>BMAC01001059.1:96886-168229 GCA_014905375.1 Phtheirospermum japonicum | reverse complement strand
CTCCTGGCGCGGGCACTCGGCAAGCCGTGCTGGTCAGCTAGGCGAGTCTGTTCGGCACTCCTGGCACGAGCACTCGGCCTGCCGCGCCAGTCAGTTCGTCAAGCATGTGCGCGGTACTCGCCTACTCGGTGTGGTTGCTCAGCATAGGACGCGGGTTATCCATACCGTTCGGCATCACCCATATCGGCACTGTCGGCATTAAGCCACTTTTCCTGGTCAGTTTAGTCCATTCGGCTCGCATCCACCTCCAGGGAATACCGACCATCGACAACAAATATTAGGAGTAGATGCCGTTTTCCCTGCTTCACGGGATTTCCAAACTAAATCCCTTGCAGCTCTAACGTAGCTATGCTGCGCCGTTTAGAATGCTCTTCCAACTCTCCCCTGTTAATCATCTAGATTTCTCCATGGATGACCTGGGCCTGATCGGTTCGCCTTCCTTCGGGACGACCTCTACCCTGGTCTTTCTTATCCTGCTGAGACCGGTCATAGCCCCTATTACCAGATCTGGCTTCTTCTCTCCTCATGCGAACATATTCTTTCAGGTGCCCTGCCTAAAGCATTCTCTCCAGCTCTTCTTTCAAATGAGTGCATTGATCGATATCGTGCCCATACTCATTATGAAAGCGACATAAACGATCAGACCTTTCCTTCCTAGGCTTCTACGAGTAGCTCTTGGGCCATTTCAGCTCTGGGTGTCTCTCTATTGCCTGTAAAGTTTCACCCTGCGGAGTTGCCAGAGGAGTATATCTGTCAAAGCGAGGTCTCCCTCCAGACAGATCTGACCTGGGCTTCTTCACGGCTTCCCTGTCCTCCCTATCATACCTTTCCCGCTTCTTTTCCCCTTCATCCTTAATTTTCAAGGCCTCTTCTAGGTGGATATATTTCTCGGCTCTTTCCAAGAGCTCTCCAAATTTTAGAGCTGGTTTGACAACCAGCGATTGGAAGAACTCACCCCTCCGCAGGCCTTGTGCCAGAGCATTTACCAATAGCTCTTCCGACGCGGATGGCACTTCAAGCTTTACCGTAGTGAAATGGTTGATATAGGCGCGCAGGCTCTCACCTTCCTTCTACTTGAGACTGAAGAGCTCTAATGGCATCTTCTGGTACTTCCTACAACTTGTGAACTGGTGCAGGAAGGCCGAGCTGAACTCATAAAAATTGCTAATGGATCGAGGCGACAATTGGCTAAACCAAAGTTGTGCTGATTTTGTGAAGGTCATCGGAAAGGCCCAGCACATAATAGCGCCTGAGAATTTATGCAGAGCTGCCGCGATCTTAAAGCGGCTGAGATGGTCCCATGGATTTGTGGTCCCACTATATTCGAAGCCCAGAGAATGCCAGTGCTCGTCAGTTTCTTTTTGAACTCTCGCACCTTCTTCTGCAGGCTCTGCATCTGCTCAGCCAGACCGGGATTAGTCTGGCTTGAGTTCTCGCTATCCGAAGTAGAGAAATGCTCTTTTCTATCCTGAAGGGGAGTCCGATCAGGACGCTGGCCGCGCAATGGCTCCGTCTCCGTCGCTGGAGCAGCTCTTGTCGGCGGTGTGTTGGATAGCGGCAGTGTCATTTCCGCGAATTTCTTTTCAACCGCTGCCTCCACAGCTTTGCCTATGAGCTCCGACAGCTGCGTGAGGAGCGATTCATTAAAAGATCCGCCAGTGGCCACCACGGATCTGGCAAGAGGAGGTGGCGTAATGCCTGGCACGGCTGTTACTGATGGCCCTGTCTCCTCAGGCCCTCCTGCAGACGGCCTAGGCGATTGTGATTCCACCCATGGCGCGGCGGAGCTTGGAGTACCGCCAAGCTCGCCCACCAGATTGTGTCTCAAACCATCGGAAGCCATATCCTGATCTCATGTCTTTGCCTGATCGAGAATTTCCCACAAACATCGCCAATTGTTCCAGCCCGAAAAATGACCAACTTCCAAAACGACACTTGAGACCCGAACACCTTCCAGACCTGCACCACAAACACGGATTAGAAAGGACCACCGGTGGTTTTCCGGTGGAAACCTCTCCGATGCTTAAGTCAGTAAGCGTATGAGGTATTTTCCAGAAAAAGAAGAAGGAATGCTCAAAAGAATAACATACCTCTCTCAGCCTTGGGGCTGATATATTTATAGCTTCTCCAAGTGGGGACCCCAGCCGGGATCCCAAGAGCACGTGCCGCGAATCTCGGGCCGTTAGGAACCAATTCTGACAAGTGGTCCCACTTGTCCCTTTACTGGGAATCCTTAAAATAGGTCTTCCCTATATCTTTCCTCTTTACCACCTCAGTATCAAAATCACACTTGACTTTAGTCAGGTCTTCCTTATTTCAGGTCTTTCTTGCTTGATACCGATACCATACTTGATTCTAGCCCCGAAGCTTTTCTGGTAGAGTGCTTTCGTCAATTCGGTATAATCTCAGAGCTGTATTTGACCTCTCTTTTAAGATGATCAGGTCAGGAAAAATCCTGAGCGATGACCATCTTTTCCAGACCTTCCTTTAAGACAGAGCTGTTCTTGCCATATCTCCTTCTCTCAATCTAACTACCTTGAGTCAGATCTACCCCAAGTCAGGTCTGGCATATATATTACCGTATCAATCTTCAAAAGATAAATCAAATTTTCAGCACAATATATCCACAAATTAAGGAGATGTCACGTTCTCCAATGACTAACTATGAAAGTTAAACCTAAGTAATCTACTCTTAAGAATTATAAACTAGGGTTAGAAAGGCAATGGAATAGTAAAAAGCTTTGGAGATTGAACAAGTTTAAAATCAACCAAGGAGGAGATAAGGTTGTTGGGGAAAAATTTAGGATATATATATATATATATATATATATATATATATATATATATATATATATATATATATATATATATATATATAAAGACATAGGGGTAAAATAGTCAAAATATGCCAAAAATCACAAAAATTTCCTAAGAGGCAATCGATCGGGCTGACTACCAGTCGATCAACCGAAGGCTTATCGATCGACTACTTGTTGTCAATGGCCCAGCCTCTGTCAAATAGTCAATTTGGGCTGGGTCAGTCCATCGACTGGACTAGCAGTCAATCGACTGCATGTCAGTCGATCGAATGGGATGGCTGCACCCGGCTCGATTTTCTTATTTTCTGCTCCAGACGTTCGTCGGTTGTCATTCCTTGTTCGCACTATGTTCCCTTGCTTGTCTTCACTTGTATGTTCCATAAAGAGTCGAATGGAATGCCCTAAGGTTGCCTTGGTCCCGCTTGGTTATTCTACGGCCAAAAATATAAAAATGAGCGAAAATTTATGAAAACTTAATAAAAACCACGCAAACGCTACAAAAACCTAAAACTAACAAAATAGGCCTAATCAACTCCTAATATCCATTAATACAAGCGAAACACATGCAAACGCGACACAAAAATATAATAAAACACGTACAAAAATGTAAAAATCAACCACCCCGCACTTAGAATGATTGCTTGTCCTCAAACAAATCTAATCTTGAATTACGAAAGTACCCCCGGATGATCCTAAACTAATGCACAAAACCCTAATTCGAGACGTCGCATGCCACAATGCTTGTTAACTTGATCAAAAAGGGCGACAATGATTCGTTGACAAAGAAAGTTTAGATCGACTCCCGAAACCTAAAAGTACTAGGTAACCCTCTAAGTTGGCCCCCCCATACTTACCCCGTCAAAGGTCTATCCACGCTCGAACCGTTAATCGGCACCTTACTAGCCCCAATCATCTACAACACTTTTTGACAAACAAAATCTAATAAAAGGGAAGAAATAGAAATGTACAAGGATTGCACGTTTATTGTAACACCCGGAACAAAAAAAAAAAACTACCTTAATAGTAATAAAATTAATAAATAAAACAACAACTCTCACCTTATGTAGATCAAAAACTTGCTGCTTTGATAGACTCAATACAACTAAAATTTATACAAACAAAAGACACACTGATAAAAGGTAGCCCTAGACAACGAGCCACTCTTCATCGGGAGGATCGAGATCAGGGTCACTCTCAAAATGTCGATATCTGAAGAGTTTGGTTTTAAAACAAAAAGAGCATGAGCTAAAAGAGTTCAGTGAGGGAAAGCAAATGAAAATGCAAATTTTATTTTAAAATATAAAATTGACAAGAGTTTAGAAAGTAGATTTTATAACAATTCAAAGCGCTTGGTGTGCAAAACTATTTTCATACGTTTAACAAAACTCTAGTTAACAACTTCAAATTAAAATATTTTTAAAATTAAATAAATAATAGATTTTCTTAAAAACTAATCAAGTATCACATTTAGAACAAACAGATAATACTAACTTGTTTTAAGAAATCAATTGAAACAGTTAACAGTTGAACACACAGGACAATTTGTCTCGTTCTAAAATAGTCAGTCCAATTAGTGAGTGTACGGGTACGGAACTCTAGAGGTGGCTCCCGTGCGTAGAACTTAGCTTCCAAAGGACTCTAGAGGTAGCTCCCACGTGTAGCACTTAACTTCCGAATCAGATTAACTCACATAAACGTACAATCGATGTCGATCAAACATCAACTCACACGTTTCCACTCACCATGATAGATGACACTCCAGACCGAAGCCTCAGTCATCTTATCCCTCCTAGTAGGCTCGATGTCCCTTTAGCTATGGGATTAAAACCCAGTGTACGCCATATTCCAGAATATACCCAATCTACGACCCAAATCCTGTCGTCGTCTCCGACCCGACCAGAAACAATGGGAATAGGTACCACGAGTAGTCAAGCAAGAATCATAGGCAACCTATTCGATTGATTGCCCAAACTACTCATGCCTGACAGACAGTAACAATGACAAACAGACAGTAACATTAATAGGCAGTAACAATCGATAACAGACAGTCAATAACAACAGTCGAGTTCAAATGATACCTTTGATATAAAATCATATAATTGAACTTATGATTAAGCACAATGGCAATGCACACTTTCATATTTTCCCTCAAAATATTATTTTTCAAAAGACTTATACAAACAGAAAAATATGTTTAAGCAACAAGTGCTTCTTGATTGGGAAAATCTCAAACTTTCCGGTTAAAAATATTTTACTCGCAGATAAGTACAAATAACGCATTATAATTTGAGAATTTTCAAACTCCCCAGTTTAAGAAAGTTTTACTCACATTCTTTGAAGTTCTTTCCATAATCAAGCATATAACTACAATGACTTTACGAGGTTCTCGATCTAGTGCATGAAATACCTCGTCATTTCCAGATAAAAGCCCATACAGTTCTAAAATATAATATAACTATATTAAAGTAATATCTAAGGTTCTAAGACACTTGGAAATGAAACTAATAATCTACAACTCAGAATATGATAGTAAGAACATGCAGGCCTCGATTCCTGAAATCTGGAGTTCAAAAGGGTAAATTTATAATTTTGGATACATCTTACGTAGGAGGATGTTATAACGAAACTATGGTTAGAATTTGAAATCATTCGCAAGTCGTTTGACCCATTTCGGATTGAGAATAAGGAAGTTGTACATTTTTGAAAATTAATAAAGTAATTGTGGTTAAAATATAATTTTAAGAACTTTTAAAAGTCTGTGGGGTCAATCTAAATTTCTCAAAACTCTTATTGGGGTCAATTTGTAATAAACCAAAACTTGATTTCAGAGGACTAAATAGAAAAACTTAGTGGGTGAGATTGAAGTTATCCAAAACTACAATTAAGTCAAGAATTCTATCTAATTTCCAAAATCCAACCGATTTTCCAAACTCTTAAATAAAACATTACTGTACCATTCTATTTGTTTTATTTATTTAATAAAATTATGGAATTAATTAATCATCCTTAATTTATTACCATTATTAAACTTATCAAGTAATTAACTAATCTTCTAACTGTAGCTTATCTCATTAGCCAAATTCTAAGTTTACAATCTCGTTAGTCATATAACCAAGCCAACTCTTATGAAGTACAAGATAATTTATTTTGCGATCAAGAGCAATAGAAATAGGGATGGCAAATCGGTCGTGCCGGGCTCTTATCGGGTCGGCACGATAAGCTTATCAAACCTATAATCTAGACCCGAACACGACACAATAAAAACACTAAAAGCACGGCACGGCACGGTACGGTAGGGACGATAAGCAAAAATGTTGAATTTATTTAATCCAGCCCGTTAAGCACATTAGGCCCATTAATTAAAAAAATACATGATTTTCTTAATAAATATAATGCATATTTATAAAATTATCAATACAAATTGTCAAATACATTTAAAATTATAATATGACAAATGTACTAATGATAAATTAAAAATCACAAATACTAATAATGAGTAAATGAATATAAAAAGGGGAAATTAAAATATTATCGTGCCTTATCGTGTTTATTGGGTTAGCTCGTTATAACCCATTTTCCAACGTGCCTCATCGTGCTAGCCCGATAAGGCCCGAACCCGATAAGGTTCAACCCAAACCCTATTTTTTCGTGTCGTGTTCGTGTCGGTCCTCATATTGCCACCCCTAAATAGAACCCTTAAATTTTTGGTCCTTCTCAAAACAACCTCAAATCAAAACTCACAAATTAATCACCTAGGCACCAAAATAAGAAGAACACATGCTTCTAAAAATTATCAATAATGAGTTTAGATATACCAAAAAAAAATGGACTTTTCAGTTAAATTATATTGAAAATCATTTTACCCTCTTGGGATTTAGGTCTCGTTCGAATAGGGCCAACAAATCCCCAAAGGAAATCCTTTATTGGGTTCAATTCCCTTCACAATAACCTCAGCCGTGTCTTACGGTGTCCTCGGTGGTGTTAGATGGCAGCGAATCACTGGAAAATGAGTGGCAGCGGGAGATCTGAAGAAAACAGACCACGGACACCTCACGGCGGTTTCCCTGCTTCCCTGAATTCCGCCTGCCTCGGCCATTCACAGATGGTAATCGGTGTTGGCTATAATAGCACTCGGAGACGCGGCGGTCGAACGGATAGCAAAACGTATGGAGAATAAGAAATAAAGAGAGAAAGCAGAGCATCCGGAAGAGCGGCAGTGCATAGTGGCGGCGGCATCATAGTGGCACTGTGATGAAGGAGAAGGAAGGAAACCCTCAAGCTACACTGTGCGGGTGTGAAAATGATAAGAAGCAAGCAAACAAACAACTTAAAATCCTAAGACGAACCCTAACCACCCCACACTTAAAACCTAGCAACGTCTGCATTACAAATTAAGCTAAAAAGCGGTAAAAAGTGTATGAGAAAAGAAAACGCCCCTATTCTTGAGCTTGTGATGATGCGGTCGTGCATAAGTCCACTCTTAAAGTCGAGGCAAGCTATCTACAAGACATGAACAAATGGGGGGTTGCAAAAATAAAATATGTACAAAAAGTGAAAATCTTTTTGGGGTTTTTGAAATTTCTATTTTTTTTGGATTTTATTTTATGATTTTTTTTTAGAAAGGAAGGTGGAATAAAAAGAAAGATAAATATAACAACATTATTTTTTTTTCTTTTTTCTTTTTTTCACTGCCGATTTGTTGTTGTAGGGGGGGAGAGGGAGATCGACTGCTTTTATAAGCCCCACTGGGCCTGACTTCAGTGGGGCAGTCGATCAACTGACTGGCAGTCAATCGACAGAGTACCCAATCAATCGACTGACCCTTGAAAACCCAAAGGGCCTCTGTTCTTCAGTCGATTGGCCCTCGCTCAGTCGATTGACTAGATAGCAGCCTATAGACTGCTCAGCTACAGCCAGTTCCCTGTATTTAGTTGCTTCCTTCTCCCATACCTCCAAAATTTCTCCTGTAAAAACCGGATAACATTAGTTAAAGCTAATAAGGAACGGATATACACAAAATTAAAAGAAAAATAAGAAATAGGGTTAGAAAATCATGGGTTGCCTCCCATGTAGCGCATTTGTTTAAAGCCATTCACTCGACTATCCTTCCTCGATTAGGACTCCGCTGGGGGAACTTCTCTCAAGTTATCCCCCTCTACGATCAATTGTGCCTCATCACTCGCGGAAAGCTCGGTGAAGTTGATCACGAGCTTTGTCTCTCCTTCTTCCCATTAAACATACTTGAGATGACTTGGAAAGGGATTGAGCTCCGACTTCAGTGTAGTAACCGGTTCCATGCTTGATCTCTCGAATATCTCCATCACACCCTTCGATAGAAACATTAGCCACTTGTCGTCCTCGACGACCTCATCCACAACATCCTCACAAGCCTTCTCAACTACTTCTATCGGATTAACCATCGCACAATCAGCTTGAAAAGAGAAGGAGGAAATAACACTTAAGTCGTGGGTCGAAAAATTCACCGTTTCCCCCAAAACCAAGAACATCAACTTCCCATTCTTCGCGTCTATCACGGTGTTCGTGGTTTCCATGAATGGTCGTCCAAGCAAGATCGCGTGCTCACAGATTTTGTTGCTCACTTCTCCAACATCTAAGACCATGAAATCCACGGGGACTATGAGGCCTCCCACTTGCACCAACACATCCTCGACTACCCCGTTCGAGTACCGGATGGATTGCTCGTCAAATTTCAAGCACATCCTCGTTTCCTTGAGATTGCCCAACTCCAATTGCTTAAAGATGGAGTAAGGCATCAAATTAATCCTCGCATCTTTATACAAAAACTTCCCGGATCGCCCTCCTTAGGTGGAAGAGGGTCTCTATAAATGATGCTCGCCGCATTTGATATGCACACTGTCTCGTTGTCCTCAAATCATCACTTCTGGGTTGTCAACTCCTTGAAAAACTTCGTGTATGCGGGAACATTTCGGATAGTGTCGAGCAAGGGAAGGTTATGCTAACTTTACAACATTTTGTATAATTCAAGGAATTGGGCGTCTTGCTTTGTCGGTCGAATACGGCTCAGATATGGGATCGGAGGTCGGTACGGAGTCGCGAATTTATGGAGCCCCCCAGTAGCCTTGGTATCTTTTGCCCCATTACTTGAAGAGAATGTGGGTAGGCTAGGAACGGCCATGGGCTCATCCGGGTCTTGCATGGTGAAATCGTCTAGAACGTAAAGTGAAGTCAATAAATCATCATCAGGATGACTGACCTTATTTTCTACCACCTTGTCGCTCCGAAGAATCGTCACGGCTTAAGCTTGAGCTGGTTGACTCGGTAGCTTTCCTTTATCACGGGCTCGCTTAAGTTCATTAACATCTGTCACCACTTGCCCCACTTGTGTTTCCAAACTCGCAAGCCATTTGGTTAATTATTGGACAGAACCTGAATGGACCCCATGCTTGGTTGATGTGATGCCGAATGATCTTGAGGAGCCGAAAATGATGCTTAAGGAGACGGGAAGGGTGGTCGTGCATTGAACGAGACTTGAGGCCGTGGTTGCTGCACTTGTTTCTGCATTAGAGACCCGAGTGGGTTTAGGGCATTGGTCGTGTCCCTCCACCCAAAGTTGGGGTGGTTCCTCCACCCGGGGTTGTAAGTTGGGGAATACGGGTCGTTGTGCAATTGGATCCCACTTTCTTTGGGATTGGTAGCCTTGGACCACGAACACTTTCTCATCGAACTCATTCGGTTGCCCATAAACATTCAGGCACACACTAGCTCCATGGCTCGAGATTCACGTCGTGCATGTCTCCATCAAAACTGAATAGGGCTTGGTGAGGGAAGCCAATTGACTTTCGAGGTCGGCGATCTTACGGTGGAAGCATCCCTTGATTGTCGTGAGTGTGGGCGGGCGGCGGTGGATTCTCGAATGAGTTAGTCATCATTCGCTCATCAATCAAGGGGGGTAAAAGTTGAAAAGGCAGAGCGTCGAACGTGTCTCAATTTCTCACGCCTCGTGCGTCTAGTGTCAACCTCTCGGGATTGGGCAAAAGTAGGGTCAACTCTCATCCAAGTGATCACCCACCTTGCATGCACAACACTCAACAAAGGATTACGGGTATCAAATGTAAAAAGTTGGTCTATTCTAACTACTAACTAAGATAACAAGAAGAGTAATTAAGATCACCATTAGCCTTAATCTATTCCCCGGCAATGGCGCCAAAATTTGATCGAAGATTTCTTAGCACTCTAGTTTTAGAAATCGTCTCCGCAATAATACGGAGTCGATTGTAGAGCGGTAAGTTTTTCCCGAGACGTGTCTCTCGAGGATAGATATTATCGGCAATCGGTGTTTTTAGTTAATCTCGATTAAAATAATCTACTCTAAGAAAGCAATAAGTCATTTTTGTTTGGTTTGAGTTTTTAGTGCTAAAGCTTGAATTGAAATAAAAACACTGAAAACACTAACAAATTAAAGGTAAATGAAAATTCAAAGCTTGCTTGAAAGTAGCTAATTTTAATGAAACTACTAAAACCTTAATTAAAAACCTTAAATAAATTAAAAACTACTAAATTAAGGAAAGCTTGCAGATTTAAAGAGAGGAAATGGAGGGAAAGTTCAAGAATTTAAAATTAAAAGGAAGACTCATGGTCAAGAGCTTGGAAATTGAAGAAGTCAAATTAATAAAAGAAGTAAGCCCCATTTGTCTTTCCAAAACCAAGGATTTGTTTAGCCAAATGGGGTAAAGAGCTTCAAAGTAAAAGCTTCAATGGAGTGTATGCAAAAGAAGAAGAATACAAGCTATAAGATTAAATGAGAATTTGAAATGTAATGAAAAACAACACGAATTACAACCCTACAACCAACACACAACAATAACAATTAATCAAGAACAACATATTAGAGAATAGAAAGATTATTACCAATTTAACTCCAAATATAAAGCTCCAAGGTTTTTTACAATCTTCAAAAGATAAATCAAGTCTTCAATACAATAAATCCAAAAATTAAGGAGATGTCACCTTATCCAGTGACTAACTATGAATATTAAACCTAACTAAGCTACTCTTAAGAATTATAAACTAGGGTTAAAGAGGTAATGAAATAGTAAAAAGCTTGGAGGAGATTGAACAAGTTCAAAATCAACCAAGGAGGAGATAAGGTTATCGGGGAAGAAGCTGGGAGATATATATATATATATATAGATATATGTAAAGTTGCAGGGGCAAAATTGTCAAAATAGGCCAAAAATCACAAAATTTCCTACAAGGCAGTCGATCGACTGCCTGTCGATCAACTTCTTGTTGTCAATGGCCCAGCCTCTGTTGAGCATTCGATTCGGGTTGGGTCAGTCCATCGACTGGACTAGCAGTCGATCGACTGGGATGGCTGCACCCGGCTCGATTTTCTTGTTTTCCGCTCCAGACGTCTACCGGTTGTCATTCCTTGTTCGCGCTATGTTCCCTTTCTTGTCTTCATTTGTCTGTTCCATAGCGAGTCGAATGGATGCCCTAAGCATGCGCGGGTCCTGCTTGGTCATTCTACGGCTAAAAATATAAAAACTAGTGAAAATCTACAAAAATGTAATAAAAACCGTGCAAATGCTACAAAAACCTAAAACTAACAAAATAAGCCTAATAAAATCCTAATACCCATCAATGCAAGTGAAACACATACAAATGCGACACAAAAATATAATAAAAACACGTACAAAAATGTACGAATCAAAGACGATAGGGAGTATATTGATGGCATCACCGAGGTAAGTGAGTGGGCCTCCGCTCACTCTCTCAGGTGTCTATTTGTGTCGATATTGTTGACTGATACTCTTGCTAAGCCTGGGGATGTATGGGATAAGAGTTAGTAGTTTCTGTCAGAGGATATGCTTCAGAGGCAACGCGTGATCTTTAGAAATCCAGGTAAATAGTCCTGGTGTTGTGTATTGAATTGTAATTTTAATCTGTTGAATCTACTATATTAGTTATATTATTGTGTTTATTTGTACTTAATAAAAATGAATATAATTGTATGGTAGGATATAAATTGAGTGACAACTAAATAAAAGATTTAATTTTGGTAGAGATTAAGATATTATCTAGACGTCAAGGTAAGAGCCTACAAGATTATGATTCCATGCCATTTATGGAGATCGATGGTAGTGGTGTCGGTCATAGTATATTACTACAGGATTAGTTGAACTATGATCGTAGAGAATTGTTTTTGGAGCATGCCGAACTTCTCTAAAAAATGACGAGTGAGCAAAAAAGTGTGTACTCCAAGATAATGATTGGGGTTGAGTCCGATGGTGGTGGTATGCTCTTCATTTATGGCTATGGAGGTATAGGAAAAATATATATGTGGATAACTCTATCTGCTAGGTTGAGGTATGAGGGTCATATCATGCTGAATGTGGCATTGAGTGGCATAACATCTCTCATTTTACCTGTTGGAAGGACCGCACACTCCTGATTCGGTATCTCTCAAAATCTACATGAATGGTCGCATTGTAATATTAGGAAAGGCACCCCACTTGCGCAATTGGTGATTTTTTGTAAATTCATAATTGGAGACAATGCTCCAATGATGCACAAACATTTCTTAGGATGTAGATAAATACTTGAAGGGTATAATGGAGAATATTGATTCGGCCAACAGGCATTGACTGTTTGGTGGCAAAATCGTTGTATTTGGTGGAGACTTTTGCCAAATATTGCCTTTTGTACCCAAGGAGAGCCGACAGGACATAGTGAATGCGACTATTAATGCATCCAGCATGTGGAGCCATTGCACTGTGTTGAGACTCACTCAGAACATGAGACTCCAAAGTCTTGGTGACAAAGAAGAGCGTGCTGAGTTGGAAGAGTACTCAGAATAGATTGCTAGAATTTGAGATAGATAGATATGAGGTCTGAATGAAAGTTGTGCTGCCATAAAAATTTCAAAGGATATCCTCCTTTGATTTGGCGACCCCACTGCAGCTATTGTTGAGGACACATATACGATGTTTAGAGACTCTATTGATGAACCAATATTCCTAAAGGATAGGACCATATTGGCCCTGAATCAAGATGTTATGTGTGCCTACTTTTATAAATATTATTCAATTATTCAAAAGCTCGCTCGCAAGAGTATGAGTTCTCATGTAGGGTGATAAGCTAAACCAAGTCGATCTCTCGAGGAAGACTAGATTCGGAAGTTCCTCTTGTGTTTGTTTTTACGAATAAGAAAATAATATAGAAAAACTAATCTAAACACTCAATTAAGAAGTTGGTTTGAACGTCGAACAATAAAATCAAAGTTTTGAGAAGAATTAAGAAAACAAGGGTTCTAGAGCTTCGAATCGTCTCCACGACCTTTTGGGAAAACCTAATTGATGGTTCTAAACAATTATAGGCTCTAGACCCATAAGATCTAGCCAACAAACTTCATCAATCTCATCATCACAAACTCAACACAATTCATCATACAAGTTGGGGGGTTGTTTTAAAGATCAATTACTCTAAGAAGAATTTCTAACAAGCATATAAATAAAAGCATGAGAAGTTCATTAAACTAATTAAGCAAGTGAATTGGAAACTTACTAATTAATCGAAGAGAATAACAGCGTTCCAAGCGAAGAAATCCACGAGATAAAACTAGTCTAATATCTAAACTAACTAAAGAAGTATTCTAATTAATCTAAAAACTATAAATTTTAAAACTAAGAATTATGAGAAGTATCAAGAGGAAGAGAAGCAAACCTAGGGCTAGTAAAACCCTTGGAATAGCCTAAAAAAGGTCTACAATTGATTAGCATGGATTTGTCTTGGTTTTTATTAGTATTTTAGTTTATTTTTCTTATTGTTTTTGGTATAAGTTGGATAGATTGAGCATATTTTCGTATTTTCTTATCTCCAACTTATTTTATCATTTTTTTAATTAAAATTATTTAAATTTATATTTATTATAGGTATTTTGAAGTGTTTTTGCCTGAAGATAGTCGAGGATGGGCGTACGAGTGGAGTTTCAGCGAAAACGGCCCGCAATTTGAAGAATTTAAAGCTGTCATACTTTCTATAACGGATTTCTACCTGTAACCGTTCTAGAAAGCCATGGCCCACCACAACCCTCTGTAGCGTCGACTTCGCGTCGGTCGACGCCAAAACTGATGTTGATCGACGCAGCTGCCACGGTGTCTGTAGCGTCGACTTCGCGTCGGTCGACGCGAGAACTGATGTTGATCGACCACCTGCCACGGTCTCTGTAGCGTCGACCAGTTCACTGACGTCGATCGACGCGCCTGCCACAGTCTCTGTAGCGTCGATCGACGCGCCTGCCACGACCTCTGTAGCGTCGACCAGTTTCGCGTCAGTCGACGCCAGAACCGACGTCGATCGACGCGACGGCCCAAAACGTGAATTTTAGGGTTTCTTGTGCGCCAAGTCATGAAATAACTATATAAACCCTTCATATTTCGGTTTAAACACATACCCACGACCCAAAACACCTACCTAGGGTTGAGAAACCTATTTTCAACACCCTACAACATATTTTAAAGATCTAAGTCGAAGATTCAAGGCCCGAAGCACCAAGACGAAGACGTTCGTTCAAGCTCCGATTTCTCGACCAAGATCAACCATCTATAACCCGGATTTTCAGAGCAACTTCAGCACCTTTAGCTACTTAATAAGTTCTCTAAACTTTAATTAATTCTTAGTTTTTAGATTTTAATTGTTTTCGTTTGAGTTCTTGAACCATTTAGTTATTTCGATTGATTTGAACGTTGAATCGCTGAAGTTTGGACCTGAGATTTTAGTTTTTAATATTAATTAGTCGTTGCGTTTATTCTCTTGTTCATGCTTGGTGATGATTTGTTCATGATTAATTTAATTATTACTTTAGTTTTGATAATTAGTTGATAATTGGTTATTGCTATGTTATTGCTTGAGAATTTTGAGATTGATCTTGTTCTTGAGAATTCATATGTTAAATTTAGTTCATAGTAGTTTGATGCATGCTAGTTAATTAATTTAGAATTTATTGCTTTAAAAGTCCCTAGATTAATAATTCTAGATAATTTAGTTTGAAGCTTTAGTTAATTAATTAGGATAAATTAATTAGTTAGTTTAAAATAATTAGTTGATGCTTTTAAATTTATTAGTAGTTGATAATTTTAAAAAACCAAATTTATACAAGTTCTCGTGTTAAACATTGTGATTAAACAAACATTAGAAATTCCGAACGTCAGTCCTTGAGAGACGACTCGAGTTAAGCTTGTCAAACCTACACGCGATCCCGTTATTTTGCGGGCGAGCTATTAAATTTCTGACAATTATTTATAAAGTAGGCACACACAAAAGCTCGAATCAAAAATTGGCTTCAAGAAGTATGGGAAGGTATATATAGGTTTACAAAGACTTGAAGAACAAGTTTCCGTCCAAATATAGGTTTCTGGGCCCGTTAACGGTATGCTTAGCGGTTATAGTGACCGCTAGGTCTCTCTGCTGCGCAATCAACACTAGGTAACACAGTGCGCATCAACATACCCAGTGCCAGCTTTAATACTTCAAATCGAGGCCCGTTTTCGCTGAAAATCCACTTGTAGGCCCACCCTTGATTATGTCAAAACCAAAATTCTTCAAAATAACTAAAAAAAACATAAAATTAATTAATATGATTAAAATACGATAAAATAAGCTGGAGACACAAAAATACGAAAATATACCCAATCTATCCAACTTATACCAAAATCAATAACAAAAATAACTAAAATACGAATAAAAATAAGGACAAATATGTGCTAATCACATACAATGACAGATTCTGATGGAAAAAATGTTAATGGATTGCTAACGGGCAGGGGCTGTCAGGGATAGACCAGTCATAGTTTTTTTTGGGTGACGGGTCGCAGACGGATCAGAACCCGTCAGTAATATTAAAAAAAATAAGAAAAGATGTTGGCCAGTATTTTGCCTATCAGCAATATATATATATATATATATATATATATATATATATATATGTGTGTGTGTGTGTGTGTGTGTGTGTGTGTGTATGTGTGTGTGTGTATTGCTGACGGTTTTTTAGGCCATCAGCAAATCTCGAATTAAAACAACCCCATTCCCAATCTGTTTTCGCATTCACAGATATAAGAAGAAAAATGCATCCGTGGAGGAGAGGAGAGAGCAATGGAGGAGGGCCACCACGACGCCACCACCACCACCGTCGGCCAGCCACCATTCACATAATCAAAAAAAAATTACAGCCATGGAGGAGAGGAGAGAGCAATGGAGGAGAGCCACCGCGACGCCACCACCACCGTCGGCCGGCCACTAGCCACCAACAAGTTTTTTTATTTTTGTCTAATTATTTTAATTAATTGTTTGTATATATACTTGTGAATTTATTTAGAAAGTATTGATTATTGTTAAGATTAATTCACAAATAATTTGAGAAAGTAGGTTTGAATTGTAATTTCTTAGATATTTGGGTTTGATTTGGAAAGTTAGGGTCAGTTTAGGGTTTGATTTAGAATATTTCAAAAAAATTAGGGTGGAATTATAATTAAATAGACATTTCAAAAATTAGGATTTGTTTGGAGTTTATTTATTAATTAATTTAAAGTTTCGGGTTGAATTATAAATATTTATCGAGCCTGTGATGCCTAATCAATCCTTTCTAGTTACACGTCGACCTTATTATTAATGAGTCGAATGAACTTGTCGATGAGGTAGAGGAGGAGATAGAAGATGAGTTTCTAACCGATGATGGAGATACAGACGAAGATGAGTTTGATGAAAACCTAGATAGTGAAAGTGTCCGTTCAGGTTAATTATAAAACTAATACATACATACATATATAGTTTGGAATTATATTAATTCATTTATTTCGGTTCAATTATGCTTAAATTTTAATATTTTTTAGATGAGAGATAGAGGTCGTGGACTTTCTTACCTAGGCCCATCTTCAGGCTGTGCTTCTCTTGGTTCATCATCCTCGTCTCATCATCACTTAGAGGATGAAGACGATGATATGATGGACTTATTAGCAGGGACTCCGTCGACCGTTCCAGCCACCACGTTCGATGCTAGTACATTAAGAGGCCTCACGTCCTGGTATGATTGAGGTCCATGTCGTCCCCTAGAGATAAGTAACTTTAATTTAGTTTTTATTGCTAATAAGCTCTTTAGTTTAGTATATTGCTCTAACAAACTCTATATTTTACTAGGCTACGCAGTCACTTGCCGGAGTTACCGACCATTCTTCAACTGGTCCACGAGGTTCGTTTACACCTCCGATGGGTGAAAGTACGAGCATATTCACCAATCTCATCGACAGTTGTGGTAGCCCGAGTTTTTGGTAATTAACTAATATTTTTTTTCAAATGTTGTTATATATAATGGTTTTTATTATTCAGATTGTTTTGTTTTATTTTGTATTGTAGAGGTGTTGTTACTGATCCCCGAGTTTATATTCTGAGGAGGTCGTACATCATAACTTTTACAGTTTTATGGCTCACTCGTGGCGCAGCTGTTTCCATGAGTGGAAGGCAAAGTGGAGAACAGTGGGGAGGGTGCCCGCGTGCGAGGACGGGGACATCTGGTTGAGATGGGTAGTGAGTTTCGAGAAGCCAGAGAATAAAAAGCAGTCCAAGAAGGGGAGTGGGAATAGGATGAGCGAGCCCGATGGACTTGGTACTGGGATAGCCAAGCACAAAGAAGGGTCTTAAATTGCAATTGGTCATGCACATAAGCTTGTAAGTAAATTTGAATGTGTTTGTAAATCTAGATCGTAAGTAATTAATTAGTTCACAATTAGTGATAAGTTAAAATATAATTTAAATATTGTATATAGTGTGAGGATTTGGGTAGGGAACCCACTGCATTTAAGCTTTTCTTGACTATGCTTGGTCAAACCCGGTGGCACTTTCACTGATCCTGTATCGCAACAGATTTTTGTAAGTATTTTTTAGATGTAATTAATATATATATATATATATCATTTTTTATACTCGTAATGGTAAATTATACATCAGTCAAAATATTACAGTAGGAGTATTAGAGATGTCTAGATGAAAGACGTGCTTCATCACAGGATCTTGCCGACGATAACGAGGACGAGGTCTATCTAGAGACCGTCGGAGCGATGAAGGGTCATCGATTTGGCAAGGGATTCTTAGGAGGTCTTCTGACTTCGAAGACTTCCAAAGGCGGTACCTCCTCTGCTCCAGATAGCTGTGTCATGGAGCTCCAGACGCAACTGGATGTTTTGAAGAGCCAGGTTGAGAGTCAACTCGAAGCGAGCGAGCGGACACATCAGGAGCAGCTCCAAAAGATGCGCGTGAGCGGATTGAGTTTGAGGTGACTCTCCATCAGCAGCTGATGCAGGAAGTTGCCGCAGCTATGATAGCGCGACATCGCCATCCGCCCTCTAATCCTCCAGGTGATTCTCCAGCTGATTCTCTAGATGATTTTGTAGAGTAATAATGTTAGGAACAAAGAATATTTATATTTGATGTTTTATTTAAACTTTACACATTATAGGACATATATATATATATATATATATATATATATATATATATATATATATATAAGTGAACAATTTCTTTATGCTTGTTCCTGAAGTAGAAACCGGTCCATCTGTTCCTGAATAACTTCTTTCAAAAGGGCTTCTGCTTCCTCAGTAAATATCTTAGTAGAAGATATGATTTCTTGGAACTGAGGTTTATTATTTTTTAAGTAAGTACGTAATTCAACAAGAAGTTTCCTTACCTGTCCAATTTCTAATGAATCAAGATAAACCATTTGTTCTGGTATATATATATATAGATAGATAGATAGATAGATAGATAGATAGATAGATAGATAGATAGATAGATAGATAGATAGATAGATAGATAGATAGATAGATAGATATAGATAGATAGATAGATAGATAGATAGATAGATAGATAGATAGATAGATAGATAGATAGATAGATAGATAGATAGATAGATAGATAGATAGATAGATAGATAGATAGATAGATAGATAGATAGATAGATAGATAGATAGATATAGATAGATAGATAGATAGATGTGTGTGTGTGTGTTTTAATTAGTTATATTTTATTTTTAATTTTATATTTTTTTGGGACATGCAAATTATTTTTCGTATTTTATTATTAATTTGTGACATAAGTACATGTAAATATAATAAATAAAATAAAATAAAATTTTAAAAAATATATTTTTGAAATTGCTGATGGGTGAGACCCGTCAGCATAATTTGAAAATGCTGATGGGCTCAACCTGTCAGGAAATGCTGACAGCAAAATACCCATCAGCATTATTTGAATTGATGATGGGCTTAACCTGTCAGCAAATGCTGACAGGTATCGATTGATGTCTAGGGGAGTGCTGACGGGGTGTACCCATCAGCATGCCGTTAACATTTGCTGGTCGGTGATTTGTACATATTCGTATGTGATTTTCGTGTATTTTTGCATCGTGTGTTGTGTGCTTTTACGTGTTTTAGGTTTATCTTTTTATCGTTTTTCTTCCTTTTGATGTTTTTCGTCTCGTTTGGTTTTTAATGTGTTTTTAGTTTATTTTATATGAAATAATCTAATTTTGCTTAATTTTAATATCTCATCTCAAAACGAGGAAAACGGGACGAGCGACGAGCCAAAGCCCTGCAGGCGCCGCATTGAAGCGCCCGCGTCGGAGCCGAGTAGCGCTCGCGTCGATCGACGCTCCACCCGCTTAGATCGATGCTCCGTCGACGCACTGTAGACGCAAAGGTTCTGAAGCATTGATCTTAATTTCGTCGATCGACGCTAGGTCGACGCATAGCCTCTGAAGCGTCAACCTTGGCTCGCGTCAATCGAAGCACTGCCTAGTCGACGCGAGCAGCCTGACTCGCATCGACGTCGATGCTCGGCACGCTTCGATCAACGCTAAGGCAGTTTTGGCAGTTATTTCGGGAAAATCTATATAAACCCGATGGTTTCTTCATTTTTTTGGGTGCTGGGACAAGGGGGAAAGGTCAGAACAATGTAGAGAGCCCTCGGTTCATGCCACCATTTCAATTAACACAAGATTAGATTCTATAATTCGTAGTTTCGGCATTTCTACATCGTCCGTCGTTCGAGTTCGTTTCTCGTCGCTGAAGATCGATGGACGGCTGCTACTTTTCTAGATTATAGGTTTTTCTGCACTATTTTTATTTGCTTTTGTATTTGGCTTTAGTTACCTTTGTACGTTGATGTTGTTATTTCATTTGGAATTCAATTACGTGTACTTAGGTTTCGTTAAGTCATAATCCTTTTACCATCTTTCTCGTTTTTAGTTTACGTTTATTAGCTTTAGTAGTGTAGTTGTGACTCTCATAGAATAGTATTTTTATTCTTATGTATTATCTCATTTACATGCTTTGGTTTCATGCTTGGGCGGAAATTATGTTGTTGATCATGTTAATGTTTGTTGGCTGAATTTTATTGGTAAAGTGTGCTTAGGGTCGTTTAGAACCATCGGGATTGACAACCCCGATCGTGGAGACGATTTCGGCGCACTTGACCTTCGCTTTTATTAATCGTTTTAAAACTTTAATTTTATTGCTCGTAGATGTTAGAACCCTTGAACCAATTTGGATCGAGTGTTTAGTTCAGTTTAATTTAGTTTGTAATTACGTAGTAATGTATGTAAAATCGAACACCGGAATAGTTTCCGATTAGCCTTTCTTGTGATTCGACTCGAGTCAACTTATCGCCTACAATAGCTCCGTTCTCTTGCGGACGAGTTTTTTATTTTAACGCGAAAAGTTCGATTCAAAATTTGATTTGTATATATTTGTATGTGATTTTCGTGTGCTTTTGCATTGTATGTTGTGTGCTTTTTGCGTGTTTAGATTTATCTTTTTATTGTTTTTCTTCCTTTTGATGTTTTTCGTCTCGTTTGGTATTTAATGTGTTTTTACTTTATTTTATATGAAATAATTTAATTTTGCTTTATTTTATTGTTATAGCTCGAGACGATGAAGATTGGACGAGCAATGTGCTGTGCTGACACTGGGTACCAGTCTGACACTGGGTTACCCAATGTCCGAGTCATGCTGACACTAGCTGCCGACGCCCGCAGCCTGGCTCGCGTCGATTGATGCACCGTCGATGCAAATGTTCTGTTGCATCGATTCTAGCTCCGTCGATCGACGTACTGCCTGATCGACGCCTGCAGCCTGGCTCACGTCGACCGACGCACCATCGACGCAAATGTTTTGTTGCTTCTATCCAAGCTCCGTCGATCGATGCACTTCCTGGTCGACGCGTGCAGCCTGGCTCGCGTCGATCGACGCACCGTCGATGCTCCAGCAGTTTGAGTGGTTATTTTTGAAATTCTATATAAAGATGGTGGTTTCTTCGTTTTGAGGGTGCTGGGACGAGGGGGAAAGGTCAGAATAATACAGAAGACCCCTCAGTTCATGCCACCTTTCCAATTCAAGCAAGATTAGAGTTAGATAGTTTGTAGTTCGTCGTTTCTATGGCGTTCGACGTTCAAGGCCGTTTCTCGCCGCTGAAGATCGTTGGATTGCTACTATTGCTTTCTTAGATAATAGGTTTTTCTGCACTTTATTTACTAGTTTTTATAGTGTAGCTTTGGTTTTCCTTTGAATTTTAATGTTGACTTTGATAGCATAATTTAGTGTAATCCTTTTACCGTTTTTCTCTTTGTTAATTTATGCTTATGTTCATGCTTTGGTGTAAATGTTTGATGAAATTATATTGCTGATTATGTTTATGCTTGTTGTCTAAGATTATCGGTCTAGTGTGCTTAGGGTCATTTAGAACCATCGGGATTGACAACCCCGATCGTGGAGACGATACCGGCTCACTAGACCCTTGCTTTTATTAATCGTTTTTAAAGCTTTTAATTTCATTGCTCATAGATGTTAGAAAACCTCAAACAAATTGGATCGAGTGTTTAGTTTAGTTTAGTTTTTATTTTCATTTCTATGTACGTAAAATCGAACACTGGAATAGTTTCCGATTAGCCTTCCTTGTGATTCAACTCGAGTCAACTTATCGCCTACAATAGCTCCGTTCTCTTACGAACGAGCTTTTTATTTTAACGCGAAAAAGTTCGATTCAAAATTTGGCGCCGTTGCCGGGGAAGGCTAAAGACTACGATTTTTGGTGTTTGCTTTTATTTGTTTATTTGTGTTAGTGTTTGTTGTTGATATTTATTTTGTGTTTCTTTTTGTTCTATCTGGTATGCTTAATCTCGTTTGTTGAGTATTGTGCTTGTAGCCGATTCTTCGACGATTTGAGATTTTTGATTGAAGATGGCGGAATATCAAGTTAGTTCGCCATATGATGATATTTGCGCTCCAACTTACGATTATCAAGTTCCTCTGCCATATTATGACCCGTATGTTCCGAGCGGTCAAGAATGGAACCATGATTTTGACTATCCCGGCCCATGTCCTTCATATTGCTGTAATCCGAGCATGGATTCTTATGCACCGTCTTGTGGGTATTATGATCCGGGTCTTGACGATTCTTATGTTCAATTTGCCCCGCCTTATCCGAACGCGAACTCGTATGCTCCTACGTTTCAAGATTTCCATTCTTCGAGCTACGACATTTACACTCCACCCACATCCAATGCGTATATTTCGAGTGGCGATCATTCCGTCACTGTTTCTCAAGATCTGTTAGCCGAGATTGTGGAAGCGACTAGACGTATGGATGAACGCATAGAACGCCTCGATATTCAATTAGAGCAATTTGACAACAAGGTGTACGAGCTAGACCAACCTTGTCATGAGGAGTTGCCTTTCTTTGATATGGAAAATTCCACCTTTGTTGATGGCAATTCTAGCATTTATGATATTTTGAACGAGGTGTGCGAAGATGTGAAACTTGTGGGTGAGAAGAAGGAGGTGGAAGTCGGCATTGTTTCTCACGTACTTTTTGAGGATGTTATACAAGACTGTTTTGGGGAATTGCCTTTGGGTAAATTTATTGAACCTCGTGTCGTGCCGCTTGAGTCTTTGTACGAACATGAGAAGGAGGTGTTTGAAGAGAAAGTTGAGAAGGAGCCCGTTTGCATCCCGGGACGTGATTTTTATGCCCGCCTTGGTGATTATCATCACCAAATCTTGCTCTTGGAGAATATCAAAGCGTGGCACGACCGTCATCTATTTCTGGATCCGGGATGACAATGACCGTGGAATTCGTCAAGCTAAAGACGTTAAATAAAGCGCTTCTTGGGAGGCAACCCAAGTCTTTTAACTTTATTTGCTTTTGTGTGTTTTTGTTTCTTTTCGTTTCAAGTTCCCCTTGACTGTGAAGCCCGTTGGACGATTTTTGGATGCTCGACTCGTTATCACAAGCACGATTTCAGGGACGTATCTCTCCTTCTCTTATCTTTTACCATACTTAGCTTAATTAATTTTTCATTTTATACAATGTGGACATTGTATGGTTTAAGTGTGGGGGGGTTTGTCCTTGGTTTGGTTAGTAATTTTTGTATGCTTGCTTGTGATTGATTTGAGTTGTGTGTATTGATATTGACTGGAACCTTGACGAAGTGACGTGGTTAGATGCTTTGGTTAAGATATTTAGACTTTCGTTCGAATAATAGTGTAATTGTGGGAAATGAAGTGTAAATAATCTATGAAGTGTCTTGTCTCCTGTTCTATACATGTTTCGTTCTTAAGAGTCGAATACTCTCTACTAGCCCATTTTCAGTTAACCTCTATAGGATTTTATGTAATTTTTTATTTTATTTTGGAGACGTTAAAACTCCACGTGCAAAGTTGAAAAATATTATCAGCTGCACTTAGCAACGTAAGGTTGGAGTCAATGAACTCTTGTTTGTGAATTATGTAAATTATGTTTGTTTAGTACCTTATCTCTTTAGGTACTCATAAAAAAAAGAAAAAAAAGAAAAAAAAAAGAGAATAAGAGAATAAGAAATAATAAGTACAAGAAGAGAAAACATTGTACAAGTTGAGTTCTTATTTTTATTTCTTAAATTGTTTTGTTAAAGAGGTGTATAGATGACTGGGCTAGTCGGGTGACGATTTGGTGGTTTGAGCAGGGATAGACTTTGGCCGAGGCATGGATGGGTGACGTACATGGAGGTCAACTCGTTACTTTTAGGTGTTCGGAAGCTAGTCTAAATCTCTTATCTCAACGTTATCGTGTCGTCCTTTTAGTTGAGTTTTTGGTTGATCTAATGCATTAACTTCTTGAYTCATATGGATGCATTAGTAATTAYGTCATRYGGTAATTAGCTTTTCCTTGTKTACGTCTAGATTAGATTTTGCTTGAGGACAAGCAAAAAGCTAAGTGTGGGGGAATTGATTTGTACATATTTGTATGTGATTTTCGTGTGCTTTTGCATTCTATGTTGTGTGCTTTTAGGGTGTTTAGGTTTATCTTTTTATCGTTTTTCTTCCTTTTGATATTTTTCGTCTAGTTTGGTATTTAATGTGTTTTTAATTTATTTTATATGAAATAATTTAATTTTACTTTATTTTATTGTTATAGCTCGAGACGACGAAGATTGGACGAGCAATGTGCTGTGCTGACACTAGGTACCAACCTGACACTGGGTTACCCAGTGTCCGAGTCATGCTGACACTAGCTGCCAACGCCCGCAGCCTGGCTCGCATCGGTCGACGCACCATCGACGTAAATGTTCTGTTGCGTCGATTCTAGCTCTGTCGATTGACGCACTGCCTGGTCGACGCCCGCATCCTGGCTCGCGTCGACCGACGCACCATCAACGCAAATGATCTGTTGCGTCGATCCAAGCTACATCAATCGACACACTGCCTAGTCGACGCATGCAGCCTGGCTCACGTCGATCGACGCACCGCCGACGATCCAGCAGTTTGAGCGGTTATTTTTGAAATTATATATAAAGCCGATGGTTTCTTCGTTTTGAGGGTGCTGGGACGAGGGAGAAATGTCAGAATAATACAGAAGACCCTCGGTTCATGCCACCTTTTCAATTCAAGCAAGATTAGAGTTAGATAGTTTGTAGTTCGTCGTTTTTATGCCGTTCGACGTTCAAGGTCGTTTCTCGCCGCTGAAGATCGTTGGATTGCTGTTGTTGCTTTCTTAGATAATAGGTTTTTCTGCACTTTATTTAATAGTTTTTATAGTGTAGCTTTGGTTTTCCTTTGAATGTTATGTTGAACTTTGATAGCATATTAGTGTAATCCTTTTACCATTTTTCTCTTTGTTAATTTATGCTTATGTTCATGCTTTGGTGTAAATGTTTGATGAAATTATATTGCTGATTATATTTATGCTTGTTGGCTAAGTTTATCGGTCTAGTATGCTTAGGGTCGTTTAGAACCATCGGGATTGACAACCCCGATCGTGGAGACGATACCGGCTCATTAGACACTTTCTTTTATTAATCGTTTTTAAAGCTTTTAATTTCATTGCTTGTAGATGTTAGAAAACCTCAAACCAAATTGGATCGAGTGTTTAGTTTAGTTTAGTTTTTATTTTCGTTTCTATGTACGTAAAATCGAACACCGAAATAGTTTCTGATTAGTCTTCCTTGTGATTCGACTCGAGTCAACTTATCGCATACAATAGCTCCGTTCTCTTGCGGACGAGCTTTAAGTTTTAAACGCGAAAAAGTCCGATTCAGCAGGTCTAATAATAGTATCACCATAGCAATACTGACGCTAAAAATGCTGACGGGTATCACCCGTCAGTAAATTGATTGCTGACAGATCCGCCCGTTAGGAATGGCCAATTTCTTTTAGTGCAAATCCGACGTTGGGAATGACTTCTTAAGTGATCTGCACACGCCTGAGTTTTAAATGGTATAAAGTGTTATGGGGTGCCCAATCATGAATTGCATCAGAAGGTGAGGACTCTTGGTATGCTATTGAGGAACATATACCACTCCATGAGATTATGTAATGATTAGATTGGTTGTTACGAGACTTTTCACAAATATTTCTTAATGAAAAATTCTAACTGGTGCAAAGGCCGGCAAAATAGTGTTGCTTCCCCAAATGAGTCCAATGCCTTCTGACGTTAGGATACCTTTCAAGTTTCTACGAAGGTAATTTTTGCTCATGATATCATATGCGATGACAAGATTAAAGGTCAATCGCTTTCAAACGTCGGCATTTATCTGAAAAATCTTGTGTTCAGTCATGTTCATTTATATGTTGTAGTATCGTGTGTCACGCATCGAAAGGGTTTAAATATATTAGTGTGTGGTGGCGATGATTTAGGATCGAACATGACCAATAATGTAACATCCCAAATAATAATATAATAATAGTGGTAAATCAAACTTACCTAAATCTACAAGGAAACCACCAAAATTATATAAAGTTATAAGTTTGATGAAAATAATAAATACAATAAGTACTAGAGTCTGGACACTCCTGAGTTGGGAGTCCACTTCACTAATGTCTTCCATAGATCAACATTTACAAATTTTATTTAAAAATACGTGGAATGAGCTAAAAGAGCTCAATGGGAGTTTTAAAAGTTACAAAATTAGGTTTAAAAAATAGAAAATTGAGTTTTATAAAATTAGAGCAAATTACGTATATTTGGTATCAAAAGTATTTCATGTATGTTATGAATGTAGATTTAGCAAACGAAGGGATGAAAACCCACAATAAGCAACAAACACTTGTGAAATTCAAATTCACATATTCAAATATTTAAACGAATGATACCCTTACACGAAACTGTAGAGGTGGCTCCCGTGCGTAGAACATAGCTCGATTGTGGATGGTGGCCCCCCACGTAGCACTTAGCTACAAACTAGGTTCAGTAAATAAATAATAAACGTGGTAGTTGACGCTGGTCAAACATCTAACCCCTACGTTTCCACCAGCTCACCATAAAGGTTGACACACTAAAATACGAATATATATAGGTCGAAGTCGAAAAGACATCCTTATCCCTCCAATAAAGCTCAATGCCCCTTTCGCGATGGGATGAAACCTAGAGAATCATTATATTTCGTAACATACCAAAACTAAGAACCAAAATCCTGTCGTAATCTCCATCCTAGACAAAAAATGGTAATAAATTTCATGTATTTGAATTAATAACCACAGGTGACCAATTAGGTTAATCGATCAAATTACGCAAGTTGAAACAAATATAATTTCCAAAACATATCAAGGAATATTCCACAAATTGCCACAAAATATGAATCTTACAATCGCTGATAAAATGTGTAACAAGTTACAATATTTGGAGGGTGATTTTGTGAGAAATAAAATAATAAACTTTAAGTAACTTTCATTTAACTTTAAAAGAAATAATATCACTCACCAAAATATACATATCATTTGAGAAAACGAGAACATGCATGTTGATGCGTATACATGCAAATTAGTTTTCTCAGTTTTTCTTTCAAAATTCCAAAATAAATAATTTTACCTATATAGGTTGAAGGTTCCTTCAAGGATTAACACACCATCGAGGCAACTTTATGTAATCTATTGCATGCCATAACTCGACACTTGCAGATAAAAGTAAATGTAGTCTCCTAAAATATAATATAAATATACAGAATATAAATATGATGTATAATAAAGTAATATCTAAGATTATAGGGCAATTAAAGTGTAAATAATATTTTTGTACACGAAGCTGGATAGTAAGGACGTTTGGGTCTCAATTATCCAAATTATAAGTTCAAATGGTAAATTTATAATTTCAAATACATCTTGCATATGATGATGTTATAGTAAAATTATGGGTCGAATTTGAAGTCATTCGGAGGTTGTTCGACTCATTTCGATCCCAAAATAAGGAAGTAGTGCATTTTTTGTAAATTAATAAAGTAATTAGGTCAAAATGAAATTTTAAGAACTTTTAAAAGTTCAGGGGTCAATGAGTCTGGTTTGGGGTGATTTCGAAATAAAGCAAACTTAATTTATGGGGACTAAATTGAAACTTAGAGAGGTCAAAATTAAATTTTTCAAAAACTACAATTAAGTCCAAAGTTCTATCTAATTCCAAAAAGAACACCCCTCAACTCTTCACCCATTTCATTTCAACCCCAAGACTTTCTAATACAACCTGCCAACCTACCACTCCCATCTCCTCCCCTCGCTGGCCCAACCCCTCTCCGACGACACCGCACCATCATCCATCATAATAAACACACACATGTTGCACAAACGTACAAAATCAACAACACGCACACACATAGTAAACTCGACACATGCACAAACACACAGTCTCAAAATACTTCTCGGAATCTAAATTCGAAACAAGAACTACATTTATCTTGAAGAGGGCATTCTAATAGTACTAAGGTAATGAGTTTACGATAGACCTAATGGCTGGAATGGGCAGTCTGCGACAAGCGGCGTTCTTGGCCCGGTCACTACTATTCCGATATCGGTTCTCGAAATTAAATGGGTAATTGAATTATATACATCGATACAAACAATTCGGTACAAAAACCTCAATGTTTTACCAGCTAACAGGCGACAGTGTATCGAGGTCAACAGTAAGCTTGCGACGGTGAAATATGGAAACAAATAAATGAAAGAAGACACGTGTTGTCTAGACTTATCACCTGTCATCACATCAGATCTGCTGGGAATTTACTGAAGAAATGACAAAGGCATTTGGACTATCAGAGCATCTTGTTTCGTCCCAAAATATTATCACGTTAAGAATGACACCTGAAAACTACACTTATTCTAAGCCTGCACACAAGAACACGTTAGAAAGGACCACCGGTGGTTTTCCGGTGGAAACCTCTGCGATGCTTAAGTCAGAAAAGCGTATGAGGTTTCTCTTAGCAAGCAAGGAAGTAATGCACAAAAAATGACATACCTCTCTCAGCCTTGGGGCTGAGATATTTATAGTTTCTCCCTAGTGGGGACCCCAGCCGGGATCTCAGGAGCACATGCCGCGAATCAAGGACCGTTACATAACCAATTCTGACAAGTGGTCCCACCTGTCCCACTTGTCTCCTTATTGGAAGTCAGGAATTCAGATCTTCCCTATTCCAGGTCTTCTTATTCTATATCACCTCGGTATCAGCATCAGGCTCAATTCTAGTCCGGGGGTTTCCCGTAAAGCACTTTTGCCAGCTCGTTACGTCCCCCGGGCTATAGTAATCTCTCTTGAAGGGGATCAGGTCAGAAGAAATTCCGAGCTATGACCGTTCTTTTCTGATCTGTTTTGCCTCCAAGAGTCCTAATCAGATCTTTCCCAAAAACGAGCTGATTCTCACTACATTTTTCCCTTATTCCAGCTTCCCCAGGTCAGATCTACCCCAATCAAGTCTGACACGCTTATTGCCCTATCAACTCCTCCCCCCGAAATGGTTGGGGTAGAACTGTCATATTTCAGGGGTCTCAAAAATAAATGAGGTCCCACGTGTTTATTACTTCTCGTACTTGCACGGATCCCCAAGAATCCGCTTGACAACAAGGCCTAATTATTGGCATTAGTGGTGTCGGCCCGTATTCCCAGACGGTTACCATGCCCTCACGTCCTTCCAAGTACCGCCACATCAGCCCTATTCCAGGACGGTTGACGTTCCAGCTCACCACCTAGGGCACTGTTCATCTGTCCACATTAAATGTGAGGATCCCATCAAATCCCTCCTTTATCGATTTCCACTTATTTTTTGAATTTATCTATTTCTCTTTTATTCAAGCGGGATCCTTTCTCCTTTTCACTTTCACACTTTTCTGTTCTAAAAATCTTCTGAGTTCCTCTCTTTCCTCTCTGATACTCCGGCGAATTTTAAATTTTCCAGCGTGATCCTTCCGGGAAATCTTGTAAACCAGGTACTCCTTCAGTCCTTTAACTCCTTTTATTTTCTTATAATGGCGTCGTCTTCTAGTACTCCCTCTGCTGGTACTTCTCCACCGCCGTCGGCCACTCCGGAGGAGGTGGTAGTTTCTTCCTCCTCGCTATCGGATTCTCTAGCGACGATGATAGTCTCTTCTTCCTATCCGTCTAGTTCCCCAACGACGGAGTCCGCTTCCTTATCCCTTTCTTCCTCAGCGGCCACGGCGGCCGCTGCAGCCATTTCTTCCTCATCTGGTGGCCTAGAGTATCCCCCGGCCACCGCCGACCACCCCAAGGTCACCTCCATATTGAGTAAACGGACGGTGGAGGAAGTCCGCTATAAATACAAAATCTCCGACCCTTACGATCCGTATTGTCCTCCGGCGGGTATTCTAGCCTGTCAAGCACCAGCGGGCTGGTTAACCTTTTACATTGACCAGTTCCAGGCGGGCCTATGCCTCCCCGTGCATCCTCTAATGCTAGAGATAGCCAGTATATACCAAATCCCCATTTTCCAAATTACCCCTAACTCGTTCCGCATCATGGTTTGTTATAGTCTGGCCATGCGTTATGATGGCCTGGACCCTTCGGCTCACACCTTTTTCCAGCTCTTCCAAGCGAAGAGCTCTTTCCCAGGCAGTTTCTACCTGGAAGCCAGACCTGGGGTTCATTTTTTGTTCAAACTTCCTACCTCCAACAAGGACTGGAGGAAAAAATTCTTCTTTATTTATTGCGATGGGGATTAGGGTTTCGATCTAAGCCCATTGAAGGGCTGCCCTCCTATCCACCTTTGTCCTCCACGAACAGATCTCCCCGCCTAAAAAAGATCATCTCTACCCTAAACAAGAATCCCCTCCACGTGACCAACCTTCTTCTCTCCTTTGTCCTGGACATTTTCAATGATCGATCGGAAACAACCCCCTTGACCAAGGAGATCAGTATAGTTTCCTTTCTTCTAAGTTCATTTTGCGTTATTTATTATGTCCTTATCTCTTTTCTTTTCTGTTTCCAGTCAGGATGATGCGCCAAATGATAGAGGCGGCCAAGAAAAAGGAGGGAGAAGCTTCAGGGGCGACCGAACAAGGGGCAGGCCCTTCTTCTTCCAGCCAGGCTCAAGATCCTACTACGGCAACCGGCTCCAGTCCTGCCCGATTGCCTCCCCGACCTGCTCCTACCAGACATTCCTCTTCTGACTCTGAGGAAGATACGTTTCCTCTATCTAAGAGGCCGCCCACAACCTCCAGCAGTCGTGCCCTTGTGGCCCCAACTCCATCTCGCGACGCTCTTCCACCAATCACTCACAATGGTCCTCCTCCGATTAATTTAATCGCCGACTGCTCTAGAGAGACTGCCGTTTAATTCATGCTCTGGCAGATGCTACCCACAGACCAACCGGCCATGGAGAAGATGACGGACCGGGAATTATTGGAGTCCTGGTGCCAGGATGAAGTGCGGGTAAATTTTTCATTTTTACTTCTCGCAATGTTTTTCTTGTTTAATCGTTAACTCCTTTTCTTTCTTTGCTTTTCATAATCAGACCTTCTCCAAGAAATCTCTCCTAGCCACCCGAATTACTAGATCGTTGATTCAATTTGATGTGGTTAAGGAAAACAAGGAGCTCACAGTGAAGACGGATCACTTCAGGGCTCTGGCTAAAGAGAGAGGAGTGAAGCTGAAGAAGAAAGAGGAAGAGCTGGAAGAGTTGGGGGGCAAACTCAAGAGGGCTAAGGCAGAGACCCTGGAGGTAAAGAAGGCCCAAACTAAGATGATTGAGACTGCCCGCGCCGAAGCAAGGGATGAAGCCCTAGTAGAGGCTCGGAGTTTGGCGGATGAGGCCCTGGCAAAGGCTAAGGAAGGGTGGAAGACTAAATTCTTGAACTCAGAGGAGGGCCTCAGGTTGGTTCAACTGATCAGGGAGGAGACTCGGAAGGCTTTCTTAGGGTCCAAAGAGCTCTACTACTTGCTCGTCCCTGAGGCCTTTGGCTACTACCACTTTGCTTTGGACGAGAAAGCTAAGTGGAGTTCAGCTAATGCAGCCAATTCCAATGTTATCTTCGACCGGGATCTGCCTCTGGAAACTCCCCCTGAGCCCACTTCCTTTGTCTATGCTAAGGAGCAAGACCGCTTGCATCTAGCTGAGGCCGCGGAGTTTGCCGAGCATGTTCTTTCTGTCTTTCGCTCCCCCCCCCCCCCCCCCCTACAGTGTCTCAACCAGACCAGGCTCTCGTCTTGGCCGCCCCTGACTCTTCTCCATCCCCAACCTTCGCCGGTCTGGGTGAGCTGCCTAGAGGAGCTTCCCCTGGCGCCTTAGCTGAAGATGCAGTGGAGCAACTGGCCACAGATTTGGATGCAGAGCCTTAACTTTTTATGCTTTCCTTTTAAATGAACAGACCTGATGTTGTTGCCTGTGTGGCTGGTCTGGTTTTTGTTTTATCTTGAAATTTGTATTATAACTTTTGGATTAATGATAATCTTTATTTTTGTCTCGTTATAGCTTTTGGGTTTCTAGGGCTTCCTGATTTTCCAGAAACCTTAGTACTTTTGATTCCTTTTTTACGTGCTTTTGTTTCTTTAAATATGTGTCTGTATTCATTATTTTCTTTTCAATTTCTGCGATGGCTTCCTCTCCCCTTCTACAAGAACTTGATATCACCAAGCGAAAAAACGTCTCTCTGGTCGTCGAAAATTTCAGGCTTTCTGACAAACAGATCATGCTTGGAGAAAAAATTATCTACCTTTATCGTCTTCTAGAGAGGAAGAGGCAAAAGAAGCGCCACTACAAAAGAGAATAGGATGAGCTCCGGCAAGTTAACCACCAGTTGCAGGAGGAGAAGGCTGATTTGATCGAGTCGGTGAATCTCCTGACTATCACCGTCGGCGAGGCCCATTCTCTCTCTGAGAGAGGCAACAAGTACCGTCAGCGTTATCACGAGAACGAGCGTGAACTCTGGCACATTCGTCGAGCTCTAGCTGCGGATCGGAGGGCTTCAGGCTCTCATGGATAAATGTTTTCTGGGCCCTCATGCTGAATTTGCTCATGCTCCTGCGTTTTTATTTTCCTGCATTGTAATCACTTTTTTACGAGCTTGTGCATCAAGTTTCGAGTAATTTTATCAAAAATTTGTATCTTTTTTGAGAATGTTTTTAATTTTCTCTTGCTCGTTTCTTAATTATTTTAACTGAATTAAAGTTTTTCCCAGCTTTCGCCAATCCAGGTTTTCTCTTAAACTTACCACCAGATCTGGCTTATCCCCCAATCATCTCGGGTTCATGGGGCGTCCGCCCTGGGCTTATACTGACAATCAGGCCAGGAACTTTGGGGCATCCTCCCTTAACCAATTTTGACTCATGCTGGCAATCAGGTCAGGGAATTGGGGCATCCGCCCTTAACCAATCCTGTCTTAGACTGACAATCAGGTCAGGCAATATCATGGGCAGCCACCCTTAGCCAATCCTGACTTAAACTGACACTCAGGTCAGGAAAATGGGCGTTCGCCCTTAGTCAATCCTGGCTTAAACTGACAATCAGGTCAGGCAATATCATGGGCAACCGCCCTTAGCCAATCCTGGCTTAAACTAACAATCAGGTCAGGCAATATCATGTGCAGCCGCCCTTAGCCAATCTTGGCTTAAACTGACAATCAGGTCAGGCAGTATCATGGGCAGCCGCCCTTAGCCAATCCTAGCTTTGTTAAGAAGACGCATTTAAACTGGTGAACAAGGATAGACCTGCAATATCATTCAATAAGGCATTTGTATTAATAAACGTCAAGAGATTACAATTATGCATAAAATTTTTGTAAATTAGCAATATTCCATGCACGAGGGATTTCAGTCCCATCCATCTCTTCCAATTTATAAGCACCTCCTGCTAAGATTTGGATGACTCGGAGCGGCCCTTGCCACGCGGCATCCAATTTTCCTTTGGCTTTTCCCAAATCAGCTCTCCTCAAAACCAGGTCTCCTACTTGGAACTACCTCTTGACCACGGACTTATCGTATGTTGCTTTTATTCTTCCTTTGATGTGTGCCATCCTGACAGCAGCTCTTTCCCTTTTTTCCTCCACCAAATCCAGAGCGTCTTGAATTAATAGCTTATTCTGTTCTTCAAAAAAATTCTGAACTCGATGAGTTTCCATGCTAATCTCGGCGGGCACCACAACATCCATACCATAAACTAGACTGAAAGGCGTTTCCCCTGTGCTTTCCTTGGGATTAGTTATGTATGACCATAGAATTGAATTCAGCTCATCCACCCATCTTCCTCCAGCTTTTTCCAGGCGTGTTTTGATCCCTTGCACTAATATGCCTCCACTTGGCCGTTAGCCTGAGGATGATAGACAGACGTGAAGTGCTGATCAATTTTCATTTTCACACACCAAGTTCTAATTCTGGCGCCCATGAACTAGGTGTCATTATCCGAGACCAGGATTCGGGGAACGCCAAATCTGCAAACAACATTTTTCCATAAGAACTTTATGAATGCATCTTCTGTGATTTTTGCCAAGGCCTCAGCTTCCACCCATTTACTAAAATAGTCAATAGCCACTATCAAGAACTTCTTTTGGGCATGAGCCATGGGAAAGAGGCCAACCAAATCGATCCCCCACTTGGAAAATGGACAAGGAGAGCTCATTGTCATGAGTTCTTCCGTGGGCTTGTGTATCAATGATGAATTCTTCTGGCATTTTTCACAAGTACGCACAAAATCTTCTGCCTCTTTTCGCAGATGTGGCCAGAAATACCCCGCTCGCAAGATCTTACTAGAGAGAGCTCTAGCGCCCATATGGTTGCCACATCATCCTTCGTGGACTTCTCTAAGGACCTGGGCTCCTTCTCCCCAACTTAAGCATCTCAGGAGAGGCTTTCCAAACCCTCTTCAAAACAGTTCTCCATTGATTAAACAAAATCTGGCAGCCCTGGTTCTCACCTTTATCGATTCTTTCTTATCTGCTGGCAGGTCTCCCTTCTCCAGATATGTTTTTATGGGAGAGCGCCAGTCATCCCCTTCAATCACCGAGCACACCTGCTCTGCCCCAAACTATGTATCTACTTTTAGCAGAGTGATCACCCTTTCCTGGCAGTCTGTAGCTGAGCTAGCTACCTTCGCCAAATAATCAGCTCTTCCATTCTCTTCTCTGAGAATTTGGAGGAACATCAGACCCTTCATATCCCTGGCGAGTTCTCTAATCTTAGCTAAATATTTCTGCATGCTCTCCTCTCTTATCTCAAATTCTCCACTTATTTGCTTGCAGACAAGCTGGGAATCCACCTTAGCGCACACCTGCTCTGCACCCAGATCCTTTGCCATCTGAATTCCTCTCAAGAGGGCCTCATACTCAGCAGCGTTATTGGATAATGCGTGATTCAAACGTACGACATACTCAGTGGACACACCTGTCGGGTCTATCAAGTCGATTCCAGCCCCACAGCTCTGGTTACTGACACAGCCGTCCGTGAAGATTGTCCATTCCTTCACCTCGTCAGGAGGGATGGCCATTTCTTGCATAAAGTCAGCCAATGCCTGAGCTTTGATTGTTGTTCTGGCTTCAAACGTAACGTCGAATTCGCTGAGCTCTATTATCCATTTGACCAGCCTTCCAGACGTTTCTGGCTTATCCATAATGGCTCTTAATGGCAGATTGGTCCGCATAATTATACTGTGTGAAAGGAAGTAAGGTCACAGCTTGCAAGCCGTGCCTACTAGGGCTAGCATTGCTCGTTCTATTTCCACATATCTCACCTCTGCATCATGCAAGACCTTGCTCCAGTAGTAGACCGGCCGCTGCACTTTGCCCTCTTCCCTAAGCAAGACAGAGCTGACTGCCTGCTGCCCCACAGATAGGTACAAGATTAGAGGCTCTCCCTGGATGGGCTTTGTAAGCATAGTCATGTTAGCGAGATGCTTTTTTAACAATCTAAATGCTTCCTCACATTCATCACTCCATTGGAGTTTGGCCTTCTTACGCAAGGCCTAAAAAATGGCAAGCTCTTCTCAGCCGAGCGTGAGACAAATCGACTTAAGGCGTTGATCCGTCCCGCGAAACATTGCATTTCTTTGACATTTCTTGGCGCCTTCATGTCCATAATCGCTCTGATCTTTTCAGGATTTGCTTCAATACCCTTCTCTGTTACCATATATCCCAGGAATTTTCCAGCTCTTACCCCAAACATGCACTTCTTGGGGTTGAGCTTCATTTTGTATCTTCTCAAGGTATCGAAGGTCTCCCTCAAGTCATTCACATGTGAGCTCGCTTTCACACTCTTTACTAGCATATCATCCACATAGACCTCCATATTCCTCCCCAGTTGGTTTTTGAACATCTTGTCCACCAATCTCTGGTATGTGGCTCCTGCGTTCTTGAGCCCAAATGGCATGACCACATAATAGTATGTCCCTTTTGGGGTTATAAAACTAACCCGCTTTTGGTCTTCTATGGCTAGGCGGATCTGATGGTAGCCCTATGAGGCATCCATCATGCTCAAGAGCTCACAACCTGAGGTGGAATCAACCAACTTGTCTATCCTTGGCAACGGATAATGGTCTTTAGGACAGGCCTTGTTGAGGTCACGAAAATCTATGCACATCCGCCAATCGTCCATCTTGAGTACTACAACCGCATTGGAGAGCCATTCCGGAAATTGTATTTCCTGAATGTGCCCGGCTTTCAAGAGTTTGTCCACCTCAACTTCTATGATGACCTCCTTTTCTGGCCCAAAATTGCCTTTCTTCTGTTTGACCGGTTTTACTCCCGGGCTAATGATAAGGTGGTGTTCAGTTACGTCCGGATCGATCCCCACCAGGTCTTGGGGAGACCAGGCAAAAACATCCGCACTTTCTCTTAACAAAGATACCAGGTCTGTCAAGACCTCTGGGCTAAGAGTTGTCCCTATGCGGAGGACCCGGCTTTCGTCCCCCAGAACTACTTCCACCACCATCATCCCTCATCTCTCTGGGCCGAACCTGTCTGAGGCTACTCTGTTCGAGATCTCTTCTGCTTCCGCTCATCCTCATTGCGTCTAATGCATTCCACATACGTCTGTCTGGACGCATATTGATCACCTCTTACCTCACCCGTTCCATCTTCTGCCGGAAATTTCATCTTCATATGATAAACTGATATCACAGCCTGGAATTAGCTCAGGGATGGTCGGCTAAGCATGACGTTGTAAGAGGATGGCGCGTCAACTACCAGAGATTGTACTGTTCTGGTCACCCTGTATGGTTCCTCACCAAGTGTCACGAGGAGCTTTACCGCTCCCACGGGTTTCAGGGCTCCCCCTGCAAACCCTATTAGAGAGGTGGTAACCTCTTCCAACTCAATATCCAATTTCAAATGTTGAAAGCAATCATAAAACAGTATATCAGCAAAGCTTCCTGTATCCACAAAAACTCGCCTCACGTTATAATTGGCGATGGTAGCTGTTATAACTAGAGCGTCCATGTGGGGAGCCAAAATGCCATCACCATCCTCTGCCCCAAAACAGATATTCGGGGTAGCAGCCATCTGCCCAACCTCGCGTGATTTTCGGACGAGGTCTCTCGCAGCTCGAACATAGCTATGTTACGTCCGCTTGGAGTGCTCTTCCCACTCACCGCCCATAATCATCTGGATTTCTTTACGAATGACCTGGGCCTAATCGTTTCGCCTACCCTCATTGCGCCCTCTGTCCTGATCTCTATTGTTCTGTTGGGCTCGGTTATAGCTGCTATGGCTAAGTCTGCCCTCCTCCTTTCTCATCCGTACGTATTCTTTCAGGTGCCTCGCCTGAACAATTCTCTCGAGCTCATCCTTCAGATGAGTGCATTGGTTTGTATCATGCCCGTACTCATTGTGAAATCTACAAAATCGATCAGACTTTTCTTTTCGTGGCCTCTGGGAGTAGGTTTTGGGCCATTTAAGGTTTGGATGCCTCTCAATCGCTTGTAAGATCTCCCCCTGAGGTGTCTCCAGGGGAGTATACTTATCAAAACGAGGCCGCCCACCAACCAGGTCTGCCCTTGGCCTTTTCTGTGGTGCTCTTTCTTCTCTATCATACCTTTCCCTCTTCTTTTCTCCTTCGTCCTTGATTTTCAAGGCCTCCTCCAGGTGAATGTCCTTTTCTGCTCTTTCCAAGAGCTCTCCAAACTCCAGGGCTGGTTTCACAACCAGCGATTGGAAAAATTCACTCCTCCAAAGGCCTTGCGCCAGCGCATTCACCAAGAGCTCTTCCGACGCAGAAGGCTCCTCGAGTTTCGCAGTAGTGAAACGATTAATATAAGCGCGTAAACTCTCACCTTCCTTCTATTTTAAGCTAAAGAGCTCAAGAGGCATCTTCTGGTATTTCCTGCAGCTGGTGAACTGGTGCAGGAAGGCCGAGCTGAACTCATCAAAATTGCTAATAGAGCGCGGCGGCAACTGTCTAAACCAGAGTTGTGCTGACTTGGTGAAAGTCATTGGGAAGACCCGACACATGACAGCATCCGAGAATTTATGCACCACCGCTGCTATCTCAAAGCGGCTGAGATGGTCACACGGATCCGTGGTCCCATTATACTCAAATCCTAGAGATCGATATGAAGCAGGAACATCGTCGCGCATGACCTCCTCTGTAAACGGAGTGCCTCGTCGTGCCGACACCGTGCCTGTGCCCGTCATCTTCTTCTTGAACTCCCGCACTTCCTTCTGCAGGCTCTGCATCTGCTCAGCCAGACCTGGATTAGCCTGGCTCGACGTCTCGCTATCGGAAGTAGAGAAATGCTCTTCTTTGTCCTGAAGAGGAGTCCGATCCGTACGCTGGCCGCGCAGTGGCTCAATTTCCGCCATCGAAACAGTTCTAGCTGGCGGTATGTTAGACGGCAGTGGCGACATTTCTGCAAATTTCTTTTCCACCGCTGCCTCTACAGCTTTGCCGATAAGCTCCGACAGCTGCAAGAGGAAAGATTCATTGAAAGATTCACCCGTAGCCGCCGTAGATCTACCAAGAGGGGGTGGCGTAGTGTTCGGCGCGGTCGCTGCCGATAGCTCTGTCCCCGCTGGCCCCTCTGCCGACGGCCCTATTGATTGCAGTCCACCCCATGGTGGGGCGGAGCTCGGAGTGCTGCCGAGCTCTCCCACCAGATTTCGTCGTAACCCGTCCGAAGCCATTCTGGAATCTCACACCTTAGATTTGTTGGTTTCCACAGACGACGCCAATTATTTCGTCCCAAAATATTATCACGTCAAGAATGACGCCTGAAAACTGCACTTCTTCTAAGCCTACACACAAGAACACGTTACAAAGGACCATCGGTGGTTTTCCGATGGAAACCTCTCTGATGCTTAAGTCAGAAAAATGTATGAGGTTTCTCTTAGCAAGCAAGGAAGGAATGCACAAAGAATGACATACCTCTCTCAGCCTTGGGGCTGAGATATTTATAGTTTCTCCCTAGTGGGGACCCAAGCCGGGATCTCAGGAGCACATGCCGCGAATCAAGGACTGTTACATAACTAATTCTGATAAGTGGTTCCACCTGTCCCACTTGTCTCCTTATTGGAAGTCAGGAAGTCAGGTCTTCCCTATTCCAGGTCTTCATTATTCTATATCACCTCGGTATCAGCATCAGGCTCAATTCTAGTCCGGGGGTTTCCCGTAGAGCACTTTCGCTAGCTCGGTATGTCCCCCGGGCTATAGTAATCTCTCTTGAGAGGGATCAGGTCAGGAGAAATCCCAAGATGTGACCGTTCTTTTCTGATCCGTTTTGCCTCCAAGAGGCCTAATCAGATCTTTCCCGAAAACGAGCTGATTCTCACTACATTTTTCCCTTATTCGAGCTTCCCCAGGTCAGATCTACCACAATCAGGTCTGACATGCTTATTGCCCTATCAACTCTGTCATTCCCGCCTCTCATATTTCCTAAGCACATGACTCTTAGACTGGTTGTACCCTGATAGGGCAATAAGCGTGTCAAACCTGATTGGGGTAGATCTGGCCTGGGGAAGATGGAATAAGGGAAAAATGTAGTGAGAATCAACTCGTTTTTGGGAAAGATCTGATTAGGCCTCTTGGAGGCAAAACGGATCAGAAAAGAACGGTCACAGCTCGAGATTTCTCCTGACCTAATCCCCCTCAAGAGAGATTACTATAGCCCGGGGGACGTGCCGAGCTGGCGAAAGTGCTCTACGGGAAACCTCCGGATTAGAATTGAGCCTGATGTTGATACTGAGGTGATATAGAATAAAGAAGGCCTGGAATAGGGAAGACCTGACTTCCTAACTTCCAATAAGGAGACAAGTGGGACAAGTGGGACCACTTGTCAGAATTGGTTACGTAACGGTCCTTGATTCGCCGCATGTGCTCCTAAAATCCCGGCTGGGGTCCCCACTAGGGAGAAATTATAAATATCTCAGCCCCAAGTCTGAGAGGTATGTCATTCTTTGTGCATTCCTTCCTTTCTTGCTAAGAGAAACCTCATATGCTTTTCTGACTTAAGCATCGGAGAGGTTTCCACCGGAAAACCACCGGTGGTCTTTTCTAACGTGTTCTTGTGTGCAGGCTTGGAAGAAGTGCAGTTTTCAGGCGTCATTCTTAACGTGATAATATTTTGGGACGAAACACATCTTAAACCACAATCTCATCCCTCTTTTTTTGTTCTCAATGTCCCACATCACCAAAATTTTATTTTCCTCCCCTTCCCTCCCATACCCCTTTTATATCATTTATCCACCTTACCATCAAACCTATTTTTTATGGGTCTCTCATGTTCTCCATTAATTTTCATTTATATTTTTATATTCCAATACAATTATATTTATCTATTAATCCATTTAAACATTTTATGAATATAAATAACACACACACACACACACACACACACACACACACACACACACACACACCACACACACACTATATATATATATATATATATATATATATATGGGGTGGGTTCACATGGGAACCAATCCCTGTGTGGGAACTAGAAACCTGCTATATTACATAGAATGTGATGCTATTTATGAATCATGTACATGCTAATAAGATAATAGTAAAAATCAAGGGAACATAAAAATAGCAATGTGAAAATATAAATAGCATTTTGCATTATTTAAATTAGCATCACATATAATGTAATATAGCGGTTCCCTAAAGTTCCCACCTAGGGATTTGGTTCTCACATGATCCTAATCATAATATATATATATATATATATATATATATATATATATATATATATATATATATATATATATATATATGAATATTTTCATTTATAATGTTAATTCTTATGATTAATTCAGAATAATAAAAAAATTACATCAAAAAGTTGATTAAAAATACGACATATTACCAAAGAAAAAAATACAAAAGAAAGATTCCGACCATATACCATTTCAATAGCATTTCGACCATTTATCCAACCCTTGTACGACCTTTAGGATAAATAATAAAATTTTAATTTGACGAATTATTGAGGTTTGGAGACGTACTAAAATATAATAATTTTTATTATAGGTCCATAAATCTTAAGTATAACAGTCCCATATTTTTTAGTTTTTAATTAATCATAATATACTAATATAATATTTAAATAAACTAATAATTAAATACCAATTAATTTTGAAAACAATTTAAAGTCAATTAAAGTTAAATTTAGAACCGACTTGGTTTAAAAACTAACATTGTTAGCATTTATCATATGAAAAATTCCATAAATGTGTTGTGTTATTCAATTATTATCAAACTTTTATGAGTTAAATTGTTAATCATCCAAAATTATTACTTAATAAAACTTGGTAAAGGTGAAAAACACCCCCAAAGTTTGCTTATAGATGCAAATATACCCATGAATTTTCTTTCGGGCGCGAAAATGCACAATATTTAAGTTTACAGGGGTATTTTTGACATTTCTACACATGAAGTTACACTAACATCGTTAGTTAAATTCCATAACCATTATAAGTATGTAATTAAAAATTATTAATAAATTTAATTTAAATAATAAAATATAAGATTATTTAATAATAATAATAATTAATTAATAGTGATTGGACACTGTTATAATTCACGGATTGAGAATATGAAATATTTTGAATTTATTTAAGTAAGTAAACAAAAATATTAAAATTTTTAATAAAAATATTAAATATAAAATTATCTAATAATAGCAATAATTATTATTAAATTGTGATTAGACACTGATACAATTCACGAGTTGTGAATACGACATATTATGATTTTTTTCTTGTTGGTTAGAATTATTTATTATCTTTAAATTTAAAACTAAATAATTAAAAAAATATTTTTTGAATTTATATTTTGATTAATCTCGTGTAATATAAAAGTATTAAATTAGTTTATATAGTAAATAACAACAACAATAATAATATAATTCGTATTTTTATATTTTAACTTTTTTTTGAATTGTTGCACCATACCCAACGGATAGCCGTACCCAACGGATATATTATAGGGAATTGCAATTCCCTTTTTAATCACTCAAATAAAAGAACTACATAAATAGTGATTTTTTTGGAGTATCATTTCACTCCATAATAACGATCAGAGTTCTAAAAATCGCTAGGCGTCAGGCCAGCGCCTAATGCCTATGACGCCTAAGCAGAGCCTAGAATATGAGAATAAATACCCTTATTTATAACATTAAATCCAATCATTTAATAGTTCAACATACTACCTACTACACAATAAAGTATATGACAATTCAAAACTAAAAGTTATAATCACAAGTTTCAATTTACAAGTTTAAAACTATTGTTCAATTCAAAGTTCAAAACAACACATATTCATAAGTTTATTAGTCAAATAAATATACCATAACGTATATTACAAAATTAAAATAATCAAAAATAGGCCCCAAAACGACGTCGTTTCAGGCAAAAAAAAAAAAAAAAAAAAAAAAAAAACTGACCTGACCCCTAGACGCCGACTTGAGCACCGAGGGCGCCCGACAATTTCTTTGATCGATTTTTAAAAATCGTAGGCAGATTGGTGGTGTCTAGCGAACAGGAAGATTATTAGAAAAGAGATTACGCTTATACTATATTTTTCAAGAATCTTTCTCACCATAATAACCAACTTACCATACCATACTTCCAAGCCATGATATCGAGTTGAACATCCAACCAATATTAAAGATATATCTTTGAATTTTTACATGTCAAAATTTTTTAAATATCTATTGTAGTTAAATTAAAGTCTTAGGTCTCCCTAACTCTATTTCCGGCAAGTGTAAAGCTATAGGTGGTGATAGCGAGGCAGGACGACGAAGAGGCGGCAACGGCGAGTCAGTCTTTTCTTAAATTTTTCTCCGCATGCCTTTCAATTCTTGTAAATCGGAAGAGGCTTTTATTCGCACTGTTATTTCTTTCTTTCTTTCTTAATTTTTGCACTTTTGTATTATAATATTGCACGCCGTAGTCTCACCTTTCCATTTTTCCCCATTTCTTCTTTCCAGTATGGTGCGTGTACTCTAGGTCTTGAGATTGATTATTATTTTTAAGAATTTTTGATTTTGATAAATTTTAATTACAGAATTAGAATATTGAATTTAAGGTATACATTATGATTGTTCATAAATGTTTCAAATGTTCTTGTCTGCCCAAAAACTAAATCATAACAATATTTAGCTTTTCCTATTGTTTAATTGTTTGGGGTGTTTCGATCTATTCCAGAAATTTAGGTTTGGGGGTTGTGAATTGTGATATAAATTTATTTTGGTGAATGGTGAGAATGGTTGTATAGATGATGGTGGGAATCTTTTTTTCTTTTTCCTTTCGTTTTTTCTTTCCAGTATGATGTTATGTGTTTGTTTTTTTTGATGTGACTTGTTTTTTAATGTGAAGCTTGAGTAGATCAATTGACTTAAATAATGAGGGATTTTGTAAATTGTGGAATTAGAAGTTGAATACCTAAATAGTCTATTTTTTAAATAATCTTCATTGTATAGATTTTGATGTTTCGTTATGGACTCACAACCTCCAAGCAAGAAAGACAAAACAACTCCGTATTCTTTCATAGTCATGTAAGAAAGATTACACAAAATGAGCAATTTCAACTTTTCGTTATGAATTTCTTGCTGATAGTTTAACTGTTTTAATTGAAAAGGAGCTTGTTAGAAAGATAGATTTAGATTATCTTATTGATGAGTTTGCTAAAGTAAAAAATTGTCGGGTTCAACTTACTTTTCAGTTGCGTACTTGAATTTGATTTGTTGAACATTTTGTTGTAATATATGGCTTCATGCTCTCTTTTGAGTTTATGTATATGTATATATGAATATTTTATTTTCATATCGGGCTAGGGGTAGTCCGTAAGGCTGGTTACACCCTTGGCCCTGAATGTAAGATCTTGTCATCTCCGCTATCATCAGAATTGCGTAGTCTTTCTTTGCCTGAATTACGAGTTCGATGTTAATGATGGTATGTGCACAATGCCTGCAATTGATGAGTTGCACTTGCTTGGTTCATTTTTACCTCTTAGCAATGGTGATATAACTTTTCATTTTGCATGTTCTCCCTAATTCATTAATGTCAAAGTCACAAGCTTGTATGATTTAAGATTCTAAATTATAGTTGATCTCATAAATTTAGATTATGAATGAATTTGCATGAATTAATTGATAAGTGGTGGGGGTGTGGTGATTGGGCGGTGTAATCGGTCGAATGTCTTGATTCCTGTTTTTGCCCTTCTGCTGTCAAGCCTATGAATTGTCCTTTGTAAAGATCACAAGATATCAATCAATCAGTTATCAGTAATTAAGTCTCTCTAGCTGTTCCTACCAAAACCCTTTGTGAGTTTTCTGAAATTTCCTAAGGTACTTGAATCCTTTTTAAGGGTTGTCGGTGAAACACCCTTGTTTATTTTCTTTGAGTTGCTCGTGTATAAACTCAGCCCATTTTAGTTTCCGCATCATCCACCTTAATGTAAACATCGTAGTATTGGTGTTTCTCGTACATTAGAACGTATTGACTGCTTTAAACATCTTTCTGGTTAGAGTTCCTATGAAAAGCAATAAGACTTCTCTTTTTCCTCTTAACTAGTTCTTTTGGCCCAAAGTTTTTTCAGATTTGGCTCTTTTCTAAATGCTTGAGATAACTGAATTGTGATGAAATGCTACGTGAACTTTGATGTAATCATGTAACGCTCCATAACTTTAGTGAATTGGGTTATTGCTGTCGAATTACTTGCTCTTAGAATATATAAAAAATAATGATCAACTTATGATAGGAGGTTCTTTGACCATTTTTTGATTCTGTGTGTTTGACAGCTATAAGCTATGTCTTTCTGATCTGTTTGCTGCTCATTAACTCGGTGTTCTATTTACCTTAACATTTGTCCTTTCTTTTGTTTACTTGGTGAAAAACTGAAAATGCGATACTAGTTGCATTTGCAGCATTTGTTTGTAGAGCATGGGCAGTTATTTGTAGCCATGAAATCCTATATGGTTACCCATGGTGGTTTAAAGAGATTTACAATTCACTTGATTTCTCGAAAGTTGTTTCAGTCTAAATGTTGTAAACTTTGGAGTAGCACACCTCTTTATATACTCATCCCCATGTATTCTTATTCTGCTCTTTATATTTACCTATTTGGGATTTTTTTTTCCCATGGAACTTCTAGAAAATTGCTAGTTGGCGTCTCTCTGACTCTCTGTGTAGAATAGGGAATAGATTGTATGGTGTGGCTCTTTTTAAATTTAGATTTGTTTTCATTTTGAACGTTGAGATTTATTGCTATTTTTTATTTCCACATGGCAGGATATATTAGACTATTTTCTTTCCCCTTGGACTTGAGACCTTGATTCTACCGAGAGAATTAAACACGGGTGACTGGAATTGTAGGAACATCAATCAGGTACAATATACAGTCTTTCGTAGTGCCAAATTGTGTCAAATTATTCATACAATGTTTGAATATTTGGATAGCTTTAACTTGTACCTTATTTGTAATGATCTCAGAATTTTACTATGCCCTTTTTGTCTTGTTAAATGTGTGATTAACTTATTTGGTTGACGTGGCTTCTATAATCAAATGAGCTATATGGGATTTATTGTCATCACTTGTTATCAACATTTCTTGTTCTCAATGTTACATGTAGTTGGATGCAGGTGTTAGATGTAGGTACTTGTTGAAGTGTGGGTATCATATATTTGAAATTATGGGATCCAAGGATATGTGCCTAATTCTGGGTATGGGTGCGGGGATGCAGAAGATATTTATTAATCATCCTAAAATTTATGCACGATGACATATGGAGTGTATTTTAACTAAATGTTCAATTGAATGTGATATTAAGTTGAAAAGAAATTTAAACTTGGATAGAAAGGTATTTTTGTTTTTAAAGAATTAGTGGCTGAATTATTATTTAATAAGCAAAGCGTAAAGAGATAAGTTACTTGTTGAAACAAATAGAAATTAAGTCAACCTTGTCATCTGCTTGATGACATGATGTGTGTTTTACGTATAAAAATCTAAAGTCACAACGAATTCATATAAATGTAAGTTGGCCTGTGTTAAGAAAATATGGGGCCTGAGACGAAATTGTATTGCTTTTGAATAGATAGTATAGATACTACCTACAATATTGTAGAGGTGTGAAAAAAGAACTCTGTAGATGTTTATGTAGATGTTTATGATCCCTGTTCTAAAAATCCCTACTGGATAGCTGCCCTTGACCGCCTATGTTTTTTCATGCGAGTAGGTCCCGCCTAATCATATATATACTCAGTGATGGGCCTTGGAATTTTATAAGGGGTGCCCAATTGAATAATATCCTAACTTTTCACATGCTCATAATGCTAGCTCAACCTTTAACATTTACAATTTAATACTATTACTTTAATTTTTCTTTATCCTAAACTGTCCTTCAACAATTTAATACTATTACTTTAATTTTTCTTTATCCTAAACTGTCCTTCAAAGACTTACTCTTGCATGCTATGTAAGCGTTTTAGTTAAAAGTTAGAGTATTTAGTCAAAATGAATTGGTAGGAGTCATTTTTTGTAAAAATATTGAAGTTAGAGGATGGAACTTCGGCAAGTATTTTGGATAGTACATTGTTTTTAAAAACAGCCAAGGCGTACGCTTCGGAACGGTTTTGGAAAATTTGGGCGCATCAGACCCCTATATCAGGAACGTGCGTCTCAATGTGTGAGGCAGACGCCTCGACTCGGATGCGCCTCGAGGTGTCTGAGGCGGACGCCTCACAATTCTCGCCAACCAAACGTTCTTTTGTATTGACTAAGCAAAAACCTCATTTTTAGATCCAAAGATTCATAATAGGCATATAGAAATTATTGTACGTCAAATAACCTGTCCTTGCTGATTCACACTGGATTCCACGTGTCCCTCTTTTCTAGATTCATCGATATTGAATCCCAGTGCAAAATGAAGATAATGTACTGGCAAGAACCTATTTGAATCATTTAAAATTGACACATCTTTTATCCAGAACATCTTCACGAAGTGTTTTGCGAGATATAGATGAGGTCTATATAGGAATTTAGAAAAGTAAGAAAGTTGTACAAAAAAGTTTTTTTTTTGAATTTATCCTTTTCTTTTTATTTTTTTATTTATTTATTGTTATTTATAAATGTATAAAAGAAGATAAAGAGAATCTAAAGCAGTCGGCCGAAAAACCCTACATCGCACCCCTCTCTACCTCCCCTTTTATCCCCACTCAGTGTTTCAAAAAACAGCCAAGGCGTACGCCTCAGAACATTTTTAGAATTTCTGGAGCGAGACATTTTTAGAATTTCTGGAGCGAGGTGCACGCCTTAAACACCCCTGTGTGGAACATGCGCCTCAAACAGGTGAGGCGTACGCCTTGACTCGGATACGCCTCAAGGCGCCCGAGGCGTACGAGTAGGCAAAAGTGAAATTTTTTTCTTTTCTTTTTTGTTTAAACTTCTTGTTTCTTTTTCTTCTTCTTTATTTCTTGTTATTAATAATTAATAAAAGTATAAAAGAAGTCAAATAGAAGACTTAGGATTTGATATTCTCATTACATCATTCGGCTGAAACCCTGTTGAGATTTGTTCTGATTTTTAGCTTGATATTTTACTTATTTTTCTAGGTGACTTTTAGGAATAGATTTGATACTAGTTTTTCTTTCCTAGAATCTCTTGATTCTCTTAGATTTTCGAGGTTTTAGTTTTAATGTATATCTATATATATACTTTGTATGCCTCTACATATCCTAAATCTTAGGAATACAGCTAAAACATCGCATTGCTCCCTCTTCTCTTTTGCTCCGATTTGCCCTCATGCACTTTCTGTTAAGTCCGTGATGAATTTGCTGCTATTTATTCTTGTTCTTATCAATTTATGCTTTGTTTTATTATTTTTGGATTTAAAAAAATTCAAAATTGAGGCGCACGCCTCGTTCTGCCTCAAGGCGTACGCCTCGCCTCATCCAGACAAACCGCCTCGTTTCCGCTTCTCATTTTTTAAAACATTGTCCCCGCTTTGTTCTGAACAAATTATATTGTTATATAACTATAGGTGTTTGCTATTGTTATATAACTTGTACAAAATAATTTTTTTTAAATAAGCTATTTTTTTTCTTGTTAGTTGAATTTTTTAAAAATAATCCCTTATTTCTATTTAATAGTTGATTGTTAATTTTTGGTTTTGACTTAATTTTAGACTTTTAATTGAGATTTTATTTATTATTTTTTGCCGCCACTGTCTTGATACTTCTTTTCTTTTTCTTTCTTTTTTTTTTTTTTAGTTTTTGTATTTAATTGTTAGCTGTTAGTTAATTGTTAATTTTTGGCTGTGAATTAATTTTAGACTTTTAGTTGATATATATATTTTTCTTTGACTTAAATTTTTTTTTTTACTTTAATTTTTTCCAAAAAATTGAGGTGCACGCCTTGTGCCGCCTCGAGGCATACGCCTCGTTTCCGCCTTTCGTTTTTTGAAACATTGGATAAAAAAATAGCCAGAATCAATCTATGAAAAACATATATTGAATGTTTGTATAAGATTGAAAATATATGTTGAGCTAACATTCTGAAAATGTGAGAAATTTTGGTTATTTTTAGTTATTAACTAAAACATATTATATATCAACCTAAAAACACTACAAATTAATACCAGTTTTGATGGAATAAATTTATTATGAAAATGTTTGCCTGTTGCATCAACTACGTTTTCTTTTATATCTCTCTTTTTTCTCCCTAAAAATGAAATGCTAATATAGTCCATTGAAAATATATATAAATGTGTGTGTGTGTGTGTGTGTACAAGTTTTGTTTTTTTTAAACAAGGGGGACATTGACCCTTGGGCCCGTCTATGTGTATACCCAACTCAGGCATCACTCAATTCCCGCAGGCCACTGGCCCTGCCGCCTGCCTAGTACCTACCTAATGCCTTTTATAATACTATTTATAATATAAAATTGGGTTAATGGATTTATTTATAATCCAAATGAACGTTTACTTGCCAATTAGACACTAACTAATTCATAGTTTATAGTCCTTTGTTTATCCAAGAAATTAGAACTAAAAGATTTTTGTTTTCTTAACCATCTCTTATTTTTAGTCAATTAATTGTTTCCATTATTGTCAAGTTGCATGTATTTTTGGAATATTTAAATCTAATTAATTATTCTTTTAGTCCTTATATTTTTAGAAGTGAAAAGGACTTTACTCTCTTTACACCCACACGCATAAACACATTGTGCATGAAATTAGGAGTCCTTAAAAAATTGGGTGCCTGAGGCAATAGTCTCAATCGTCTTATTATTGCCACAACCCTAAACGTAAGATTATTGTAATCTCCACTATCATAAGAAATGGGCAGTCTTTCTTTGCCTGAATGTTGAGTACGATGTTTTTGTTGGTATCTGTGTACAATGCCTGCAATTAATGAGTGCCAGAGTGGCACTATGTCTTGCTTGGTGCTGACTTTTTACCTCTCAATGTTGGTGGTATTGCTGAACTTTTCATTTTGCATGCACTCTCAGATTTTTTAATGTTAAGGCCACAATCTTATGTGTTAGTGAGCTACTAATTGATAGTTGATATGCCATTTGCAATTGACTTAATCTTAGTGTCGCTTGTGTGAAACCACCATTAATATGATTAAAGAGTTCTCATTTCAGCAACCACAATCATGTTCTTTCGTCTTCCAATGTTATGTGGGATTTGGGTCCTTTGTATGTGAACTTGCATGATCTTTTATTGGTCAGTTAATTATTAATTTGCTTAACAAATAACACTTTTCAATTTGACAGATAGTTTAATTGTACTTGTTTATTGTAGAAAAATGGAACTTAATATAAAATATAAAAAGATGGAAGCTAATCGTAGGGAGCCCGGAAGTTATAAGCATGCTACATCCACGTTATCGGATTGCGAGTCTAGAAGTGAAAGAAGATTAAGCATCTTGAGCAGAGATTCACGGGAGGTGTTTGAGTTTTTGAAGTTGCATCAGAGACCTTATCTATTGAATCCTTATCTTTTAAATAACTTATCCAATATAAATGTCGATGACGTGCTTGTGGAAGATGCTATGTCCTATGAAGCATGGCTAGACACGTTAAAGAGACATTCTTTGGTTCCCAGAAAAAGTTCTAAAAGTAGAGCTCCGTTGGTTGGTCCAGAAAAGTGGAACGTAGTTAAAAAACATCTTGACGAGTTTTCCAGGTTGAGTTCTTTTGACAGCTAGTTTTTGTCTTCATTTATTTTTGATTTACTTTGGATATGTTTTGATGGTCTTTGATTCTTTTATTCCTTCTCTCTCTCTCTTAAATTTAACTTATTGACAGTGAATTGATGCAAAGTCTATTGAAAGCCCATAAGGATGGCTTCAGGATTCGTCCAGATGCTACCAAGATTTTTTTATGTGTGGAACGTGACAAAAATGGAAACTTCTGTGTGCAGAAGTGTAAATTTACAATTTTAGATCAACTAAATGGTACTATTTATTGGAATATTTATAGTCCGTTTATTTTTAATATTACGTGACGATTTGTTCTCTTTCTTTTGATGTGTTGTCTGTTATTGCTAGATCGTCCATTCAATGAAGCTCTGCAGTGGTTTTGGAGTAAGGTGAAGGATTTCCTTGTGAGCGTTGACTGTTTGAATTTGGCACCCGCAAATTTCCGTGATTTTGTGGTTCAACCGAAGATATATTCATTGTGTGTATTATAGTATCAATTTCATTTTCTAAAAATTATGTTGTTTCTTACATGATATTTTTGAACATTTTGCAAGATTTATAGACTAATACTATGCTGCAAATTTTAAACAGTGCTAATGACTGTCCGTATTTTTGGACACCTTTGAGAAAAGCCAACTACATACTTGAATTCTCTCAGTGTATTGTTGAAGACCGTTTTGATCGCACTACCCTTTCACAATGTATGAATCTACGTGACTTGGATTCTTGGGTCGACACATTGAAGCATGCGGACAAATCCAAGTATGGTCGACTTCAAGAATTGCTGTATACACCAGGATGTAGCATGTCTAAAGGTATGTCAAACCAAGAGCGTCGGAGCTTTATCAAGGAAGAAAATTTGAAATATCGCTGTGGAGCACATGATCTCGTTGTCTTTTTCCGAGATGCTCTAATTCATTACTGTCATTATGACCGAACAAAGGTATGATATTCTGCGTTGTAACATTATCGTGCTGAATTTAATTCCATTTTAAATCCATTTATTGTGCTTACTTATTTGCAGGTAGCTTTTACGGTGTCAAGGGTGATGATAGTGGAGTTGATGGAAGAACTGTTCGATTCCTTGTTTTTTAAACTATGGCTCGCAGTGGGGGATTATTTTGATATTACACAGCCAAGAGACGACGTGAGGTAAAACATGTCTAATTGATTTGGATATTGTTGTAGATCCTATGTGTTCATAAAATTTTGTCATTATCTCTCCTGCAGGGATGATATCTTGAGGAAATTGTCTAAGATTGGATACCATTGAGTTGAGCCTTTGTAAAGCCCATGTTTGTCTGTTTGGCTTAGCAACTATCATAGAAATGAAGAGGAATGGTAGAAAGAGCTCACAATGAGAAACCAGCATGGCTTGATGTGAAGATTTGTAGTGTTAATAGGATTTGTCACTAATTATGATCTTTGAGATTCTTGGGATTTGCGAACAGATGATTTGTAGTGTTCATGGGATTTGTCACTAATGATTTTTGAGATTATTGGGATTTGCATACTCAAAACAGTTGCAGGGATTTTTCGAAATAGTAAGGAAAATTTTTATGTTTGTTCCGGTGTATTGATCACATTCCATAAAAAATATATGATATGGCCATCATCAAATTACGTTTGCTAAGAGCATCTTCAGCAGTTCGTTTAATTAGCGCTGGACGCTATTTTTAAGCAGAAAAATTGCTCCAGCAGCAGTCCAGCGCATTGTTGCGCTATTTTTAAGGAATGTGTCATATTTAACGCCTCACTGTTTCTGCATTATTATTATTATTATTTTAATGTAACATATATTCAATGTAATATATTGTTTTTAATTTAATTTAATATAATAATAATAATGATAATAATAATAATAATAATAATTATTATTATTATAACAAATGTAAAAAAATAAAATACATATAAAATTACAATATAAAATGTAGAAACATAGAATTACCAATAGGAATGGGTTTTTTTAATGGTATTTCTCTTCAATACGCATTCAAAATTAATCTTTTGTTATCTTTTGATTGGTATGCAGATTTTGCATCTTTTGATTAGTATGCAGATTTTGCACTATTTTGGAGATGACTTAAGCTAATTTATCAAAAAAGAACAATAAAAAGCCTGATTGGGTTTTTTGGCTGACGTGATGTGGCGTGATTCATATTTTCTTATTATTATTTTTTAATTTTAAATATTAAATTGTAAACAAAAAAATTGAGTATTTTTTTTATTTTGATCCATTATATTGGCCAAATTTCATAAAAGGTACGCGAAATTAGTTATCGTCAAATCATATCTGCTAAGTTAACCAATTCATCAAAAAAGATTCAAAAAAGTTTGAATGGGAATCTTTTTATGACATGTCATGATTCTATATTATTTTATTACGTTTTTTTAATTTAAATATTAAATTGATAAAAAAAAAACCTGTTTTGCTTCATTTTCTTTTCTTGTAATCATATCAATAAAATCTTATTTAGTAAAACAAAATCGATAAATATATAAACATAAAATAAGTTTTAAATAAATTATAAAATTAATATAATAATTTATATGATTTATTTATTATTAAAATTTTAGTTAATAAAAAAATTAATAAATTTAGAGAGAAATATAAAAATATAAAATGAATCTTAAGAAATTAAAAAAAAATGTATATAAATTTATATGAGAAAATCTCTTATAAATGATTTTTGAATTTTCTATTATTTTTAGATATTTCTTAATATTTATATTTATATTCTATTTTATATTTATAAATGATTTCTATTTTTTTATTGTTTAAAACTTTATTAATTAGATTAACGGGAAAATAAAAGAAAAACAGAAAAAGAAAAGGGAGAGCAAAATTTTTAATTTAATTTTTTTAATTATAGAAAATTTATAAAAAAAATATAGAATAATACTACATTACCAAAAACTTCGATCTGACTCTTTTTGAACATTTTTTGATAATTGGTCAACTTAAGGCCTACTTGGTTGAACTTATTAAAAGTGTTTATAACTTTTTCCAACACAATAAGCTCTTTTAGGCTGTTTGCAAGAACAAGAAATAAGCTCCTTATAGCTTATTTTACTTAATAAGCTCCTATTTAGAAAAATGTACAGATCGTAATTTTTTCTAATAAGCTTCTACTTTATTTGGTAAAATCCTTTTTTATCATTTTATATTGTAAAAAACATTTTATGTATAAACTAATATATTACTTTATATTTTACAAAAATATTTTTATTAGTCATAATTAAAATTTTATTCATTATTAAAATTATCTTTTTAGTTATTTTTGAAGTATTTGTCTTTTTTTTTTAATAATTTTTTGGGAAGTCTTCATTAATTATTATAATTTTATTTCTTTTTTTTATGTATAATATTTTATATTTTTTAATCATGTCTATATTGGTAAATTAACTTTCAATCAGATACTTTTTTTTAAAAAACACCCGAGAGGTGGGATTTTATTAGAATGCTTATAAAACGATACAATTTACAACAATATTTTTTGAGGGAAAAAATATCGAAACCCCGTAATGGATCCTAGCATCTAGCAATACAAAAAATGATCCTAAAAAAAGGTTTAAGCTCATTTTAACCTAAAGGATGGATAATTAAATTGATCCATCCGACACAAACTTTTACAGATTTTTGGTAAACTTTCCGAATTGTATATAGTGTTTTTTGGTCTTGGCATCCGATATTAGCGAGTTAATCTTCCGGTTTGTTTCATTTGCGGAAAATATGCTTCAGCTTAGTAGTACGATTCGCACAAAATTGTCGGGTTTTTTTGATAGAATGTTGTAGAGCCCAGTGTCCGGAATGGGTCGGGGAGATTAAAATTTGCCGGAGTCCCAAAGCATCCAGCTCTATCCAGATTGGATGGGCTGGGAGATCTTCAAACAGTTCCAGCTCAAAGGCTAATGCCTGGGCTTCTGCTTCTAAGTTGTTTCCTACTTTGAAAAAAATAGAGAATGCTTTAATCACTTCACCATCCGGTCCTCGAATGAGCCCACCTCCTCCTGCTTGCTTGTCTTGAACTGAGCCATCTGTATTCAGTTTGAACCATCCTGTTCTTGGTTTTATCCATCTAACCAAGGTCAAACCAGGTTGTTTCTTCTTCACTGGAACCTGCATTTTAAATTCACATGCCAGAGACCTAATGCCTTTCCAAACTTCGGGCTCCAGTCTGTTAGCCAAATTAATTATATAATTGAAAATTTTGCTCTTGATTATTGTAAAGCTGAATTTTATATCCCTGTATTTTGAATCATTCCGGGCAGTCCAGATAAACCAGAAAATCAAGCATGGCACTTTGACACTCAAGTGTGTTGTGTGTGTATGTGAGAAAGAATTGGCCCAAAATTGTATAAGTAATCTCACATTTTTAGTTTGAGGCTTCTCCAGCTTAAAAAGAATACCTTTTATCAGATACTTTAATGAATACCTTTTATCAACTACCAATTATTAGTTATCAGCTATCAGATGTTTAAATCAGCTATGTGATTTGAGAATAGTCAATGCCTCTTATTTGAAGCGTTTGTCCTTCGAGTATGACAAGTTACTCATTCTTGTTCCTTAATAACTTATTTGTCCTCTTCGATTGGATCAAAACCCAATATTAGAAGAAAGATTATTAGAGGAGGGCCATAAAACTAATCTTCAATTGTGTTCATATAATATTGTGTTCTGCAATCTTGTAAATGGAGTGTTCGTGTTCATAAAGACTGATTATCAAAGAGGTATTTAATATTCAAATTATAAGAGTATCTCCAATGCAATAGTGTTAATTGATCATATGTGGCAAATGACATTGACATTTTATAAAAAAAGTTCTACAATACATCAGTGTTAATGTTATATATGTGATAATTTATTTTATTTATTTTTAGAAAAAATAAAGATAGAGAAATAACATGATTGGATGATATCTTTAAAATTAATTGTAAACATTGTCAAGAGTAATGTCTAGAATTTAACATTGCTCTTGACAATGTCAAGCATTCAATGTGCCACATAATTATTTTTATTCCATGTGTCAATTTTTTTCACTTTCAATATTGTTCAATTGGAGATGCTCTAAGAGTGCTATTTCATAATCTTTAACGATTATAATATGGTATAAGGTCGTCCTAGAGTTTCTCATACTGTTCTAGGACGTTTATGATTAATATATTTTCGAATGTTGTTTATCTGAAAAATTCCAATTAATTATATTTTGGATGGTCATTTATAACCATTAAGCACTTATAGAAGATAATTTTATTCTTCAGAAAGTGAATATTATTTAAGGAAAAACACAATTAGTGTGCTTTCGTCAACAAGTAACTGGTGAGGGACAGTTTAGGTATTTATTATCTTTATGTATTATGAAAACATGTAATTGATACCCTATATAAAGGGAGTATTTGATGAATAAGAGAACCCTAATTTCTACCGTCTTCGTTCATCTCTCTTTTATGTCTTCTCCTTATACTTTTCCTTTTACACGTTGTATGTTTGGAAAATCGATTTTTAAAGTTTCAACCGTTGGATCGAGCTCAAATTTTTACAGAACCTTTCAGACCTTTTGAATTACATTCTGAATGGTGGATATTGAATTCGAAGGTACAAGGATATATATATATATAATTCCGAACAGAGCATATTTTATTTTCGAAAATTTCTGTACAGCATTTTTCAAAATACGATTGCGCACAATAGAACCGTTGGAGCCAAATTTTGGATATGTTATTCCAAACATATACAGGTTCAATATGAATGGTGGAGATTTGAATATGAAGTTTGAATAACCCGATAATGAAACCTAAAAATAAGATTTGAAAAGAATCATGACTTTCCTCTAAGGTGACTCGAATTACCCTATTATTTATTAAATTCAACTAATAAATATTTGACAATATGTATATACGGCATGGTATGTATTATTGTACATGTATATGTATACTAGAATGGTGACCCGCGCTTCGCAGCGGGTGAAGTTATTTTAGTATTTTATTGGATAAATATTTTCAGTGTGAATGCATGCATTGTACACATTTTCTTTTCTATCAAACTAAATGTACAAAGTAAGAAAAACAATATGGATTGAACAATAATCCAAAAAAAAAATTGACATGAAGATAATAGGTTGATTCGTGAATGGACAATCAATTGCGGAAATAATAGGAAACATACAATTTGGCTTTTCAAATAAAAGAAAATAACTGTACTTGAAGAAAAGATTGAAGAAGTTGATCTGGTTCATATTTAATTTGTAAAGACCAGAATTATATTCTAAATTTGGTCGATGCTTCGGCACGTATTGTCCATTAAAATATTTTATTTGCAAAACTCCTAACACATTCAATATAATTGAGAACTCACCACCCTTATAAAACACCCAATCTCATAATACTAGAGAGTTTAAATCAAAAGCACTTGATGTCTATTGCATTTTAATAAAAATCGATGAACTGGATCCTATACCCTAATGTGCATATATAATAAGGTCTCAAAGAAGACACCATCACAAAGAATATAGATGGTGACTAAGACAATATTTATGCGCACTCATTTGTCTTTACATAGGGTGATTAACGGGGAATTATCTTGATTTTAGTAGGTATTTTAGTTTATTTTTCTTATTATTTTTGGTATAAGTTGGGTAGTTTGAGCTTAAATTCGTATATTTGTACTTCCACCTTATTTGAACGCTTTTTGATCTAGATTGATGCAATTAGGTGATACCATGTTGTTCTTCACCTTATAGCTAAGTAACCGGAAGAGTTCAGCACGTTAGAGATGAAATATGATGACCGAGAGTCAAATATCGAGCTTTCCGGTGAATAAGTAGCAAGAATATGAAGCTAACAATTATCTATAACGGTTATTCCATCTGGAACCGTTATAGTATCATTGAAGATCAGAGGCGCCGAATTGAAGAACTAGCGATAGCTACTACCGCTAGTAGCTACCGCTATCTATAACGGTTACTTACCGCTTCCCAGAACCGTTGTCGAATTGAAGAACTACAAAAATAATGAACTAGCGATAGCTATCTATAATGGTTGACCTACCGCTACCTTACCATTAACGCTACCGCTAAAGTGCCCAGAACCAACTTAAAAAGACCATCAGCCCAAGAAACGAAAATATATAAATACTACCCCATAAATCCGATTTTCTAAGTTACTTAAGCTGTAGTTAAACACAATAAGCTTATTCCTAGGGTTTCTAAGGCCTCTTAGGGATTGACAACCCCAAACGAGTGCTGAGTTGTTTTTAGTTTCTCTTCAAAAATCTTAGATTTAGATTTCTAACTTTAGATTAATTTAGATTCAAGTTTTCTATAACCATGACGCTGCAATTTCATCGTTTTAATTAGTAAGTTTTCTTTTCGTTTAATTTAGTTTAATTAATTATCATGCTTTTCATTTCTTGCTTGAATTAGAATAATAAAAAAACCCAACAAACAAAACCTCCATGTATGATGATGAATTGTATGATGATTGATGATTGTGTTGAGATTATTATGATGATATTGATGAGAGTGATTGACTAGATCTAATGGGTCTAGAGCCTAAAATCGTCGTGAACCATCAATTGGGCTTATCCCAATAGATCGTGGAAACGATTCGAAACTCTAGAACCCTTGTTTTCAAAATCTTTTCAAAAACCTTTAATTTAATTGTTCTTCGTTTTGAATCAATTTATTGTTTTTATATGTTTAGATTAGGATTTTATTTTTATTTCTTATTCGTGAACAACAAACACAAAAGGAACTTTCGAACCTAGTTTTTCTTGAGAGACAATTCGGTTCAACTTACCACCCTACACGCGATCTCGTTCTCTTGCGGGCGAGCTTTTAAAATTTTGAAAAATCTTTATAAGTAGGTACACAAAAACTTGAATCAAAATTTTGGCGTCATTGCCAGAGAAGACTTTCTTGGCACCTTGACTTTTGGTGGACCCATCTGACAAATACTGAGTACTTAAAACAACTGGTGAGTTCTTAGTGGACGGTGGAGATTACCTTCAGATTTGAAAGAGGATTTGAAGTGACAGGCCCATTAGTTAAGCCCAACTATACTTTTAAACCATAACTATCCACAAAAGAAAATAGTAACTCAGATCCACAACACTCTGATTATAACCCACTTGACATTAAGGCATTAAAAAATTATGAAATTTGAGTAAGTGAAAAACAGAATTTTGTTATGAGCATAGTTTTACCAAAAAAAACTTTAAGAACAAAATTCACCAAACATGCATGTCCTAGAGTTATGTCTAAAGGATTGACCTAAAAAAACATATAGGATTCACAAGAGCAATAGAGTGTTGGTTCTTTATGTGATGGCATCGGCACTGACATTCAATCAACAAAGTCAATGAACTGAAAATTCTTAACTCGGCGAATGACAAAGTCATTTGTGTTTGAGGATATTTGTGTCCGGGAGTAAAAGGGATCTCCACTTTTATCAGCGAATAGATTAATCCATTTATCATGAATTTTTTCTTTATTTCAGCACATTGGCAGGAAATAGCAATCATTCTAAGATGATTTTCTGGGACATCCTTCAAAATGTTTATAAGAATTTTAGCACACCGAGAGAAAGACATACTTCTGCAAAAGCCAGTTCACAATTGTTTATTTCGAAAGTTCCAGCTCCTTTGGTCACCACACTCATACCGCCAAATTTCCTTAGAATTGTGAATCGTGCAAGATCTATCATGTTATTATGAGAAAAAAATAAAAAAAATGCATGTTAAAAAAAACTATGCTGCAGCTGATGTTGTTAGGGGTGCTGCAGCGTTTTCAGTAACAAAAATCAGAAAGCACGCAAGCCGAGAGACTTCCTTAGTCTGGAAAATCCCTCGTAATCTAATGCTTTGGTGAAAATGTCTGCCAGTTGATGTTCAGTTCTAATATGCTCAATACTCACAACATTTCTCTCAACCAAATCTCTAATGAATTGATGCCTGATGTCTATGTGTTTTGTTCGAGAGTGTTGTACCGGTCTTCTTGAGATATCGATTGCACTTGATTTATCACACAAAACAGTAAGAACAATACTCTGTAACCCATACTCCTCTATCATCTGTTTCATCCAGAGTAGTTGGGTACAAGCACTACCTGCATCCACATATTCAGCCTCGACCGTTGATAGTGAGACGCAATTCTGCTTCTTGTTGTACCAGGAGACCAGATTGTTGCCTAAAAAGAAACAGCCACCTGTTGTACTCTTACTATCATCAGCGTCACCTGCCCAATCAAAATCAGTATATCCAACAAGATTAGAGTTAATGTCTTTCGTATACCAGATTCCTAGATTGCAAGTTCCAGCTATGTATCTAATTATGCGTTTAAGTGCTTTTAGGTGAGTCTCCTTTGGATCAGCTTGATAACGGGCGCACAAACAGACGCTATACATGATGTCTGGTTGACTCTCAGTTAAGTACAAAAGGCATCCAATCATGCTCCTGTACACAGTGTGATCAACACTTTCATCGGCATCGTTCCTTGACAATTTTTGGCTTGATCCCATGGGGGGTTTCATGTGTTTGGCATTGTCAAGACCAAAGCGCTTCACCAGATTTTGTGCATACTTTACCTGAGACAGAAAAATTCTATTTTTAAATTGTTTAATTTGTAAACCCAAAAAGAATGATAACTCACCTTCCATGCTCATCTCGAAGGTGGTAGACATACTTGTCACGAAGTCTTTGAGCAGCTCATCACAGTTAGATCCGAACACAATGTCATCACCATAGATTTGAGAAATTAGTATCTTGCGATTGTTTTTGAAAATGAACAGGGTTTTATCAACTTCACCACGTTTAAAATTCATTTGAAGGAGATGTTGATTGAGCCTCTCGTACCAAGCCCTAGGTGCTTGTTTTAGTCCATAAAGGGCCTTTTTTAGTTTGAAAACATAGTGTGGTCTGTGAGGATCCTCAAAACCCTTGGGTTGCTCAACATAAGCTTCTTCATTTAAAACACCATTTAAAAAGGCACTTTTGATATCCATTTGGTGAAGAGTAATGTTCAAATGACAAGAAATTGCAAGTATTAATCTTATTGACTCAATTCTAGCTACGAGAGCAAATGTTTCATCAAAGTCTATACCTTCTACCTGAGTGTAACCTTGAGCCACGAGTCTGGCTTTGTTTCTTACTATATTACCCAGTTCATCAGTTTTGTTTCTGAAGATCCACTTTGTTCCAATGACGTTTCCTCCACGTGGTCGTGGTACCAAGTCCCATACGTCATTTTTGGCAAACTGATCCAATTCTTCTTGCATGGCATTTATCTAATATTCGGCGTTAAGAGCTTCCTCCACCTTCCTGGGCTCTAAGATGGACAAAAAACAAGAGTAATTGGTTAGGGGACAGCATGAAGACATATATACCAGTTTCACCATTTCCTTGAAATTGATTTGTTTCTTTTGCGTGCTTCTTTCGTTCAAAGATCCAATGACTTGAGACGTGGGATGATTCTTCTGTATCTTGGAAGATATATCTCTGTCTAAAGATGCAGAGATTATCTCAGCAGATTGGTCTTCATCAGACTCAGAGGTTTCACCATTAGTGTCTGTCTGCACCTCGATAGGACCCATAAGATCTATGTGAAGCAATTCCAGGCATCGAGTGGTGTTGAAGTGTTGGGTTGCTGGATGAGACACCCTGGTTTGTTTCCCTTTCAGACAGTCTCCACACACGGATGGCTTATTGATGATCAACTTGGGAACTCCTCTAACTGCTTCTGATTTAACAAGTTTTCCCATCATTTTGTAATTTACGTGACCCATCTTTTGATGTCATAGTTCAGTCTCAGAAGATTGCGCACTTTAACAACAGACCTTGCAGTTTACCTTGTAACAATTATTTGCAGTACGGGTTCCAGTGAGGATGCAGCAATTCTTGTTGTCAAAGACTTCACAGGTGTCTCGGCTAAACTTTACGTGAAGATTATCATCACAAAGTTGACTAACGATTATAAGGTTGGCCGCAAGACCCTTGACAAGAAGTACATCATGGAGCTTAGGCAACCCTTCAACATTCAGAGTGTCTTTTCCTACAATCTCACCATGAGCTCCTCCATGATTAACATGAATTTGTCTTGATTTTAGTTAGTATTTTAGTTCGTATTTATTATTATTTTTGGTGAAAGTTGGATAGATTGAGCATATTTTCGTATTTTCTTATCTCCAACGTGTTTTATCATATTTTAATTATAATTAATTAATTTTATGTTTATATTAGGTATTTTTAAGTATTTTGGTTTGGACGTAGTCAAGAATGGGCAAACGAGTAGAGTTTCAGCGAAAACGGGCCGCGATTTGAAGAATGTGAAGCTGCCAGACTTTCTATAACGGATTTCCATCTGGAACCATTATAGTATCCCTGCCAACAGTTGCCTGCCGAGCCCTGCCGACCGTTGCCTGCCGAGCGCTGCCAAGCCATGCTCACGCTGATATTCTATAACGGTTTTCTTATGTAACCATTATAGAAACCCTGATCGACAGCAATGCCCCCAAACTCTCTGTCGCGTCGATCCGAACCGCGTCAGTCAACGCCCGATCGACGCGACTGCCCAGAAAACGCATTTTCCACGCGATTTTAGGTTTTCTTGGGCCTTAAGACTTCCCACAACTATAAATACCTATGTATTTCGGATTTTTAACATACACTATCATATTCTTAGGGTTTCTAKGGCCTTTTGGGGGCTGACAACCCCAACAAGTGCCCTTCGATTTCTTAGTTTCTCTTCATAATTCTTAGTTTTAAATTCTTAGACTTTAGATTAGTGAGTTGTGTAAGAAGCGTGTTATAAGCTTCAATTTTGATTAAGTGGTTTGAGCTACAAGTCAGTTTAGAGTTGCGAGTTGAGAAATAGCCTATGTATAAAGGCTACGTTATGAGTGTCAAGTGAGGTTTTTATTTTTGAACGAGGTGAAGCACATTGCTTCGTGATTAGAATAGGTTTGGTGAGTTATTGATCACGTTAGATCGTGAGTTAGCCACACGACTTATATATTCCATACCCGTCCAAAGAGCCTTACATTACAACCCGAAAAGACCTTTTCCGATTCTTAGTTGATAACACACTTAGTTTGCGATTGAGAAGAGATTTATTTTCGGTTCTTGCTTATTGTGCTTGTATTTGATGATTTGAGCGTAAACACGTCCCCATATAAAAATTCTTGAGTGCTTTGACCGAAACCCCTATATATTTCCCTTTTGAGAGATGCATGAATTTGATTTTGGAGTGACAAAGTAATAAGGGTGGAGTGTTTAAAGTTGCGTGACATGTATCTATATTTTCAAAATTATCTATATGTAGCACGACACGACTCATTGCTTGGACTGATTTTCATACTTGTTAGTCTTTAAAATTATCGTTTGTTCGAGGACGAACAAACCAATTAAGCGTGGGGTAGTCTTGTGCGTTAAGTGTTGTGTATGCAAGGTACATCTCTTGAAGCCTAGATTCAACGAACCCAAAAAATAAATTATAAAGGAGAATGTCTAATTACGGTATAACGTCCGATTGGCGTGGCTTTCGACCTGCTATTCCATTGAGCTCCAAGATGCGGGATTACGATCTTGACTATTTCTACATAGGGCGAATCCCGATTTTTTATGGACATCCGAGCGAGGATCAAGTGAAATTTTTCCAAGAATACGAGGACATTACCCGGATTTTCCCTCTTCTCGGCCTTACGAGAGATCAAGTCAGGATGCGACTCTTCCATTATGCTCTACAAGATTGGGCAAGAAAATGGTTAAATTATGCAGAGTCCGATTCCTTGCCAACGTGGGAGGACGTGTACAAAGAATTCATGTTGAAGTTTTACACTCCTAGATGGCAACAATGATACTCAAGCCAAGACAACTTTCCGTATGCCCCACATGTTTATGATGATGAGTCTTATGCTTCTTATAACCAATTCCCATATTATCCTAGCTGTGTAGATTACGAGCAAGACAATCAATTTTTAGCGCAGCAAAAGGATCAAGAAGTTGAGACCATGAGTTTTCAAGACGAACTCGAAGATGACCCTTTTGAGTCTGTAAATCGAAGTTGTGAGTCTATGAAACAAAGTATGGCGAATATGGAGAGGTCGTGTGCCCAAATAATGTCTTCTTTGGAGAAATTGTCGAAACAAGGGGATGAGGTACCAATTCTGGATGTTGTGGAGCCCATCGTAGAGGTAGAGAATCTGAGCCCGACTACTTTTTTAGAGGAGGAATGTAACGATGAGGTTATGGAAGATTTGGATGAATTTGCTCCTCTTGAATTGGATGCTTTAGACATCAAGGACAACGACGAATTTTTAAAATGGTCGGCGGCAATTTTGGGAATAGATTTGAACGACATTGTTGTGGACGATGTTAATTTTGATGAAGTGTTCGAGAAGGAATTTATTGAGCCTCTTGTTATCCCAACCGAGCCGTTAATGGATTATAATTTTGAGTTGGTGAACGAGTTTGTTGAGGAAATTTGCAAACCCCTGTGCCCGAATTTAGTTCCCATTATTTTTGAAGATGTTGAGGGGGATTTTAGCAAAGCGAAGGAGAATGGATTGTGTGTTGATAAATTCTTATGTTCGACCGATTTCCTCATTTATCCAAAGGTAGTGGATCACCATGTGCCCAAATTGATTGTTGATATGTTTATGGTGATAGATTATTCACTTTTTCGACCACCGAAGCGAATTGGAGTCTTAGTTCTACGAATTGCTTACCATGCGCGCCTTGGAAAATTACATTGCATATGCTTACTTTTGGACAATACTAAGATGTGGAACGATCGTCACCTTTTCTTGGATCCAGGATAGCATCGTTCGTAGATAGCGTCGAGCTTTCGACGTTAAACAAGCGCTTCTTGGGAGGCAACCCAAGATAATTTTTCTATCCTTTTTATTTTTAGTTTGTTTTTCTTTTTCTTTTTACGTTGGTCTTTTTAGGTGTTATTCAAGACATTTTCGATCACGGGAATAAAGACGATGGATAATTGCACAAGTGCTTTTGGAGAAACTCTACTATTTTTCAGGGACCTCGTTTGAATTGATTTTCTTTATATTTATGACAATCAGGAGATTGTCGAGTTCTTAGAGGGGGGGATGGTTGAGTATGATTTATATTCTTAAAAAATGTGCAAAATTTTAAATTTTTCGTGGTTTTGTAGTAGCTAATATTTTACGTGATTGATACTATTTCTGCGCTGAATTGTGTTTGTCTGGCTTGCCTGTCGAAGTTAACTAATAATGATTTGATGTTCATGTCTTTTGAGCGTGTATAAGTGCATAAATTTTTCAAAATTCTTATTTCTATATTGTAAAAATGGTACTTGGACGCAATTGATTTTGCAAAACTTTAAAAGCAGCGTCAATTCAAAACTTTTTCATGCAAAAAGCCTGTGAGTAGCCTGAGTGAATCATCATCTTTGCATGTGCTTGAATAAGTTTCTGTTTTGAGATCTCTTTGATACCGCTGTGTGTAGTTGATTTTGAAAATGAGGTTAAGGCACAGAAAAAAAAAACCTTTTTCCGGCCATATCCATATATTTTTAGCCACTATAAATTCCAAATGATCCAATCATAGCCAAATAATCCATTTCCTTTAGCCATGAGTGTTTTTGAGACCCCTACTAACCCATTAAAAGCGTGGGGTGGGAGTTCGTTATTTTATTGGTTATTAGTGTTTTGGAGAATTTTATTAGGGATTTTATGAGTTTATGAGTTTTTGTAATTAAGGATCACCATTCAAAAAAAAAAAAAAAACCCATAAAAAATGAAAGGGGAAATAAAAAAAGAGAAAAGAAAAATTAGGATGGTGAGTCTTGGTGAATTTTTGTTAGTCATTGCCTACGCGCTAATAAGGCTTGTGTTTATTATTTATTTTATTTTATGAAGCCTAATGTTTAGAAGGCATGAGTTGTGTAAGAAGCGTGTTATAAGCTTCAATTTTGATTAGGTGGTTTGAGCTACAAGTCAGTTTAGAGTTGCGAGTTGAGAAATAGCCTATGTATAAATGCTACGTTATGAGTGTTAAGTGAGGTTTTTATTTTTGAACGAGGTGAAGCAAATTGCTTCGTGATTAGAATAGGTTTGGTGAGTTATTGATCACGTTAGATCGTGAGTTAGCCACACGACTTATATATTCCATACCCGTCCAAAGAGCCTTACATTACAACCCGAAAAGACCTTTTCCGATTCTTAGTTGATAACACACTTAGTTTGCGATTGAGAAGAGATTTATTTTCGGTTCTTGCTTATTGTGCTTGTATTTGATGATTTGAGCGTAAACACGTCCCCATATAAAAATTCTTGAGTGCTTTGACCGAAACCCCTATATATTTCCCTTTTGAGAGATGCATGAATTTGATTTTGGAGTGACAAAGTAATAAGGGTGGAGTGTTTAAAGTTGCGTGACATGTATCTATATTTTCAAAATTATCTATATGTAGCACGACACGACTCATTGCTTGGACTGATTTTCATACTTGTTAGTCTTTAAAATTATCGTTTGTTCGAGGACGAACAAACCAATTAAGCGTGGGGTAGTTGATTAACATGAATTTGTCTTGATTTTAGTTAGTAGTTTAGTTCGTTTTTATTATTGTTTTTGGTGAAAGTTGGATAGATTGAGCATATTTTCGTATTTTCTTATCTCCAACGTGTTTTATTATATTTTAATTATAATTAATTAATTTTATGTTTATTTTAGGTATTTTTAAGTATTTTTGGTTTGGACGTAGTCAAGAATGGGCAAACGAGTAGAGTTTCAGCGAAAACGGGCCGCGATTTGAAGAATGTGAAGCTGCCAGACTTTCTATAACGGATTTCCATCTGGAACCATTATAGTATCCTGCCAACAGTTGCCTGCCGAGCCCTGCCGACCGTTGCCTGCCGAGCGCTGCCAAGCCATGCTCACGCTGATATTCTATAACGGTTTTCTTATGTAACCATTATAGAAACCCTGATCGACAGCAATGCCCCCAAACTCTCTGTCGCGTCGATCCGAACCGCGTCAGTCACGCCGATCGACGCGACTGCCCAGAAAACGCATTTTCCACGCGATTTTAGGTTTTCTTGGGCCTTAAGACTTCCCACAACTATAAATACCTATGTATTTCGGATTTTTAACATACACTATCATATTCTTAGGGTTTCTAAGGCCTTTTGGGGGCTGACAACCCCAACAAGTGCCCTTCGATTTCTTAGTTTCTCTTCATAATTCTTAGTTTTAAATTCTTAGACTTTAGATTAGTTATTAGATAGTTTAGATTCAAGATTTCTTCACCAAAACGCTGCGGTTCGTCTTAGTTTATTAGTAAGTAATTATTCTCTTCGCCTTTTAATTTAGTTGCATGATTTCAATTAGTTTAATTAATTATTGCTTCCATGACGAACCGTGATTGTGATTTTGTTGGGTTTATTATGTTGATTGTTTTTGGCTAGATCTTATGGGTCTAGAGCCTAGATTCGTTGTGAACCATCAATTGGGTTTTCCCAAGCGATCGTGGAATGAATCAAAACTCTAGAACCCTAGTTTTCTTTAATTCGTTTTAAAAGTCTTTTAATTAATTTAAATGAATTCTAGGTTTAATTGCTCTTAGATAATTTAATCTTAGTTTTAGATAATTAATGCTTAGTTTAAATAATCTCTGTACTTAATTAATTAGTTCATAGCTTAGATAATCTAGATTTAATTAATTTTAGTTCTTAAAACAATCAAACAAATTCCCCCTGTTCGCGTGTTTAGATTGTTTATTTTTCTTATTTTTCTTATTTGTAAAAACAAACACAAAACAAACTTCCGAATCTAGTCTTCCTCGAGAGATCGACTCGGTTTAACTTACCAACCTACATGCGAACTCGTACTCTTGCGAGCGAGCTTTTTAAAACTGACAACTTTAATAAAGTAGGTGCAAAAAGTTCGAATCACTCCACCATACTGGACTTTGCCTCCTTTGTGATGAACAATATTGGTCAAGTTTTCAGCGGATCCTGTCGGGTGTCTGGAACACCCGCTGTCAAAGTACCATGAGTCCTCAACTCCGGACTTTAGTGAAACATAGATCATGTTGCACTGAGTGTGATAAACGAGAAATTACACACTAATTGACGGTTTAATTCCGGTGATTTTATGTGCCTTAATATTATCATTTATGCTTATTTCTCATACAATTGTTATTATGAGCAATCAAGAACCAATCGTATATTTCTTCTCTATTTTGCAGTATTAGGTGCTATATTTATCGAAGGATGTCTCACAAGGAAGTTGAGAGACAAGGATTGACGAATCGACGAGAGAAAAATCAAGAATCAGGATGTTGCGTCGATGCCGAGGATGGTTCGCGTCAGTCGACGCAATGTGTGGAGGGACGCCGAAGGCTGGCTCGCGTCAGTCGACGCCATGTCGATGCACTGTCGACGCACATGTTCTGAAGCGTCGATGTCGACGCCCATGAGTCGACGCTCATGCTCTGAAGCGTCGATGTCGACGCCCATGAGTCGACGCTCCGTCGATGCTTATGCTCTGAAGCGTCGGTGTCGATGCATGCAGGACGACGCAGGCAGGTGATTCGCGTCAATGCCGAGGGCAGGTTTCGCATCAGTTGACGCTCCGTCGACGCCGACTCGGCAGCATTATTTTAGAAAGTATCTTGGGCGGCAAGAAAAAGGAGTTCTATATAAACCCCAACCCTAATTCGTCCCAGGGGCATAATATAAACATATCCTAGGGTTCTAAGAAGTTCCAGAGAGGTTCCAACTCATTCCAAGTCATCCACACACAAGGGAACTCGAAGATTGACATTCCAAGTTGCAAGATTCAAGTTCAACACATCATCTCTCCTATTTTATCAAGGATTATGTTTGTTTATCTGAACCTTTTCTTTTATTTTCTTAACTCCATGAGTGAGTAAATTTATTATCTAGTTCTAGGGATGTTGAAACCCTCGTGAAACTATGTTTAATTGATTTATGCAATATTGTTTTTCGTTCGTCATATGCAATTGTTTGTGTTGTTCTATTTTCAATTTAGGGGAAAAGATTGTAACCATCCTATACTATACGCGTTTTTTGGGTTTGCATCCTAACGTTTTTTTTGTAATTTAATGCATCCTGTTCTATACAAAATTTTGAAAGTGCATCCTGTACTATACAAAATTTAGAAAAAAACTAGTTTTATTAAATAAAAACTCGAATTTATTAAATAAATATGCAAACCATATTTAATCCTAATGTTTACCGGAACTAGTTTTATTAAATAAATAAAATTTATTATTTATTTAGTAATAAATTCGGCAATTTTTGCATATTTAATAAAATATGCCGGAATTAGTTTTAAATAAATAATAAATTCACCGGAACTCACACAAAGTGTATGGGTTTGAAAATATGCAACCTCACTCGCCAGACTAGGTAAGTTTCGACGAGTTTGGACGAGTTGATTGGTCGGAGGATGCACTTTCAAAAAATTTTGAAGTACAGGATGCATTAAATTACAAAAAAATCGTTAGGACGCAAACCCAAAAAACGCGTATAGTACAGGATGGTTACAATCTTTTCCCCTTCAATTTATGATTGCTTAATTCTTAATTTGGCTTGATCACCTAGATTAGGGATTGGTTATCTATTGCTAGAAATAGGATTGCTTCCCGTGTAATTGTCGTAATTACTATTTCTCTGAAGCAACTAATGATTGTAAATTGTTAGGGACAACACAACATAGGTTGAATGAACCGAGCTTATGCGTTTGTTGCCTAGATTAATCTATTTGCCTAATTATTAATGCTGTTGTTGGGTTGAACCTAGAGAGCTTATTCTAGGTTATTCAATAATTAGATTCAATTAAAGAGCTTATTTTAATTGAGTACACACTAAGGGTAAATTCGAGTAGCAGAGCTTATTGCTACTTAGGGTTTTTAGTCGCATGTGATGAATGGAGTATGATATTGTGGTTGGTTAAATGAGTGAATCGGGGGTGGAGACTGAACTAGAACTGGGCCTTTATTATTATTGAATTCTTCGTTAATTGCTCATTTATTTTATTAGTTAAATTAATTCATAATTCCTTACCCCAATCATTTATTTAACTAAAATACGAATCATCACAATATAACCACACTCCTCGTGGGTTCAACCCTTACTTATCGATACTACTAGTTAGTGGAGAGAAGCTGAGGAAAATAAATATTTAATTTGACGCTTAACGATGGGCGGTCAAATTTTGGCGCCATTGCCGGGGAGTGACGCGTTAAAATTGTGATTTTTAGTATTTTAGTATTTTATTTTTAATTTTGTTTAAACGAGTTGAACTCTTGTTGAGTGTTTTCTCAGGTGAATGAACTTGAGATCGTCCGGGAAGAAGAATTTGCATTATTATCCAAAAATCAACAAGAGAGGTCGTGAGTTAAAGAAGAAAAAGGAGGTTTCAAATTGGGAGCAGGTATTAACCAATTACATATCCGAGGATTCTTTGAGCGAGAGCGAAGAACGAGAAAATGAGACGATGGCTGCTCAAGCGGAACAAACGTTGAAGGAGTTGGCAAATCCCGACCTTCCTCAACAACCATTGTGCATTACCTTCCCAACGGTGAACGATGCTACATTTGAGCTACGGTCCGGATTAATTCATCACCTACCTTTATTCCATGGACTCACTGGCGATGATCCACACAAACACTTGAAAGAGTTCCATGTCATATGCACAAGCATGAAACCCGCTGGAGTCACGGACGAGCAAATCAAGCTAAGGGCATTTCCCTTTTCATTAAAAGACCTAGCCAAAGACTGGCTTTACTACTTACCTTCGGGATCCATCACTACGTGGGGGGCTATGGAGAAAACATTCTTGCAGAGGTACTTTCCCGCATCACGAGTGGCAAATCTTCGAAAAGAGATTTGTTCGGCTAGGCAGGCGCAAGGAGAAACGTTGCATGAGTACTGGGAACGATTCAAGAGGCTTGTTGCGAGTTGCCCTCAGCACCAAATGGGCGAGCAACTTTTGATCCAATACTTCTATGAGGGATTGAGTCTCACTGATCGAAACATGATTGATGCTTCTAGTGGAGGCACCTTGATGGACAAGACACCGACGACAGCGAAGGAACTAATATCAAACATGGCAGCCAATTCCCAACAATTCGGCAACCGTGATCCTTCATTGAAATTGGTAAACAAGATGGGTAATGACTCATTGCAGGCCCATTTAATCGAATTGAAGGCAATGATAAGTTCGGGAGGAGCTCCAAATGTTCGACCATGCGGTTTTTGTGAGACTTTGGAGCACGTTACTGACGAATGCCCACACTTTTACTCAGCACGCGAGGCGCACGTGAATGCGTTAGGAACTGGGAATGGGCAAGGGAGAAAGTACGATTCGTACCCCAAAACCTTCAATCCGAGATAGGGCGACCACCCTGGTTTTAGATGGAGGGATCAGCAAGGAAATATACAACAAGGAAATATACCTGGTAATCAAGATCAAGGGCCCTCTCAAACTCAACAAAGGGGGCAAAACTTTCCTAACCAATACCAAACCCGACAACAAGGGGAAAACTCATCATTATCACTGGCAGAGATGGTGAAATTAATGGCAACAAGTTCCGCTCAATTTCAACAAGATACCGCCAAATCTCAACAAGAGACCAAAGCATCACATAAAAAACTTGGAGATGCAAATGAGTCAAATGGTTGTGCACATAACCCAATTGGAAGCGCAAGGCGGCGGCCGACTGCCACCTCAAAGCGAGGTAAATCCGAGGAATGTGAGCGCCGTAACAACGCGAAGTGGCAAGAGGGTGGAAGAACCGGCCAACCCAGTGCTAGAGCCGGACAATGAAGACAAAACGGAGGAAGAAAACTCGGAGCCAAAAGATGCTGAAAAGCGTAATCCTAAACCTTCTAATAATTTTAATAACCTCGTTGTTTCTCCCCCTAGGACCGAGCCACTTCCATTTCCATCAAGAATCAAGCGCCAAGCTAAGGAAGACACAGAGAGACACATACGAGACGTTTTCAAGAAGGTGGAGATCACTATTCCACTTGCCGACGCGATCAAGCAAATTCCTCGTTACGCCAAATTCCTCAAGGACTTATGCACCAACAAGAGAAGGTTAAAGGGGGATGAAAA
>BMAC01001059.1:50037-95581 GCA_014905375.1 Phtheirospermum japonicum | reverse complement strand
GGATCAAGAGAAGACTACCTTCACGTGCCCCTTCGGCACATTTGCCTATCGCCGCATGCCATTTGGACTTTGCAATGCACCGGCCATATTCCAACGATGTATGGTAAGTATCTTTTCGGAATATGTTGGCGAGATTATAGAGGTCTTTATGGATGATTTTAGCGTTTATGGAAATTCTTTTGAGGTATGTCTTGGAAACTTATCTTTAATTCTAAAACGTTGTGTCGATACTAATCTTGTACTAAACTGGGAAAAATGTCATTTTATGGTAGAACAAGGTATAGTTCTAGGACACATCATTTCGTTAAAAGGAATAGAAGTCGATAAATCTAAGATTGATACCATAGATGCGTTGCCTTACCCCGCCAATATGCGGGAAGTTCGTTCTTCTCTTGGCCATGCAGGATTTTATAGGAGACTTATCAAGGAATTTTCGAAGATCGCTTCGCCACTTTGTAGGCTCTTGCAAAAAGACGTGGAATTTGAGGTCGATGACAACTGCAAGAAGGCCTTTGACACACTGAAGGAACGGCTGACCACCTCTCCAATTATCCGAGCTCCGAGATGGGATCCACCCTTCGAGATAATGTGCGACGCGAGCGACTATGCTGTGGGAGCCGTGCTAGGGCAGAGGGTGGACAAGGCAACTCACGTGATCTATTATGCATCAAGGACCTTGAACCCGGCCCAAGAAAATTGTACTACCACGGAGAAGGAGCTTCTAGCTGTTGTGTTTGCCCTTGAGAAGTTCCGTCCATACATCATTGGATCAAAGGTGGTGGTTTTTAGTGATCATGCGGCCCTACGACATCTACTTACAAAGAAGGAGATGAAGCCATGACTCATACGGTGGATTTACTACTCCAAGAATTCGATTTGGAAATCAAGGACAAAAAGGGAGTTGAGAACACCGTGGCCGACCACCTTAGTAGATTAGTGCATGAGGGGAACGAGCTACAACTTGATGAGAGATTTCTGGACGAGCAACTACTTGCGGTTGAACACGTAGATACATGGTATGCTGACTTGGTAAATTTTCTGGTTGCTCGTGTGTTTCCAACAGGGCTAACGAAAGCAAGGAGGGACAAGTTGAGGAGTGATGCGAAATATTATGTGTGGGACGATCCATACCTTTTGAGGCATTGTGCTGATCAAGTCATTCGAAAGTGTGTTCCCGAATCGGAGTTCCACGCTATTCTTTTATTTTTCCATTCTCATGCATGTGGAGGACACTTTGGATCGAAGAGAACTGCGCATAAGGTACTTGACAGTGGTTTTTATTGGCCATCCCTATTTCGAGATGCATATGAATTTTGTAGGGCATGTGATAATTGTCAACGCACAGGGAACCTTTCACGGAGAAGTCAAATGCCCCAAGTGCCCATAATGGTTTGTGAAATTTTTGATGTCTGGGGCATCGACTTTATGGGCCCCTTTCCTAATTCTTTCAAGAATGTTTATATTTTGCTTGCGGTGGATTATGTCTCCAAGTGGGTGGAAGCGAAAGCCACCTCAACTAATGACTCGAAGGTCGTTGCACGTTTCATTAAATCTCGGATTTTCTCAAGATTCGGGATCCCTCGAGCTATGATAAGCGATCGTGGCACCCACTTTTGCAACAAAACGGTGGAAGCATTGCTCTGAAAGTACGCTGTTGCTCATAGGCTTTCTACGGCCTATCATCCTCAAACAAATGGACAAGCCAAAACTTCGAACCGAGAAATCAAGTCCATCTTGGAAAAGACCGTCAAAGCAAACCGTAAGGATTGGAGCATCAAAATGAAGGATGCACTGTGGGCGTATCGCACGGCGTTTAAAACACCAATTGGGATGTCTCCGTATCGCCTCATTTTTGGGAAGCCATGTCACTTGCCGGTGGAGCTCTAACACAAGTCGTTTTGGGCCGTGCAGCAATGCAACTTTGATTTCGATGAAGCCGGGGCGCTAAGGAAGTTGCAACTACGAGAATTGGAGGTAATCTGAAATGAAGCGTTTGGAAATTCGCTAATCTATAAAGAGAAGACGAAAGCGTTTCATGACTTGAAGATTTCAAGGAAGGAGTTCGTAGTGGGCGAAAAAGTGCTACTTTTTCATTCTCGCCTTAAGCTATTTCCCGCTTTGGAGGCGATGTCTTGTTTTGGATGTGTGGGCCACTTTTTGAAGGACCGAGCGTCATGATCAATAGTACCAAGACCCTCGACAATTCCCCGGGTGATTTCTTTTCCTACTCTTTCCTCATGATATTATGATGTGCTTGTTCTTGTTTTGCATTCGCTTGAGGACAAGCAATGTTTAGGTTTGGGGGAGTGAGTTATTGTGGTTATATTAAGAAGTTTTGTGCTAAAAATTTGATAAATTTTGACAATTTTTGTGATAAACACCGGGGGATTAAATGAAAAAGATTAAGAGTACTTGCTTGAATTGCCTTGACGAACTACGTTTTGGTTAAAGTCTTTAGTCGTCATTTGATTTAGAGGTCAAAGGTACGCATGTTAGTGTTTTTGTGATTCATATGTGGGGCGTCAACTCTAGATTATTGCGTTATTGATATGTACTTGTGGTTGCCGTACTTAATATGAGTTGTGTGAGGCCTTGAAGTTGGAGGTTGCGTGACGATATCTCGTTAGTAGAAACAGAAGTCAAATAAAGTCCGGTTAGGGTATACCGGCATGGTGAAAGTGGAAAATTGAAAAATCAAAAAGAATTGAGGTGCCGAAACAGCTGCCTATCCGTATTTATCAAAGTGCATTCGCTTACAAATTGCGAAGAGCGAAGTCCAACGAAGATGCTAGTAGCTCAACAATTCATGCACGTGCTCAAAAGGCGCATCACACTATCAAATTCTCAAAACATGGCGGAGGTGAACTCAACAAATTAAACATCCAATCAAGACAATCCTCCTATCCAGCGCCTTATCATCATTATGAAAGTCAAGAACGGTAGTGCGGAGCTACGGGCCTCAATTATAAAAAATAAAAAAAATAAATAAATGGGAGAGGACGAGATATTTGATCGTAACCAACGATGGATAGAGCCAAACCATTGAGTAACGAGGGGGCACCATAGTGCATTGACATGACGTGTATAAAAATGGGTTGCCAAGCTACCGGGATCACCTAGGCCAATACATGAAACGTCTAAGATTTCTAAAAATATAGTGGTGTCTAGAGTCCGAATAAATTCACTTGGGTAATTTGAGTGAGTTACTTATATTATGTTTGTCCTATGCTTTAATTCTTCATATTGCTTGAGGACAAGCAAGGTTTAAGTTTGGGGGATTTGATAAACGAGAAATTACACACTAATTGACGGTTTAATTCCGGTGATTTTATGTGCTTAATATTATCATTTATGCTTATTTCTCGTACAATTGTTATTATGAGCAATCAAGCACCAATCGTATATTTCTTCTCTATTTTGCAGTATTAGGTGCTATATTTATCGAAGGATGTCTCACAAGGAAGTTGAGAGACAAGGATTGACGAATCGACGAGAGAAAAATCAAGAATCAGGATGTTGCGTCGATGACGCGTCGATGCCGAGGATGGTTCGCGTCAGTCGACGCAATGTGCGGAGGGACGCCGAAGGTTGGCTAGCGTCAGTCGACGCCATGTCGACGCACTGTCGACGCACATGTTCTGAAGCGTCGATGTCGACGCCCATGAGTCGATGCTCCGTCGACGCTCATGCTCTGAAGCATCGATGTCGACACCCATGAGTCGACGCTCCGTCGACGCTCATGCTCTGAAGCATCGATGTCGACGCCCATGAGTCGACGCTCCGTCGATGCTTATGCTCTGAAGCGTCGGTGTCGACGCATGCAGGACGACGCGTGCAGGATGATGCAGGCAGGTGATTCGTGTCGATGCCAAGGGCTGGTTCGCGTCAGTCGACGCCGACTCAGCAGCATTATTTTAGGAAGTATCTTGGGCGGCAAGAAAAAGGAGTTCTATATAAATCCCGACCCTAATTCGTCCCAGAGGCATAATATAACATATCCTAGGGTTCTAAGAAGGTCCAGAGAGGTTCCAACTCGTTCCAAGTCATCAACACGCAAGGGAACTCGAAGATTGACATTCCAAGACGCAAGATTCAAGTTCAACACATCATCTCTCCTATTTTATCAAGGATTATGTTTGTTTATCTGAACCTTTTCTTTTATTTTCTTAACTCCATGAGTGAGTAAATTTATTATCTAGTTCTAGGGATGTTGAAACCCTCGTGAAACTATGTTTAATTGATTTATGCAATATTGTTTTTCGTTCGTCATATGCAACTGTTTGTGTTGTTCTATTTTCAATTTATGATTGCTTAATTCTTAATTTGGCTTGATCACCTAGATTAGGGATTGGTTATCTATTGCTAGAAATAGGATTGCTTCCCGTGTAATTTTCGTAATTACTATTTCTCTGAAGCAACTAATGATTGTAAATCGTTAGGGACAACACAACATAGGTTGAATGAACCGAGCTTATGTGTTTGTTGCCTAGATTAATCTATTTGCCTAATTATTAATGTTGTTGTTGGGTTGAACCTAGAGAGCTTATTCTAGGTTATTCAATAATTAGATTCAATTAAAGAGCTTATTTTAATTGAGTACACACTAAGGGTAAATTCGAGTAGCAGAGCTTATTGCTACTTAGGGTTTTTAGTCGCATGTGATGAATGGAGTATGATATTGTGGTTGGTTAAATGAGTGAATCGAGGGTGGAGACTGAACTAGAACTGGGCCTTTATTATTATTGAATTCTTCATTAGTTGCTCGTTGATTTTATTAGTTAAATTAATTCATAATTCCTTACCCCAATCATTTATTTAACTAAAATACGAATCATCACAATCTAACCACACTCCTCGTGGGTTCTACCCTTACTTATCGCTACTACTAGTTAGTGGAGAGAAGCTGAGGAAAATAAATATTTAATTTGACGCTTAACGACGGGCGGTCAGAGTGTTTTCCTTTTTTACCCATACCATTCTGTTTTTGCGAGTGTTGTTAGTCCTAATGTTGGGACATTTCTCCACTAGCATTGTTTTTCTCGAAGGAGAAGTTCTCTCTGACTTGAGTTTCCTGCAGAATGGTCTGATATGGCCTGGTTTGGAGCAGTGATGACAGATGTAGGTACGCTTTCTTCGCTTGTTTTTCCTCGTAGAGACAGATCCTTCGGAGGACTTATCGCCTTCTTTGACAAATATTGGACTCTCAAAGCCTATCCCATGTCTGACCATGGTCCCAATAGACAGGACTTCATCAAGTTTGGTTGATCCAGTGTTGAGTTTCTTGAGTGTCATCATGGCAGCAGAGAGATCGCCTTTGGTTCTATCCAACTCTTCTTCTCGTTTGGTCAAGAGAGCCTCTAGACGCAACAACACGGATTGTTGTTCCTTGTCTGCTCGTATCAGTCTCTCATTTTCTTTAGAGAGAGCTTTTACCTTCTGAAGTAGTTGGCACCAATTCTCATACAACTCTTCGTAAGCAGTGGCAAATTCTTCATCGCCTTCAGTTGTGGTCACAGAGTTGAGATAATGTTACTCAGACTGTCAGTGTCATCCCAGACGACATGGGCGCTCATAGAAGCAACTACTTCGGTTTATTTTGGTTCCTCATCATCTTCTCTGTCACTCATGGCGATGAAATTCTTCTCCCTTGGGGTATTTGCACACTCATACCTATAGTGTCCAATCCCCTGCACTCATGACACTGAACAGTGTCCAGATCCTTGGCACTGTTTTGATTCCTTGGTTCAGATTTCGCACTCGACGGTGTTAAATCTCTTCTTTGAAACCTATTGGAAGGTTGTCCTAGAGGTTGAGGAGTTCTAGGTTCAGATGAGGACTTGACATTCCTGTTCAGGGGTTTTCTCGAGATGTTTTTTTTCTTCAGGAAATCACCGAATTTTCTGGTGATAAGGGCTATGCCGTCCGCATCTAAATTTGCATATTTGGCCTCGTGTGCTATGACATCAAGGTCAAAGTCTTCATCTTCAGAATCTGGAGTAGAGATTAGGACGATGCTCCTTCCTTTTGGCTGCTTGATATTTTTTTCCATTTCATAGGTCTTTAGTGAGCCAACTAGTTCATCAAACCTCATAAGAGAGGTGTCTTTGGCTTCTTCAATAGCAGTGATTTTCGTATGAAATTTTTCCGTTACTGATCGCAAGAATCTGCTCACAAGCCTTTCATTTGAAATGGGAGATCCCAGAAATTGACATTCATTTGAGATGTCCAGAAGTTTTGCACTGTAGCTGTCAATAGTTTCATTTTCCTCCATTCTTAACACCTAAATTGTGTCGCCAGCATCCTGAGTTTGGTTCTCTGGACCCCTCTGAATCCTTCACAGAAAAGTTGAAGTGCTTCCCATGCTTCTTTGGCTGTTTGCAGATTGGAGATGATTCTTAATAAGGACACATCTACAAAGCTGTAGATGGCATTCAAGGCTTTGGTATTGGCATTAGAAGTGGTAAGTTCTTCGGCAGTCCAATCAACCTCATTTTTCAAAATGATGTCGCCGTCCGGATCATCTCTTTTGGGAGCCTCCCATCCGGTTAAAATTGCCCGCCAGGATCTTCATCCATTGTCTTGATATATGCACGCATCCTGATTTTCCAGATTGCATAATTTGTTCCATCCAACACAGGAGGTCGGATTGCAGCGTTCATTGCATTGTCCATTGTTGTCCTTCAACGTCCGCAAGATTCTCACTTAGCAAAGTCAAGTGATCGCTCTTGATTCCAATTGAAAGATTTGAAGGCGTCAATGACTAGTATGAACGTACGATGTTAGTAATAATGCCGAAATATTTTTACCAACATAAGTGCAGAATATTGAACAATAATCAACAATGATTTTATCTGTGAGTTAAGGTAACTCACAGAGCTCGACCGTAGGCCAAAACTTATATTACTAGAAACGTTTAGAAATCCCACAAAACGGATTTCCAGCAATATTACAAAAAGAATAAAAATTAGCTGCTTCTAAAAAGTTCTTCTCGCTCGAACAATTTGAACTTCGAAGAATACATAAAAATGAAGCAGAAAAGATATTTTCATGTTTATGTTTTTCCCTTGTTGTTTTTCGTGAGCTTTCCGAATGAATAACGTCAAGTTTTTGTAGTGCCACTTCTTTGAAGGAGTCCTTGTTCCACACACCAGGGTCTTGATAATTATCTCTTAGGATAACTTAAGAGATAAGGACTTCTATGTCTAACATCCCAACTAACACTAGAGTTCTAGACAGGCAAATATACTAAATATAAAATTACAATCAATAGGATTAAATTCACGTAATCTAAAATTCTATCATAATATATTTCTAATTTTATACACCAAAGCTGATACACCAACTCATATTTTATTTATTTATTTAAAAATTCAATTTTGGGATCAAATAGATTGCGGGCGATATTTTAAAATTGGGCAAATATGTACAATTATTACACTTCAAATTGGATTGTAAAAATAGGTGGGGGTTGTGTAAAATAAGTGAAATTGCAGGCTCAAACTGCGATTTCGAAAAAGAGAAAAAATAAATTGAAATCGCACGCCCATGGTGCGATTCCAAAAATATTAAAAAAAAATAAATTTAATTAAAATCGTAAATTCAATATGCGATTTCATCAAAATTATATATATATATATATATAGAAGTAGCACAACAAATGTGCCATTCTACAATTAAAATAAAAATAAAAATTTATTTGACTACTAAGCTTAACCATTTAAAGCATGCAACAAAGAATCGTCAATTCAGTTATAAGCTTAACCCTTTAAAGTAGATCATATTCGCCAATAATGACTGGCTTAAACATTTTCATACACTAAACATCTTTTCTGCTCAATATTAATCTCAAGTTATTGATGTATTATAATTGATTTTAATCGAGAATCTTTATGGACAAAAATTAATAACAAATAATTAAGTATCATCATTTATTGATATCATTTACAAAAATTAGCCAAAGCTAAAAGGCTCAGTGGCTAAAAACATTAAAAAGACAAATTATAGTTTATACTAAACTCCTAAACAAGGCTTCTAACCCTCTTCGATGTACACATAAAATTATAAACATAAAAAATGTACTATCAAACTAAACAAACGGTACAGTAAAATTTGTATACAACCAAATTAGAAAAAAAAAAAAAAAAAAAAAAAGCGCAAAAGACATTAGTAGCATGCAATTATTAAAAAAAGAAAAGGCAAAAGGATACATTAGGAGCGTGCAATTACAATTAGGAGCATGCAATTAGTAAGCATGCAATAATTTTTAAATTTTTTTTTTTTTGAGTTGCACATTTGTTGTGCGATTTCTATTTTCTTCTCTCTCTCTATTTTTTTTCTTTTAATTTTGATGAAATCACACATTGAGCCTGCGATTTTAATTAAATCTATTTTTAAAAAAAATTTGTGGAATCGCATCATAGATTTGTGATTTAAATCTTTTTCGAAATCACAGCCTGAAACACGCTATTTCACTTATTTACACAACTCGTCCTAAAATTATCTATTTTAAGATCTAATTTGAAAAGTGCAATAATTTCACATTTTTGACTTAGAATTGTGGTACACATGTTTTTTTTTAGATTTATTGATTAATCTTGGTAAATGCATTTTACACCTAATTACTTTTTAAAATATTAATTACAATTAAGAAAGTTGATTACTTGTCTTTCCATAAAATTATAAAGTGTGAATATAAATGATTAATTATAGTAATCATATTTCCTTAAATAGATTATTGATAAATAATTTTCAAATTATTACTTGCAATTTAAAAAATTAAATAATCATATTTCCATAAATTTAGAAACAAATTTTCTATTGAGATCACCCCTAGATATTTAGGACACTCGACAAGAGTCGCTGTAGAAAAGCGAAAAAAGTACATAAAGAAAAGCGTTACAGGGTATTGGAGAAAACGGAGTAACTGGAGCGGCGACAAAACCACAAACCATCATCTACTCCTCCTCCATCTCTTCCCAACTGGAAATCGAAATCAAAAGAAAAAAGGGGGAAAAAGAAAAACTCAAACAGTCCAAAACAAAGCAATGTTAAGAGCTTCATCTCTTCATCTTTCTCCCTTCGTTATCGCTTCTCAGTCGCCTATTCTTGCTCTCCTCCCCGCGCTCACCGTTCACAGGAATTTGCACACCTCACTGCTGCGAAAACCTAAGCCCCCTTCTGACCTGAGCGATACGCATTCTTCACTGACTTATCGCCATAGTTATCACACTTTTAGCTCGAAATTCAATTGGGTTACGGGCATGGCTGATCAACCGTGCATTCCCAAGGCTACAGGTCCGTCCGTCATTGACGCTCAATCAGAAACCCAATGCCTTTTCATCTTCTGTAATTATCTGCTCCAATTCTTCTTGACTTTTCTATTAGTTACTGTTGATAATTGTTTGATTAATACTTTTCGTTAATTTGTGCTGAAATCTTCATAACTGGTGGTAAATTGATTTAGGCTTATTTTTGGGATATGCTTTTTCATTGCAATCATGTAAAGTAAGTGTTTATATTTTGATTATTGGTGTGGTCTTCAGAACCATTTTTTCGCAAACTGTTAAACCCTACAAAAAATTGAAAATAAAAAACAAATTCATGTTTCCATAAGTTAATTTCCAAGGAAAGAAATATGTAAAAGATGAGTATCTGAATTGTTTCACTTTTAATTTATAATAATTTGAATTTAATTTAATTAGATATGGTTTAAATTATGTGTTCTCTTCAGCTTCATTCAGCTCGGGGAGCAACTCCGAAGGCAGCAAGGAAATATTAGTGCAGCATCTGCTTGTCAAAGAAGATGATCAGAAGCTTCTGCTTGAGCTCCAGAAAAGAGCAACTGAAGGTTAGTTTTTAATATTTTTCATCACCTGACATGATAATAGGTTACACACAATATCATTTCTGCATTTTGTAGACATGGTTATTGGAATTTGTTCATTCAACGGCATTTTGAAAGCAATCATCTCACATGATTGCTTCTCTGTCTGTCATCATCTACTTTGCCGAAATTTCCTTTGTTGAAATTGTACATGATATGAGCATAAAAATATAAACATGTTAAGCAATGTATGGATGTATATATTGGATGGCATTTATGGTATCAGTGACACTTAAAAAAAAGCATGCAGTTCACATGATGTCATTGTCTTTCATTTATTTGCGGATTTAAAGGGCTTTCATTTTTCCCATGTATCATTTTGGTGACAGAATTACTTATTACATTCAGGAGAGGATTTGAGTGACTTGGCTGCTGAGTACTCGATCTGCCCATCGAAAGAGGAAGGGGGTATGCTTGGTTGGGTGCGAAAGGGACAGATGGTATGCTTCTTATGTTCATCTCTATCCTGAACTTGTCGGAAACAAAATAATGAATGATTATTTATTGTGAATGATAACTTAAATGATCATTTTCTCTTGGGGATTATTGGCCATGTGCAAGCAGAAAGTCCAGATTGTTTATGTTTAACAAATCGAAACTCGAGTTATGGAATTTATTCCCTTATTGCCGAGGGGTTTCTTTTATTCTACAATTTAAGCTCTTTGTAATTTATACAGATTGACTCATGAATGTGGGATATTAGATTGTATCATTAAACAATAGTAATATTATGTAATTAGCACTTAGCAGACAGCTTTTTGTGGATCCGGTTTTGCTGCAAGCTTGTTTCTTACAATATATCGTCTTGACTTTGTGATTTGTGTTCCTGAATCCGTTCTTATGTTCTGCTTTCACGTTGACATTTCCCTCGATTTTGCTTTTCTTTTCTTTTTTTAAAATGAAAATTGTATTCATTGTGAAAATATATTAGGTGCCAGAGTTTGAGGAGGCTGCATTTAATGCTTCACTTAATAAAGTTGTAAGGTGCAAAACTAAATTTGGCTGGCATTTATTGCAAGTTCTGTCTGAAAGGTAAGATTTCAAATGTAACTGGAGCAAGTTTTTGCTAGAACTGGACATGTCATTTATTTTATTTTATTTTATTATATACAGAGAGGAATCAGTTCTTGAACATATTCAGCCCAGTGAGCTCCATGAGAAAATGCAAGATCCATCTTTTCTTGAAGAGGCGCAACTAATTGATGTCAGAGAACCTCATGAAGTGTATGTGCATAATTTGCAATCGGCTACATTGAAATTACAGCAAAAAAAAAAAAAAAAAAAAAAAAAACGAAACAAAGAGAAGTAGGTGGTGAAGAACACAAAATTTGAACACTTATATCTTTAAACTGCTCACAAACAACTGGCACATGTCAAATTAATAGTGGTGCGTGCTTAATCTAACTGACAAGGTGTAAATTATGTAGAAACGATGGTGAAAACTTGAATAAGAATTTCTCTACTTAAATATATAAAATGATGTTCCAGCTAAAACCCTTAAATTGGGTGGCTAAGTCGGAAAGAGAGAGTTTTGGTTTTTGAAACCCTCCATTAGTACTTAACAATGTGTGGTAGTACGTCATTGCCATTCTGATCATGTCTATTTACTACAGGGACATAGTTTCAGTGCCTGGTTTCAAAGTTCTTCCACTTCGTCAGTTTGGAAATTGGGGTCCAGAAGTTACAACAAAGTTTGATCCACAAAAGGATACATACGTTCTGGTATTTACCTAACACTAGCCAATAACTATGTCTGCACCCTCATTATGTTACAAAACTTAATCTCTAGCAAATAATTGTGTTGTATACATTATTGTGTTTTCGGTTCACATGAGAACTTTTGAATAAGCTACTGAATATCTATTTCTGTGGCTGAATGACCACTGTCTGTTAACTTGTTGACTACAAATCTTCATTATTAAGCATTATCAAGTTTGTACCCAGTGGCTTTTCTGTAAATTCTCCAACTGAATAACATATTGTCTTTTATGCAGTGTCATCATGGTTCACGGTCGTTGCAAGTTGCCCAGTGGTTGCAGACACAGGTTAGGCTTTTGCATTGGATCTTAATGATACAATATTCAGAACCAACTGTAGATTTAAAAGCAACTGAGTGTTACTATTCCTGGCGTACAATCTAATAAAATTTAACAAATAAGAATTGTTAATGTAATAAAACACAACCTTTACAAATCGACTAATGTCTAAATATTTTTTTTCTCTAATTTCTTTTGCAAATTTCATGTGTTTTCTCTTTGTACTTGTGCGAATCTGTAGTATCTTGTTGAGTTGATCTTGATGTTATTCATATATATCCAAAAGTCCTTATATATTTGATCATCACCTTGTAAGTTATTATAATGTGTTCACATTCATTATCACTCGTATATTGATATGTGTGACGCTGGATTTTGTCAGGGGTTTAAGAGAGTATTCAACGTGTCGGGAGGAATTCACCAGTATGCTGTTGTGGATCCGTCAATTCCTACTTACTGAATTTCTTCTGATCTCTTATGCTCAATCGAGGAGTTGCCCCGATCGTTTTGTAGAAATGTTGACTGATAGGTGCAATAAACTCAAGAGTTTAGGAATGATTTTCTTGTATTGAGTTTGAGATTTTGCTTTACATTTCCAACTGATGTTGAAACTCAAAAATGCTACCACTCACAAGTGTGGAGTTATTTGTTATCTAGTAAGAGATTAAAAAGTCTTTATCACATCTTTCTTTTACTAGATTGTAGGAATATAATCCCCTGTTTTAAAATAAGTGTCGTTTTAGAAACTCAGTTTTATTTCAAATTAAGTGTCGTTTTAGAATTTTTCGCCACTTTATTCTAGTTTTGTCCCCACTTATTTTAAGAAATACAAACAACTTTATGGTAATAGAATAACTAAAGGGAAAGAATGAAAGTAATTAAGTGGTAATATTATTAATTGATTGAAGATGTATTGGTCAAATATTATGTTCCTTAATTTTAAACAAAAATTCTAAAACAACACTTATTATAAAACGGAGGGAGTATATATATATATATATATATATATATATATATATATATATATATATATATATATAAATAATATGTGCAACCAAATGCGGGTTTATTAAATAAATAATACATTTTTTATTCAAAATTACAAAAATAATATACTTTCAAAAAAGTTTGCGTTTTTGGGTCGGGACGCCTTGCTCGAAAATTCTTTTTAAAAAAGTTTGCGTTCCGCCCCCCCATTTTCGAAAATAATATACTTTCAAAAAAGTTTGCATCCCGCCCCCCCACAATTTTTTTTTTCAAAACCAACCCGGGACGCCACTGGGAAAGGCGTCTCGCCCCCCACCTTTTTTTTTTTTTTTTCAGCCTCGAAAGTTTAGGAACGTCAGTTTAGACCCGGGACGCCTTTGGGAATGGCGTCCCGGGTTCATTTTCTAAAACAGTTACGTAAACGTACCGTCTAGAATGTGGGCGGGGCGCCCTGAGGAAAGGCGTCCCGACCCAAAAACGCAAACTTTTTTGAAAGTGTATTATTTTTATAATTTTGAATAAAAAAATATATTATTTATTTAATAAACCCACCAAATGCGTCCATTTATTCCAGCCGCCAATCCCTCCCAACCTTCCTTTCTCTTGAAAACACGAAACCAAAAATTGAGCCTTACTCTACCAAAAAAGACGATAACCAAATTTACACAAAAAATATTTGCTACGGTTCCTCCGTTTTTGCCCTCCGATAATCCCTATCGCTCAAATATCCCCTTCTCTCTCTCTCCCTTGCATGCATGCATGCATCATTTTCTCTCTCTAAAACAAAACCATCTTGATCGGGTCCCCCTTTCTACTTTCGCCCTCAAAATCTCTCCCTTCAATCCTCCGTGTGGGCGCCGGTCACCCACCCACCCACACCCACCTTCCACCACCCCCTCCCTCTAAATTTCCTAAAAAAAAAAAGAAACAAAGAAAAAGAAAAAGAATCCATATATCATTCAATGGGCAGCTGCTGCTCCCGGAGCGCCAACGCCGATATGGACCCCACTGCCGACGCCTCCTCCGCTGGGGGACCCGGGGCAACAGACTGCAACAACAAACCCTCCACCACCCCGCCCACCTCCTCCCCAACCCTCCACCCACCACAAGCCCTCCAAGCAGTCCGCGGTGGGCCCCGTCCTCGGGCGCCCCATGGAGGACGTCCGCTCCACCTACACCATCGGCAAGGAGCTGGGGCGGGGCCAGTTCGGGGTGACCCACCTCTGCACCCACAAGCAGACGGGCGAGCAGTTTGCGTGCAAGACCATCGCCAAGCGCAAGCTGGCCAACAAGGAGGACATCGAGGACGTGCGCCGCGAGGTCCAGATCATGCACCACCTCACCGGCCAGCCCAACATCGTCGAGCTCAAGGGCGCCTACGAGGACAAGCATTCCGTCCACCTCGTCATGGAGCTCTGCGCCGGAGGCGAGCTCTTTGACCGCATCATCGCCAAGGGCCACTACACCGAGGCGGCCGCCGCCTCCCTGCTCCGCACCATCGTCCAGATTGTGCACACCTGTCCACTCCATGGGGGTCATCCACCGGGACCTCAAGCCCGAGAATTTCTTGCTCTTGAATAAGGATGAGAGCTCCCCTCTCAAGGCCACCGATTTCGGGCTTTCCGTCTTCTTTAAAGAAGGTTAGGCTTCTTCTTTTTTTAATTCCAATAACTGCGGATTAATTAATGAGACTGTGCACAAATGGCAGGGGAGGTTTTCAAGGACATTGTGGGAAGTGCATATTATATAGCCCCAGAAGTGTTGAAGAGGAGATATGGGCCAGAAGTTGATATTTGGAGTATTGGTGTCATGTTGTACATTCTTCTCTCTGGTGTTCCTCCTTTCTGGGCAGGTAATTAATTAAACTCACTTTTTCTTTTCTTTTAATAATTTTTCCTTTTTAATGGATCTCATATAGATAAATATATATATATATATATATATATATATATATATATATATATATATATGTGGATTCTTGATCAGAATCGGAGAATGGAATATTCAACGCGATTCTACGCGGACATATCGACTTTAGTTCGGACCCGTGGCCTTCAATCTCTAATGGAGCAAAGGACCTTGTGAGGAAGATGTTGAATTCAGATCCCAAGCAAAGGCTCACAGCCTTTGAAGTGCTAAGTGTGTATTAATATACATTTTTTTTTAATTATAAAGATTAATATTTTGGTTTAATTAACTTGGTCTAATTGTGTTTTAAAGGTCATCCGTGGATCAAGGAGGATGGGGAGGCACCTGACACTCCTCTTGACAATGCTGTTCTCGCAAGGCTCAAACAATTCAAAGCCATGAATCAGTTCAAAAAAGTCGCGCTTCGGGTAATTAATTGTATTTTTGCTCAAACAATTGATTCACATTATTACTATTTCGATTTTAATACATTTGAGATGAACAGGTTATCGCTGGATGTTTGTCAGAGGAAGAAATTATGGGATTGAAAGAAATGTTCAAAGGAATGGACACTGATAACAGCGGCACAATAACTCTCGAAGAGCTTAAGCAAGGATTGTCAAAGCAAGGTACAAAGCTATCCGAATACGAAGTGCAGCAGTTGATGGAAGCTGTAAGTTTTTTTTTTTGTACTAAATAGTAAAATTTATCCATCAAGAAAAACATAATTATGCTCTTATTACTTATGAAAAATCAGGCCGATGCTGATGGGAATGGGACGATAGACTACGAAGAGTTCATTACAGCAACAATGCACATGAACAGAATGGACAGAGAAGAGCATCTCTACACGGCGTTCCAATATTTTGATAAAGACAACAGCGGGTGTGTATCATGTTTTCCTTTTTCCTAATCTATATATATAAAAAAAAAATCGAATTTATTACGACTGAATAAATGATTTATCATCAATAAACTCCTTGTTATCCATCAGCTACATTACGATAGAAGAACTAGAGCAGGCTCTACGAGAGTTTGGCATGGAGGATGGCAAAGACATAAAGGAAATTATCAATGAAGTCGATGGCGATAATGTACGCATGAAAATCCGCATACATGCAACTTACAATATCCATCTTCATGATTTTTAGTCATTATTTTGTTTTAAGGCCATAAAAAACTAAACTAACTAAACAAGAACCCTAAAAAATTAGCACTATACGTGCCAAAAAGTCCTAGTGCTCTTTTTAGTAATATAATGTGCATGGTTAAAAGTTGATAAATTATTGTGATGAATTGCAGGATGGGCGGATAAACTACGATGAATTTGCAGCCATGATGAAGAAAGGGAACCCAGATGCAGCAGCGAATCCCAAGAAACGGAGAGAGGGCGTATTTGCTTCATAGTTACAATTAAATTAAAGAATATGTTTGAACGTAATTAAGGAAATGAAGAGCCTCTATAAAACTACTTAACTCAATTCCTTCATCGGGGGAAGGCTAACTGGTTTCGTGGATCTCGGAGATACTCTAATGTAATAGGTTTATTTATTTATTTTTTTAAAATTATATTATAAATCATAGTTACTAATTTTTTATTTTTTTACATTGCTAAGATTTTGGAGGGAAGATGTTTGAGGGTTACTTTTGAATGGAGGAGCATTTTGGATTTGAGGGGATATTATTATTATTATTATTATTTAGGTTGGTCAGATTAGTCCCAGATGTGTAAGCATTTGCAGTCAGGTTGAGGGCTCTATCTTTTAACTTGGAAATGAAGACAATTAAAGGGTCTTGAAATTTGTGTGTATGTACCAATAGTGATATTATAGATAGATAGCTTCATTTGGTGTTTGTATAGTTAAATCTTTTTTCATTTTTTCGACAACTTTATTTTTATTTTATCTATCCAATTATAAGATTTTATCTGCGTGTTGTATTTACTTTTGTGAATTTATCTAATTTCTATGTTTTCTACCCTTTTAAAAAAAGTTCAATTCATTAACTTAAAAATCAATCAATCACTAAGCTACAGATGTCATCACAATAAGAAGAAAATTATGATCGATCAAACCCAGATTAGTACCCAAATTCCATTAATTCCACCAATTCATATCTCTTTACGGCTGAAAAAGTGTATGACTTTACATCAATTTAATAAGGCTCGTTTGATCAAACTTAGTAAATTCTGAAAACCTGAAATTTGAATTCCAAATAAAAATAATTAATGTGCTAAATTTTAAACACTGAAATGCATTTGAAATTACTTGTTGAGAAAAATGTAACTATCTTAAAATAAACTCAAATCAATATAAAAGAGTAATTGTTTAATGGAAAATGTTAAACAAATATCTAGATGATATTTTGGAGAGAGAAAAAAATGTATATAATTTTAGAGCAATAGATTTAAGATTGGTAGATGAATGTTTGGCATTATATTAAATAATAAATAATAAAGGGTCAATTCCTATATAGACTATTAGTGAAATGTTTTTTCCCAAATAGACCATTGAAATTTCAACTTCCTATTTAATCCAAAAATTATATAAGAGTACTAAATTACCCTTTATAACTATTTTATTTTGTTCTTTGAAAATCCAGAACTACCCGTGTAAATTCAAAACTACTCGTGTAAATTTCAAAACTACTTATTAAATTCAGACTACTCATGTAAATTGATGAACTACTCATGTAAATTCAAAACTATTCGTGTAAATTCAGAACTACTCGTGTAAATTCAGAAAATTACACACTACTTCGCATAGTTTTTGGAAAATTACATACTACTTCGCATAATTTTTTGATAAATTAGGTACTACTTTGCATAAATTGCGTACTACTTTACAAAATTTTTGAAAATTACAAACTACCTTGCATAAATTGCATACCACTTCACAAAATTTTTGGAAAATTACAAACTACTTTCCACGATTTTTAAAAAATTACATACTAGTCTCCAACCGACCAATTGGCCAAGTACCCTTCGTCGACGGCAACCGCGAATCAGCAGCGGCATCAGACAATTGGCGCAGCACGCCTCCCCGTCGGTTCCACCACGGCGGTGGCTCTGCGAAACGGTACCCAGTGACAGCAAGCCTTGGGCGGGTGGCTCGGCTGGGCTCACGTCCAATTCTTCCCCAAATTCGCCCGACCCATCTTCCCGTTTCTCTCTCAAATCTCAAAAACAGACCGACCGATCTCCTTTGATCTTCAAATCGACCGATTGGGCGAACGGGTACTGGCGGTTGTGTGTGGCGGTGTGAAACAATGGCAGCTGTTGGTAGTGGTGATGGTTTCGGCTGAGGACAGACGGCGAGGCCTGGCCTTTGGCTCGTAAGCACAGCCGGCAAAGGCGACAAGTCTCAACAGCGGCTCCGATTCAAGCAGGAAGCAACTGGCGAGGCGACCTCTATGCCTTCTCCAAAAATTGAAGGCCGCGACGGACTGAAAATCGACAACAACAAATCGGCGACAGCTTCAGACCGACTGGAATTGACGGCTCAATTCCCTCACCTCATTTAACTCATCGAAGGTGGCCAGTTGATAAGAACTCGACAGTAGCGGCGGCCATCCACTACCAGGACGATTGGGGAATAGCGGAAAGAAAAATGAAGAAAAATAAGGGGCCGTATGAATTAGGTTAGGGAATTATAATTTAATGTTTTTGAGTGGTGGGGTATTTTTGACATTTTATATTATATTTTTGATTTAATGGGAAGAATTTGACTTAAATGGGATGGAAATAATATTAAAGGATCATTTAGGAATTGAGTATGATCTAAGTATATTATATGGGAATTATCCCAATAATAAATACACAATCGATGGGGATATTTCTCGTATAAATAGAGGCTATGCCAAATTTGGAACAATTTTTATTTGGGAAATGAATTTTTTCGTCCTTTAAATTGGTGTATTTTGATATTTATTATTTTTTTTTTGCCTGTTTTCAATTTTGTCTGTTTTCTTTTAAAATCTCTACAATTTCGTCTGATTATCGCTGGAAAAATTGAATTGCACCCTGATTGCTGAGTAGGTTCCGGTTATTGTTGACTTGTCTTCAATTTTGGGGTTTCTCGGCCGCGTGGAAATAAAAGAAATTTGATTATTTTTTTATTTGCCGTGTTGGCATAAAAAGGGGGCAAAAAATTTCCTATTTCATCCCGTTGACCCCCAAAAAACCCAGCACCTAAAGCTTCAGCCCCCGTTCCTTTCTTCTTTCTTCTCCAAAACCCTGAAATCGGCCGGCCAAAAACTCTCTCCCTCGAAGTTTTAGCTTGACGATTTGGCGAGTGAAAATCAGCGGCAGCATGTGGCGGTGGCGAAAGCATAGCTGCAGCGGCTGGTTCATCATGGGATCGGCACTGAGGCGGCAGTGGAAACTCAATCGAAGTCGATCGGACCAGGGTATTTGGCAGCCACAAGTCGGCGACTTCCCGCAATGGCTCTCCGCCTTCTTCCGCGTCAATGTGGTGGCACGATTCGACGACGGTGAAGTGGTCACGGCAGTAGTCAGAGCAGATTCGGGGGACTCTGGGTGATTGACTGAATGGCGGTTGGGGGTTTGGCAGTTCGGGGCGGCGCTCGTGGTGATAGCACGGCGGAGAGGCCTGACCTTGGGCCCGTTTGTGCGGCTGGTAGTGGTGGTTTGGTTTTGGGGGATTTGGTGGCTATTAGAAAGCTCGTTCGGGTTTCATTTGCGACGATAGTGCATGGTGGTGGTGGTTTCGGGTTTGACTGGGCACTCGTTATGGGCTGCCGGAATGGTTTACTTTGGGAGTGATTTCGGTTTAGATTTTCTGGATTTCAACCGCTACTAGGATTTCAACAAGCTGCAGCTGCTGTGCCTTCACCACCACCGCACGCTGCCGCCGGTTTTCGCTTGCCAAATCGTCAAGCTGAGATTTCGAGGGAGAGAATTTTTGGCCGGCCAATTTTTGGTTTTTGGAGAAGAAAGAAGAAAGAAACGGGGGCCGGGTTTTTTGGGGGTCAGCGGGATGAAATATGAATTTTTCCTCCCTTTTTATGCCAACACGACAAATAAAAATAATCCAATTTCTTTTATTTCCACGCGGTCGAGAAACCCCAAAATTAAAGCCAAATTAGCAATAACCGGCGCCTACTCATCAAATTAAGGTGCAATTCAATTTTTCCGGCGATAATCGGACGAAATTGCAGAGATTTAAAAAAAAGGAAGAAATTGAAAACAGACAAAAAAAAAGACTAAATTAAAAATAAGCCAACTTAAAAAACAAAAAAGTTCATTTTCCCTTTTTATTTAGATAACAAGGATAGTTTGTTATATATATAATGTATTTATAACTTTTTTTAATTAAATCACACGTCCTAGTTCATGTTAGTAGAAATTGAAACATGAAATTAAGATGTTGTGCTACTAGAAATTAAAACTGAGTCAAATGGAGCAGACAGTTTATTATTAACGTTTATGTTTTGTTTGAAGTCTTTATTTATTATTATAATTTATTTTATTTTATTTTATATATTTTTTTATTTTGTGTGTATTATATACATTTTTTTTATTTGTTGTGATATTTAAATAATTGATAACAGATAGTAGTTGATAACTGAACGAGTACTTCATAGATTTTTTTTTTTTTTTTTTTTTTTTTTTTTTTTTTTTTTTTTACATCAAAGATAATTGTATTCCATAATAAAAACTAGAGCCAAGGAAAATTCTCTTGCAACCATATAAAAGGAGATCTCTTAGTTTCCCTAACACATTATTAGTAGGAGATATCATACTTTATTAAGGGATATTCTACATTATTAAAGATTATTATATATTATTAAGAGATATTTTATATTTACTTATTTAATTGTTATATCTTTTTCATACTTATTTTACCTTGTACATTTATAAATATGTCACAAGTCAATAGATAAAATTTATTCTACCATTTTATCTCTTCACGGTATCAAGCCATCTCTGCTAACGCCAAATCTTTTTTCCGATCTTATTCCTTAAACCCTCCATGGCCTCCGATGCCACTGGCTCCGCCACTGCCAGCTCTTCGACGTCACCCCCCGCCAATAATCTACCCCCTCGTCGCTCTCAATATTGCGATGCAAGTCCCCTCAAACTTGATGCTTCCAATTATACCACTTAAGAAATTCCAATTCCATGCACTCCTTGTTGGCTATGATCTTCTCGACTTCATCGATGGAAATAAACCATGTCCACCTCCTCTTCTATCCGACGACACCACCACAAGACCAAACCTCGCCTACTCTCATTGGATCCGTCAGGATCAGCCTTCTTAGCGCCATCATAGGCATCATCTCCCCCTCAATAATTCCAATTATTGTCGATGCAACGACGTCCAAGTAGGCGTGGGATACCCTCGCGAAAACTTACGGTCGACCAACGCGAAGGCGAATCCTTGCGCTTAAAAACAAATTTCTAAATCCAATCAAAGGATTGTGTTCTATCACTGAATTTATGCATGACATTAATTAAAATGGTCGTGGACGAACTTGCTCTTCTCAGCGTCCCCGTTGATCTGGAGGATCTTGCCTTAAAAATCTTAAACGACCTCAATGACTCGTATAAAGAACTCTCACATGCTATTTAGGCTCATGAATCCCAAATCTTATTTGATGAACTTCATGAGAAACTCATGTGTATGGAGTCCAAACTTGTTGTGAAACAACCATCAGTATCTCCATAGCCAGTGACTCCATTTGTTGCCAACAAGAACCAATACCGCAGAAGCTCACATCAGTCCCCCGGAAACTCGCACAGCTGATTTGTACATATTTATATGTGATTTTAGTGTGTTTTTGCTTTGCATTTTGTGTGTTTTGTCGGGTTTTAGGTTTTTATTCTTCTCGTTTCTCTTGTTTTTAGTATTTTTCGTTTCTTATCTCATTCTATGATTTTCTCCTTTATTTTATAAGTAATAGTCTTATTATGTTTAAATTTATCTTCAGCTTTGAGATGACGAAGATTAGACGAGCAAATTGCTGAGATCACACTGGGTACCAGTCCAACACTGGGTTACCAAGTGTCCGAGTCCTGCCGCCTATACCTGCATGCGGCAACGTCGGCGACGCCCGCTATTTGTAGAGTTTTCGTGGTGTTGAAATGAGTCAACGGGTTCATGGCTCGGTATTATCGGAATTCGATTCAATTGTGAGTTTCAATGTGTTTCAAGTTTGGAAAATAGAAGGAAAATGAAAATAGAACAATTAAACTAACTAGACTATGCTAAGAAATGAAATGACAAGTTGGTCGGATGCCTCGTCGTATGTCTCAATATGTAAATGCAAAGCAATAATGAAAATAAGCAAGAAAATGCAAAGTTTCACCAAGTACAAGCATGCATGCACAAAGTACAATTATGCATAAAATCCTAAAAAATACAAATTAACAAAAATTGAAAGTATGAATGGATAAAGCAATAAAAGTTGACATGAAAGTTAAAAACTTTATGGAAAATAACAAGCAACCAAGAGTAGATCTAAAATTCAAGCTAAAACTATGCATGAAAATAAAAATCAAAATAAAGCATAGGAAAGACTCAAAATCATGGCGATCCAAGACCCGATCTATGATCTAGATGTGTCACTCATTTAGATTCCATATCCAATTCATAAGTTTCATCATGAATTCAAGGTGCTAAGAGAAAAAGCATAATACGAAGAACAAGCATGGAAATGAAGAACAAAACATGAAATTAAAAGAAAGCTTACTTGAATTAAAAAGGAGAAACAAAAGCTTGATTGAAATTGCAAGGAATTAAAAATCCAAGGGAGTACTTGAATCCTTCTTGAGCTTACAAACCCAAGGCAAGCTTGAAAATTAAATCTAGAAAGATAAAATTAAGTCCCAAACCCAAGCTTGGGTTGGGAGGAGGTGTTTTTTAAAAATGAGAGTTGTAGTCTATTTATACTAATTTAATTGGGTTTAAATGGGCCAAATTAGCCAAAAAGTCTTGAAATTCCCGGGTTTGACCAAGTTTGACCCAGAGGCACCTTCCTAGACCCTTGGCTCGACCCTGGGCTCGATTTGGCTCGAGATGGTTCGATGTGGCTCGGCCATGGCCGAGCCTGGGCGTTGTTGGGCGCAGGTTACCGGCAGGCCTGGGCGGGCGCTTGTGGGGGTGGAGCTAGGCAGGCGCGCGGATGGCTGGGCATGTTGGCGCTCAGATGGCGAGGCATGGCGAGTGTTGGCGAGAGCGGGCGACGCCTGGCGAGAAGCGTGGCGAGCAGGCACGCGAGGGAATGAGACGTGGCGGGAGGCCGCGCGGGTGTGCGCGTGCTGGCGGGCGGGATGGCGCGAGGCCGCGCGCAGGCGCACGCGGGAGAGCTGGCGAGTACTGCTGAGCGGGCGCGAGATTCTGCATGCAGGGGCGCGCACAAGCGTGATTTTTGGCGAGCCTTGGCGTGCTTTGGATAGCATTCCAGAGAGTTTGGCATTTTGGAGCCTCTCTTGGCTTGAATTTTGGTCCTCAATGCCTTAGCCTATAAAAATAAGAGTTTAAACATAAAAACCCAAGAATTTCACCAAACCTCAAGGTAATTGAATCAATTAACCCATTAAACATAAAATTAGCAAGAAATAAGAAAATCAACAATATTAGAAAAATAACTTAAAAACCTAAATAACCGACATAAAAACCGTTAAAACCACAATAAAAACCTAATTAAAAATACGAGAAAAACACAACAATTACATGCAAAACAACTACCCCACACTTATCGGTTTGTTCGTCCTCGAACAACGAAAAGAATCGAGAGTGTACATGCAATGAACATTATGTAAAAAGAAAAACCCTTGTGCTTATCCTTATTTAACATGATGGAAGTATCAACATAAACTCGCTATCGTGAAGCATTGCTTGTATTACTCTTTCTCAAAAGCAAGCCAAATTGATGACTTCCTCACAGATGGAAATTTGAGGGTGTTTGCTCAATTCGCTTAAGTGTTTGATATGGGACGTGTATACGCTCGAATCGGACAATGCATGCACTCGTCAAGATTTCACAAATTGGACGCTCAAAGTTGCTCATAGTACATGACCAAATAAGAATTGAAAGAGGTCTTTATTATGGGTTGTAATGTTGTCTCTTTGGTAAGGTATATATTTGGATAGAGTGGTTAACACACGATCAAACGCGATCAATAACACACACGATCCTAATCTCTAAAACCTGAAGCTTATAATCGCTTCACCTTTCCTAATTCACCAAACTCTCATTTGAAACCCTTTCATTCACCCACATTCCCGACTTTTTATTTCACAACACTTATAAACTTCTTGAATTTGCTTCTTTTTACTAAATTTAGCCTTTTTGAATTAGGCTTTTCACATGAACGCACGCTTTATCACTTTTCGTGATTTGTGTTGGAGTTTTATTCTCTTTTTTTTTCTTTTTTTTTATAAGCAACTCAAAACCCGAAACCCACAATCGATTTCCCTCACATTTCTTGTCAACTAACAACACACCCTCTTTCCTCACATGTTATGAAGATACAAGAGTTAAAATCGAGCTCAGCTAATAAGAAATGGGACATATGCTCAAGGGGGCTCATTTGGGGTTTTTTAAGTAGCTTAAATATATGGATATGGCCGGAACAAGGGTGATATATATGCCTCGAGGTCATTTTCAAATTCAATCATGTACGAGCAAAGTTAAACCTCCTCAATGCAATTTCCATAAAAATGCAAGCAAGCCGATAAATCACACAAGGCTACTCACTAGTTTGCACCGAATTTGGGAGCAAAATCAAAAGAACTTTTAGAGCTTTGCAATCTTTTCACGAGAAAATGTTGATTATATATATATAGGCGGTTTTTGACGAAGCACAAAAATTCAACCCCTCACACAAGAGGCCATAAACATGCAAAAACCCGACAAGTAAACTATTCAAACTTCCAAGCACGTGGAGTTGCTTAAACAATGTAATAAACACACAAAAGACACAAAAATCGACTCAACCATATAAAACCGCAAATAGTAAGCGTCACTTCGCCAAGAATGGGTCACTTCGCCAAGGCTCGAGTTAAGAACAACAAAACATGCTTTTTGATATCCGGACCCTGACCACCTACCCACCCCACACTTAAACCATGCATTACCCGCATTTTAATGAAAATCAAGTAAAAGGAGGGTGAATAGAAACTTCCTTAACCGAGCGAGTTTTGAGTCGAGCTCGGTGGGGTCCACCTAGGCATCTAAGCAATTCAAGCAAAAATCAAGTATGGCTAGTATCTCCCGGCTTCATGAATGCTACTAACTTATCAAATCGCCCAAGGTTGAAGTCGAAAAACCAAACCTAGAAAAGAAAATCACACAAAATTAGAAACTCAATATGTACACGAATCAAAACAAAATATTTTTACTTATTTTTCAAATTTTCAAATGTTTTTGAATTTTTGAATTTTTGAATGTTTTTGGATTTTTCAATAAAAGAAAGAAAGAAAGAAATGGAAAGAACTTGGGTTGCCTCCCAAGAAGCGCTTGTTTTACGTCATTAGCTCGACGTACTCCCTTTTTTTAATAAGGTAGAAAGATAACGGGAGGGTCCACCAAAATAATCTCCTCCTTGTCGGGAGGATCCATTCCTTGGAACGTCCTCGGCGCATTGCACAACTAAAATAAGATCCGCCAAAAAGCAAACGTTCCAAGCGGGCAAATGAAACTCATATCGGCTCGGTCCTCGGGAGGGATGGTGATTTTAAAATGACCCGATGACTCATCAAAGAAATGAAAGGAGTATTGGACGGCTAGCTTGTACATCATGTAGCCGATAAATGGGGAAGGGAAACGATCTTTCTTTGTAGCCTCATGAAACTTCTTAAACTTGATCGACATCCTCCAACCCGTTAATGCCCTCGTGGCCAACAACCTTCCTTCTTCATCCTCACGAACTAACAAGCCGCTCGTCTTGGGCACCAAGTCAATGGGCTTCACCCACTCACTTTTGGACATTACGAACATCAAGCCCTCCAACAACAAACTAAAAATCCCGGCTCTCACCATTTTATCAAGAATCAGATTCAAGGGGCTAACTCTCTCGACCACTCCCGGTTTCCAATCAATAACCCCCTTAAGAACTTCAAGCACTTTAACCAACCTCTCCTCCTTTTCTTCTCGGTGAGGGTTTGCAAGGATAATAATCGACTCGCTCTCCTCATCCTCCTCAAGATAATCCTCACTTTATCTAAGCTTATCATCAATAATCTCCACCCCAAGCGAATCTTCAAACTTCTCAATATAATCGACTCCCAACCCATCATCAATAATCCCCACCTCCCCCTCTAAAAAGTCGTCGTTGCCCTCAACGACACACCGAGAGTCATTGACACACAAATTGGGGTCACATAGAGGTACAACGGACACATCATGCAGAACAAGGGGCTCATCTTCACAACATTCTTCAATATCGACGTCCAAGCCAACCACGTCCTCATTAATCCAATTCTCAATATAAGCCCGTTCGACCTTGGCCTTGACGAAGTCCATATATACCCATTCTTCACAAGACTCTTTTGAAGTAAAGGGCAAAGGATCAAGAGAGTTAAAATCATCCGAAAATGAAAACAAGTCCTCATCCGACGGCGAGGCAACCGTATGCCCAACCACCCCACACTTATCGGGGAACGTGACCGGAGGGATAGGTGAAGGTGGACTTGAGAATTGGCTTGTAATGGCCCATGGATCCGGATCGGGAGGTGGAGTAGTAGAAATCATCGGGATATTCGGATGATAACGACCCACATGAGGAGTAACAACCGGATAATAAGACGACGGTGGATAAAAAGATGACATAGCACAATCGGGTTCCACATGAAGTCCATGATCCCCATACACGTTCTCCGAGGGATGCGTTGGCGAGGAGAGTTTCGGGCAATAGTCGGGAAGATGATCACTCATTCCACACCATCCACATCCCAAAAAAGGTCGGCTAACATCTCTCATAGTACGGATGGGAGGGCCACATGTGAAATTGGAGCCCAGACCACCAAATAACTCATACTCTTCGAGATCTTGAGGGGATATGGGTATGTTCATCCCAAAATAGCAATCCGGAGTAGAAGAACCTCGACACGGGTCGGAATTCCCAAAGCGACCATTATGTATATTCGGACCATGAATGGGAATGCCATTACCACCATACGGGGTGGGACTCGGATATCCACCCCCCACATTTCCACTTGGAGGCGTAGTCGGCATAGGATTGGAATGAGAAATGGGAGGGGCTCCATATGGGCGGGCTTCAGGCGACGCATATTCGAATTATAATGAGTAGCATCATAGCCATACGGGCCGGAAGTCGGGCTATGCGTATTCGGAGAATATTGAGGAGCATCATAGCCATATGGGCTGGAAGTCGGGGCTTGCACGTTTGGATAGGAACTTTGAGCACCATAACCCCCCAAGGAACCATTTATGCCCGAAAAACCATCAAACCCGACATGGTTTGCACCATGCCCTCCCATGCCGGGTCTCCCATAACCGTAGCCACCGTTGGCAACGTGGTTTGCACCATGCCCTCCCACGTTGCCATACCCATTATACAATGTCTTATTCCCGGCATGGTTTGCACCATGCCCTCCCATGCCGGGAATGTATCCACCATAGTAATAGTTATACGTGCCTTGCATACTCAAACAAAAAAAAATATCAAACAACAAAACAAGACAAAAACACAAAGAAATTACAATCAAATCGAAAACCTTAACCAAGCCTAGTCGCAACGGAGCCATTTTGTTTGTAGAGTTTTCGTGGTGTTGAAATGAATCAACGAGTTCATGGCTCGGTATTATCGGAATTCGATTCAATTGTGAGTTTCAATGTGTTTCAAGCTTGGAAAATAGAAGGAAAATGAAAATAGAACAATAAAACTAACTAGACTATGCTAAGAAATGAAATGATAAGTTGGTCGGATGCCTCGTCGTATGCCTCAATATGTAAATGCAAAGCAATAATGAAAATAAGCAAGAAAATGCAAAGTTTCACCAAGTACAAGCATGCATGCACAAGGTACAACTATGCATAAAATCCTAAAAAATGCAAAACAAAAATTGAAAGCATGAATGGATAAAGCAATAAAAGTTGACATGAAAGTTAAAAACTTTATGGAAAATAACAAGCAACCAAGAGTAGATCTAAAATCCAATCTAAAACTATGTATGAAAATAAAAACCAAAATAAAGCATAGAAAAGACTCAAAATCATGACGATCCAAGACCCGATCTATGATCTAGATGTGTCACTCATCTAGATTCCATAGCCAATTCATAAGTTTCATCATGAATTCAAGGTGCTAAGAGAAAAGGCATAATACGAAGAACAAACATGGAAATGAAGAACAAAGCATGAAATTAAAAGAAAATTTACTTGAATTAAAAAGGAGAAACAAAAGCTTGATTGAAATTTCAAGGAATTAAAAATCCAAGGGAGTACTTGAATCCTTCTTGAGCTTACAAACCCAAGGCAAGCTTGAAAATTAAATCTAGAGATATAAAATTAAGTCCCAAACCCAAGCTTGGGTTGGGAGGGGGTGTTTTTCGAAAATGAGAGTTGTAGTCTATTTATACTAATTTAATTGGGTTTAAATGGGCCAAATTAGTCAAAAAGACTTGAAATTTTCGTGTTTGATCAAGTTTGACCCGGAGGCACCTTCCTAGACTCTTGGCTCGACCCTGGGCTCGATTTGGCTCGAGATGGCTCGATGTGGCTCGGCCATGGCCGAGCCTGGGCGTTGCTGGGCGCAGGTGACCGGCAGGCCTGGGTGGGGGCTTGTGGGCGTGGGGCTGGGCAGGCGCGCAGATGGCGAGCGCGGGCGACGCCTGGCGAGAAGCGTGGCGAGCAGGCGCGCACGGGCGCGAGACGTGGTGAGAGGCCGCGCGGGTGTGCGCGTTCTGGCGGGCGGGATGGCGCGAGGCCGCGCGCAGGCGCGCGCGGGAGCTGGCGAGTGCTGCCGAGCGGGCGCGAGATGCTGCGTGCAGGGGCGCGCACAGGCGTGATTTTTGGCGAGCCTTGGCGTGCTTTGGATAGTATTCCAGAGAGTTTGGCATTCTTGTGCCTCTCTTGGTTTGAATTTTGGTCCTCAATGCCTTAGCCTATAAAAATAGGAATTTAAACATAAAAACCCAAGAATTTCACCAAACCTCAAGGTAATTGAACCAATTAACCCATTAAAGATAAAATTAGCAAGAAATAAGAAAATCAACAAGATTAAAAAAACAACTTAAAAACCTAAATAACCGACATAAAAACCGTTAAAACCACAATAAAAATATAATTAAAAATACGAGAAAAACACAACAATTACATGCAAAACACCCCCGTCGGTCGACGCATAGCTACTAAAGCGTCGATCCTAGCTCCGTCGATCGACGCAACTGACGACGCAATTTCCAGTAGCGTCAATTCTAGCCCTGTCGATCGACGCACTTGACGACGCAACTTGTTGTCGCGTCGATTCATGAACACGTCCATCGACACACTGCCTAGTCAACGCGAGCATCCTGGCTCGTGTCGACGTCGACGCTCGGCACGCGTCGGTCGACGCTCCTGCGGTTGAGCGGTTTTTGTTGGAGAAATCTATAAATACCGGTGGTTTCTTCATTTAAATCATCAGATTTTTGAAGGGTAAGGTCAAAATATGTCCATATACTAAATCCCCTTTCCGTTTCATATTGAATTGAAGATTTCGTTCGAAGATCACGTCGAAGACTCATTTCTATGTTTATCGTCGTTTATGATCATCGTTGGTCGTTGAAGTTTGATTAATTGCTTCGTATCTTAGATGAACTATAAGTTTTCTGCATTTGTAATTTGCTTTTGATTTAGTTTTCATAGTTTGTATGTTAGTTTGACTTGTTTTAGTTAAGTAATTCAAGTACGTTCAATTCGCTAGTTTAATCTTGATGTTGTTTTGCTTTTAAATTCTAGTCTCTTATGCTTTCAATTAGGTTTAAATGTTTAATTAGTTTTCTTTTATAATTTCAAGCTTGTTTTTGAATTCGTAGTTGTAGAAACCCTTCCCGAAAATGGATCGTGTGTTTAAGTATAAAAATTGTGAACATACATTTATCGACGCCGATTACAATTCCTCGTGATTCGACTCGAGTCAACTTATCGCCTACAATAGCTCCGTTCTCTTGAGGACGAGCCTTTTATTTTAAGCGAAAAAGTTCAATTCAACAGCACTAGCAGCCACCGGCTCTCCTACTTCAGCCAGTCCGACTCCTCTCAGAACAAGGGTCCGAAACCCTATCTCGACACTTGCCAATTTTGCATAGAACCTGGTCATTCGGCTTGTCATTGTCCGCTCCTCCAACACGTCACTCCTCCACATCAGCCAGCTGCATTCCATCGCATACTCCTCTTCATCCGCTCACATATCCATGGGTTCGACACCGTCTCAATCTGAATGGCTTCTCGACTCGGGGGCATCTCATCATATTACACCAGATCTTGACAATCTCTCCTTACACTTGCCATATGGTAGTGGAGATGATGTTATTATTGGCAATGGTGACGGTTTGAGTATCACCCATACGGGCAATCTCCGAGTCCCCACTCTAACCCCTATAAAACTCAATCATGCCTTATATGCTCCTAATAATATGCACAAAAATCTAATTTCCATTTCTCAAATGTGCCTACAAAATAATGATGATGTTACTTGCTCTCCTACTGACTTTCAAGTGAAGGATCGTCACACGAGGATTACACTTCTCAATGGCCCATAATCTAATGGTGTCTATATTTGCCAATGGGGACAAACGTTCCATCGGCTCCTTTTGCTCTATAGGCAGTCAAGTCCCCCCTTCCCTTGTTGCATTAGCGCTTGGGTCATCCTTCCACTAAGATTTTGAGTCATATTGCCCAGTTTAAGCCTATTTTCTTTTCGAATAATATGATGTCAACGTTTTCATGTAGCTCTTGCAAGAGCATTCAAAGTCACAAACAACCCTTTCATGAATCCAAACTTTCATCTACTATGCCTTTCGAACTAGTATTTAGTGATGTGTGTACTTCACCTATTTTATCCTTCGATGGGTTTAAATCAATGTTTTAAAAACCGGACCGGTGAACGAACCGGTCTCCTCACCGGTTCACGATTCAACCGGTCGGACCGGTTCAACCGCCGGTCCAACCGTATCAATAAAAACATAATATTTTTAATTATATAGTATGAAATATTATGTAATGTTATTAATATAAATATTAATTTGATTCGTATTTGAAAAAAGTAATTAATTTATTATATAAACATGCTTAGTTTATTTATACTCTATTAAACATATTAATATAATTCTTTGTTATGTGATATATTAGTCGATCACTATCTTAATTATTTGTCTAGATTATTAAGAGAGATAAAAATAAAAAAAATAAAATTGATCAAAAATAATTTATTTATTTTCATATCGCTTGATTAGGTTCCATGGATTATTAATATAATTATACCAATTTAGTTGAATCATACACATTATTTTGCACATAAAAAATGGTTTGACCGGTTCAACCGTTTTTTTTACCGGTTTTCAGCGGTTTAACCGGTTGTGACCGGTTTAACCGCAAAAATGATTTTATAGGTGTGATCAGACCAGATCAATGGTCGGTTTCCGATTGAACCGGCCGGTCCAGTTTTTAAATCATTGGTTTAAATACTGTGTTATTTTTGTGGATCACTTCACAAAGTATGTTTGGCTTTATCCCTTACGCCGAAAATCGGATGTCTTAACACTTTCACTATTTATAAAGTCTTGGTGGAAAAATAGTTTAACTCTACAATTAGGACTTTATTCATGGATAACGGGGGTGAGTACATTGCGCTTCACCCTTTTTATCCACTAATGACATCTCTCACTTAACCACCCCACCGCACACACCTGAGCATAACGGTTTCTCTAAGCGTTGACATCACCTTATTGTCGACACCGGTCTCACCTTACTCAATCACGTCTCTGTTCCCCTGGAATTCTGGCCGTTTGACTTCTCCATCGCAACATATCTCATAAACCGTCTTCCCAAAGTTAATCTCGGCATGCTCTCCTCTTATGAAATACTCTTTCATCATCCACCGAATATCGATAAGCTCCAGGTATTTGGATGCCAATGCTTTCCTTGGCTTCGGCCATATGCATCCCACAAACTCGATCTTCGTTCACGGCCTTGTGTGTTTGTGGGATACTCTCTGACTCAAAGTGATTATCTCTGCTTTGACCCCTCTACCTTAAGAATCCATGTCTCACGTTATGTTGAGTTTATAGAAATCTCATTTCCTTTCTCCTCCCTCTCTCAAACCTCTCCATCCAATGTGCCCACTGTCCCCACATTTAAGCCAACATCAACTGCTCTCTTTTCGACAACCCCCAGCATCGATGATCCTTCACTAGTGCACAAAGACCAACCCATGCCTTCTGATGTAACACATACATCAAATACATTGGTTGCCACCTCGCAACTCCAACCTCACCGCAACCACAACCACCATATGACTACTCGATATAAGAATAATACTTCTAAACCTAACACAAAAGATGCCCTTACCACCACTATACTCGACTCAGAGACTGAACCGGTGAGTGTTACTCAAGCTTTAACTGATAGTCAGTGGCGAGCAGCTATGTTGTACAAATTTAATGCCTTGATGATGAATGTCACCTGGGATTTGGGATTTGGCTCCGCCAGCTCTCTCACAGATTGGGGTGGTAGGTTGCAAGTGGGTTTTTCGCCTAAAGCGCCATCCTGATGGCTCTATTGACAAATTTAAGGCCTGCTTAGTTGCTAAGGGGTTCCATCAGCGCCCTAGGATAGATTTCTTTTATATCTCTAGACCCATGGTCAAACCTACCACCGTTCGTCTCGTCTTAACCCTGGCTCTCAGTTGCAGTTCGCCTCTCTGCTAGATGGACGTCAACAACACCTTCCTCCATAGCACACTTGATGAAGAGGTATTTTATTTGTACATATTTGTGTGTGATTTTCTTATATTTTTTGTCTTGTGTTTTATGCTTTATTTGGGTTTTAGTTGTATTTTATCCTCCTTATTTTGCGTTTTCGTAGCGTTTGTCGTCTTTTTCGTGTTTTTCATATTTTCTTTTACTTTTTGTAGATTTTTATGTTATTTTGCTTTTATTTGTTTTAGGGTAGTCGATCAAGCCTAAGAGCATTCCTGATGATTAGAACTGGCTTAATTTGATGAAAACATGACTCGGACCTGTGAAACAAAACCACGGACCAATGCGTCATCGATGCCCAATCGACGTGCCGTCACGTCTAGTCGACTTGCCATCGACAGGCTATTTTCCAGCATCGGTGGTCAGGCTATTTTCGGCCATTTTTGGGCAAAAGGACTGTTTTAACCACGCTTTCAACCCTATAAATACAACCTCTCTTCTTAGAACAAGAGTTCTTTAACCCCTTAGGGTTTGACAACCGAAGATGTTCTTCATTTTTCTTCACTTTATTCATTCAAACTTTAAGCTTTTAGTATTTAATAGGATATGGGTTTTTGATCATTGATCGGATGTTGGACGTAGCTTAGTCTAAATTAGATTATTTCTTGTTTGAAGTATGAAACTCTCCAATTTGAATCAGTAAGCTTTCGGTTTCTTTTCTTCAATTATTCCAAATTTATGTTTGCTTTGATTATGTTTTTTCGTTTTGTGGTGTTTGTGATTGTATTGTTTTGGTAGTTCATTTACTTGCAATTTCTCATGATTTTAGATGTTTGATTCTAAAAAATTCATATGATAATAATTTTCCATTGTTGCTTTCTTCAAGATATTTATCTTTAATCATGTTCATGCTTGTGTTATGTTTTTGTTATTGGATTTCTTGATGAATGTTGGTTAGAATTCATGGGTCTAGTGCTTAGATGAGTTTAGAACCATCTATTGGCATTGCTGGGTGTTTAATCTACAAGTTGGGATTGACAACCTCGACTCGTATATTAAGTGTTCAATCAAATGTCAATTGATCATGGAGACGAGTCAAGAGCCCTAGACCCCCGCTTATTAATATTTTCTAGTTTTTCCGAATTCATTTCTCGTCATTTAAATCATTGTCTTGGATATTACAACTTTAAAAATGAAATTTGATAACGTGTTTAGCGTAGTCTTTTTCCTTATTTTCTCATTTTTGGATCAAACACGAGAATCGCTTTCGATTATTCTTCCTCGAGATATTCGAATCGAGTCAAGCTTTTCACTTACAATTCCTTCGTTCTCTTGCGGACGAACTTTTCTAAAATCAAAAGTAAGTGCAAAAAAAAGTTCAATTTAGTCTATATGAGTCAACAACCCGGGTTCTTGATCGCAAATTTCCTTCTATGTCTGTAAATTGAAAAAGTCATTATACGATTTGAAACAGGTCCCGAGGGCTTGGTATACGGCTCTTCGGCTTTTCTTATTGGATAGGCTTTGTCAATACCAAACCTGACTCCTCTTTTTGTCTATAACAAGATGGTGAGATAGCGTATTATCTTATCTATGTCGATGATCTAATTCTAAATGGTAGTCACGACGACTTCCTTGGGCGAGTTGTTTAGGCTCTCTCTGCTCGCTTCTCCATCAAAGACATGGACACCTTGTTCTATTTATTGGGTGTTGAAGTAACTTTTAGGCCTCAGAATTGTTTGCTCTCTCAACAAAAATACATCATCGACCTCCTTGCACGACACAATATGCTTTCGTCAAAGATTGTTTCAACTCCCATGACCTCGGGCGTGCGTTGAATGGTTGTCGATGGTACTGTCTTAGTAAATACTTCTCTTTATTGACAAGTGTTTGGGAGCCTTCAGTATCTCTTACTCACTCGACCGGATATTTCTTTTGTTGTTAATAAGTTGTCTCAATATATGCATGCTCCTACTGAGTGTCACTGGACTACAGTGGAAGCCCCTGTTACGCTACCTGAATGACACTCGGACCTAACCCAATTTCTTGTAGCTCGCAGAAGCAGAGGACCATTGCTCGCTCTTCCACCGAAGCCGAATATCGGGCCATCGCTTTGGCTGCTGCTGAACTTCAGTGGACTCGTTCCCTTTTACATGAGCTTGGTGCTGTTCTTCCTTCTGTACCGACTATCTACTGTGATAACATTGGCGCTACCTATCTTTGCACTAACCCTGTATTTCATTTTCGCATGAAACAAATTGCGCTTGACTATCACTATGTGCGCGAGCTTGTTCAGGCATCTCAACTTTGAGTCTCACGCGTTACCTCTGCTGATCAGTTGGCTGATGCCTTATTGAAGACACTTGCTTCTACCCGCCTTCAGTTACTTATGTCCAAGATTGACGTTTCTCCCGGACTGCCATCTTAAGGGGGCGTAGTAGGAGATATAATACTTTATTAAGGGATATTCTACATCATTAAGGATTATTCTACATTATTAAGAGATATTCTACATTATTAAGGATTGTTCTGTATTATTAAGAGATGTATTGAATTTATTTATTTTATTATTGTATCTTTACCATACTTATCTTACCTACTACGTATATAAATATGTCACAAGTAAATAGAGAAAAGTCATTCTACCATTTTATCTCTTCACGTACTACTAAGGACTGCAATAGAGTTTAGAAACAATATCTTCTTTTTAAGTTAATGTCCACTCACTCTTTAATTGGTTGAAGTTTCCAAAACAATACAATTTATTTTCAAACACCAAAATAGGTTTTGCAACTTAATACTCTCAATTCTAAATTTTTCTTTCTCAGGATATGCATCAATATCAAGAAATATCTGGACGAAAATTATTGTGTTGTCTAGAACTGTGAATGCACACCATTCTTTGAATTTTTTTTAATCCTATGAGAATTTCGAATGCACACACGTGTTTTTTAATCAAATTGAAAATAGGAGTTCAATTTGTTTGCGAACTTTCAATGCAAACAATTCTTTGAATTTTCATTAATCAAACTGAATATTAAGTAAGAAAGTACGTGCACCCTCCACTCAATTAATCTTAAAAAGTATCACAATCACCGTGAATTATACATTTATGTACTTTTTAGTAAAATAAAAAACAAAATATAAAACAATGCAAAGTATTCAGATTCAACTTTAGTTAACTCTGTATACATCCAAAAAAATAGATAAACAGGTCAAGAGTTGACCCAAGTTTCGCTCCATATGCATCCAAGAAAACAGGTAAACATGTCAAGAGTTCACCCAAATTTCGAAACCTATAAAGTCGGGGCAAAAGGTTTGTTTTTCTAACAAATATGAGTAGTTTGAAGAGAGAGAGAATGTACTGGAATATATAAAATACCCAAGGTTTGCAAGAGCCCGAAATCGGAACTTGATGGGACTTGTGATTACCGAATGTTGAAATGAAATCGTTTGACAACTTCCACCATAAAACTTTAACTTTGCAAGGAGGATACCATAAAAGTTCACACCATTTTGATAACGGTTGTTTAGATTAGCACAGTGGAGCATCATACATTCGCATTGCAACTTTATAGATTTCTCTAGCAACATTGTCGATAGTTAATTTTAAATTAGTGTTTGATAAATTAGCTGATATAAAGACGATTTACTATATAAACATGATTGAAAAATATAAAAATACTATACATAATAAATAAAATAAATAAAGTTATAATAATAAATAAAGACTTCCTAAGTTAATTTAAAAAAAAAAAGTATTTGAAAGATGATAAGAAAAACAAATAAATAAAAAAATTCTTATGCATTATTTTCGTAAAATATAAGTTGTTTTGTAATATTCTTATCAAACAGTTTAAAAGAACTTATATTAGTTAAACCTAATAACTTTTTACTGCTCTGCCACATCACTAACAGACTAGGGTTAACTAAAAAAAATAACCTAAAAATGTTAATACTATTGACTATTAGTCTATTCAATTCAAACTATTAATATAATATTACACACAACTCATCGTTACACATTTATTTAAAAAATTAATATCCTATATTTTATATAAAGAAAATATAACATGTACTATAAACAAACATGATTTCACACTCTGGACAAATACGAATTTTATTATTATACTACGAAAGCCTCAAATCAAACGTACCCTAAACTTTTCAAAAGAGTGTACAAAGTATTTTTTACATGTGTTGGGCAGACTAACTTCTTACCGTTCCCCTACTCACGAGTGCCCACAATTTGTGTAGTCTCTTAGTAATAAGACTGCACATCATTATTCGTTCCATTTTATTCGGATTCGTTAATTCCGTTAAATTTTTACCCTGACAATTTTTAACTTTTCGTTTTTCAACTCATCAAAATACAAGGAAAATATGGAAAATATATTTCTTAATGTTATGACTCCCATTTATTTTGGAGCATAATATGAAAGATTTACCTTTTAATATTTTTTGTTAAATATCAAGGAAAAAAATTGACTAATTTTCCGTACAATTCAAAATATTATTTATTCCATAAATAAGATGATCATGTCAATTAGACAAATCAAAAGGATGATAATTTGGGAAAAAAAGAAATATTTTGGTATAAAGGCAAGGATATAATGGAACAAATGTGTAATATATTCTAAAAGGAGAAGCATTTTGTTACAAAATCAAAGTCCTAAAAGAACAAATTTTCAGAAACGTAAGGAGTATTAAACTGAAAATAAAACCCAGAATCATGTGTTATCATTATTTAGTTTTCGTCCAAAGTAGTATTGTGAAAATTACATTACAAATATGAGTTTTATATAAATATGTTATCTCAAAATTCCTAATGTGCTTTTTGATTGAATTATCCAAATTACTTGTTTGCCTTTACAAAGGGCATTAACAAAGAACAAGGAAAAACAGACTTCGGTCCTGTTCCTTTTATAGGTTATCAGAAAACTCATTATAAATAACTTGTAATGAAAAAAAAAAATCATAGTGATTTATGTCTACAATCTAAACAAACAGCACTGAAATATATTCCACCGAAAAAGCTAATAACTTTTTTCATATAAAATAATTCAAATCTTTTGAATCAGAAGAAGCTCAGGTCACTTGATTGTTAAAAGGAGGCATTCTTATGGACTTCAACTTTTTCCTGTAAGAAACTAAAATATAAACTTTAAAATGACATAACATAATAACATTATTCTACACATGAACATCAAAGTTTGAGCATTGAGGTTTTCGTTTTATTGGTGGACCTGAAAATAATCGAGTAGTCACATAACTAGATGATCAAATATAGGGAAAATTGTCAAAAAATCAACTCTCAAGAGATTATTCGCCTCAAACTCCAAAAGAAATTCATTGGTAAATAATCTTTGTCCTCGATCACCTGATTATACTCATTTCTCATCTGATTATACAAGCATACTTGTGACTAAATGACAATTAAAATAGATTGGACTGTTTGTCCTACGATTGACCAATTTTGTCTTTTTTTTTTCTTTCCAAGACCTTAAATATATGCATGTTTGCAGGCCAATTAGCTAGCTAGCTAGCTTCTGCAAATTTGTATCAATGCATAATATTAGAACATATATTATTGAACGAATTACATTTAAGCACGGAGTGAAAACATAAAATAAAAAATAACCTTCCTTCTTCTCCCCTCGTAACATTTATATCCCAAATGGGAGTGGTGGGTATTTGAACTTATTTGGAAGCTTGAATTGAAGTTTTTAATATGATGGTATTTGCATCTGGCCAGACTAGTATGGCCTTTTCTTGGCTATATATATGTAAAAGTTGGAAAAATCCCAATCAAATAGGATAGATTTTTTAATATAAATTCATCAATTCAATTACAATGCTTAAGTCGAAAACGAAATGTATAAAAATGAATATTTCGAATTACATATTCAACTCATTTTTATTAAAACAAATTCGATCTCTATCCTGGACTTATATTTATCAGGATAAGACAGGTATATCGAATTATTTTTCTTCTCAGACGAATTCAAAATTATGCTCGGAAATTATTACCTAAATGTAAGAGATCAAGGAATTTTATATCAAAGATGAAGAAGTGTTTATGATTGTTGTAATCTTAGACTCAATATATAGGCTAAGAATATGACGTCTTATTCATCAAAATTAAGGCTACATAATAATGGCCATCAAGTTGAAAACACAATTGAATAGAGTGAAATAACAACACCATTACTCTCATCCTAAGTTGCATCGACCCCCGACGTTACTTTGACACATTTTTAAAATAAATTATTTTTAATATATTAACTTTTTGTATTCACTACTTTTTATTTTTAATTAATCAAATAATTACAAACTCAATCACAATAATTAATTAGCTTAAAGTTAAAGTACAAGATAATAATTTAAAAAATACAAAACAATTGAAATATTTGAAACAAATTTGGAAAAACTTGTTGGATCCGTGTCCACCCCTGTGTCTCAGCTGTGTCTTCATCATTAAAAAAATGGTAGAACACATATCGAGTGCGTATTCGTATCCGTGGAGTGTCCGAAAATGATGTTTGGATAAATGGTACAATGATGAAAAAAATTACTATTTATCCACCCTGTTTCAAAAAAGTTATGTAATTCTTTTGTACTTTTTTTTTTAAATCCAAAATGATATTTGGATAAATGGTAAAATTAAGACTAAGGTAAAGTGTTGGAATTAGTTGAATTTTGAAATTTAAGTTAAATTGTAATTGAAAAATTATATGTTGAAATTCCTATACCAATGTGTATTGAATTATGTAACTCCCTTTATAGTCTTAATGTGCATGAGTAAAAGGTTAAGGTATTTGCCTATAAACAATCAATAACAATCAACACACTCATATTTCGTATGTAAGAATAATTTTGCATCTCGATCAAACAGTTCATTGGTCTCTCGTTTATTTGGTGATAATTTTCAGGCATGATTTTCAGTTTGTCAGAGATAAAAGGTAATTCAGTTTACCCATTTTATTTTGGGAACATACATTCAAAATAGATGACGGATCTATTTTAAGGATAGTTTGTGTAACACACAATTCAAATTATAATTTTAGGCATTTCGGTTTCGATTTATATATTGTAAAATAAATTAATGAATTTGTATTATAGATGTTCTTATTTGATTATTGAGTTTTTCTTTTCCTACAATAGGTGGACTCGTGACAAACTTGGAATATAGAAAAAAAATTAAATATGGAACGAGATGATTCCGATGATATAAATCTTATAAAAAAAATTAAATTGTGGAGCACACTTGTGGAGGAGGGAGTAATAGTGATAAATCACTTTTATTTTTTTTATTTATTAAATGAATAGGTTAGGTAGGACGGGTCAAATAATTGGTAAAATAAAAATAAAAAATGGTCTTTTTTTAAAGACCGATCTCAATTGAGAACCCCAATTTCTTTATGTTGTGTATATTTTTCCTTCTTTATATATGTCTCTTCCACAAGCCAAGAACATATGTCGTCCTTGTCCTATTCAGCAATCACCTTTGATACGGACCAAAATAACCACACGTGGAATTATGTGATAAATGTGATTATTTGTGGAAAGCGACCTCATTTTCTAGGGAGGGTGTACCCCTAGGAGGTGGGCGAGCTGTGATAATTCGAGTAGATTGTTTTGTGAAGAGTAGCGACCTGTAGTATGGGGATGACTTTCCATACAGGGTCGCGACCTCTTGTCATTTGGGCCGAGTGTTTGAACCCGTTTGTGGATTTGATATACGTGAATTATTATGGGCCTGGTGGGCTGTATGCCCCGTCTTAATTGCGATATCTATGGAGAAATTTGTTGTTTATGGGAACTTGCTATGAAAGAGGAGTCCTAATTGAGAGACGATTGTGGAATCCTGGTGGGAATGAAATTATTATCATGAAAGGTAACCCTAAATATTGAGAATCTTCTCCTATCCTTATAAAAGGAGCCCTTGGCTTCTTTCTTAAAGGTTAATGCTTATTTACGTATTTATTATCTGTGCGCACTAATATTATTGAGAGAGAAGAAGTGTGATTTTCGCTTATTAACTTAAGCGTCGGAGGGCCTTAACAGGCTCGAAATCCGGCCCGTTCTAGGCTTTGTTTTGCAGGAACGGTGAGGTCGCTGTGACGATTGCGGATATTCTGGAGGTCGCTGTGTCCCATTTGGAGTTCATCTAGGTCACTGATCTCTATTTTTGAGGTTAGTACCCCCTTTATTTGATAAGTTCAACATTGTGGAATCCTGGTGGGAATGAAATTCTTATCATGAAAGGTAACCCTAGATATTGAGAATCTTCTCCTATCCTTATAAAATGAGCCCTTGGCTTCTTTCTTAAAGGTTAATGCTTATTTACGCATTTATTATCTGTGCGCACTAATATTATTGAGAGAGAAGAAGTGTGATTTTCGCTTATTAACTTAAGCGTCAGAGGGCCTTAACGGGCTCGAAATCCGGCCCGTTCTAGGCGCTGTTTTGCAGGAACGGCGAGGTCGCTGTGACGATTGCGGATATTCTGGAGGTCGCTGTGTCCCATTTGGAGTTCATCTAGGTCACTGATCTCTATTTTTGAGGTTAGTACCCCCTTTATTTGGTAGTTCAACTTTTTGAACCTATCAAATTGGCGCCGTCTGTGGGAAAGAGAGACATCGAGTCTTTGAGCGAAAGGCGTGAGAAGTTGCACAAACAAAACATGAATGAGAAGAACATAACACCAAAAGTTTTGGATTACGGATCCGGGTCCAACAATAAGAAGAAAAAGAATAGATTCATACATCTTTGCGGGAAAGATGTCCCAGGGGATGAGCAGGAGTACCCTCACATGGGCCCTCTGATTCGAGATGCGGGCAATACGCCTCCACCTTCTCCTAAAAAGCAAGTTGGGAGGGGGCTGGCGGAAGAAGTGGAGAAGCAGACGCCTGGGATAGAACCACAAAAATCGATCCCCGAGGCAACAGGAGGGGGAAATCCGTCGAAGGAAGCACCTGATCAGGGCAAGAAGGGATTCTTGGAGGGGCTTATGGACTTCGTACCTGTCGAAAAACAGGAGGAGTTGCGCAAGTATTTGGAGTACGAGCTGAGCAAGGGGAAGGATAAGAGCGAGAAATTAAACGTTGATAAAGAGGGCGAGTCAACGGTTGGAGAGGAGAAGAAGAAGAAGGGGCTTGGTAAGAGAAAGAAAGGAGACATCTCTAATTCCTCCTCATCCGTAGATTCTCGCGTTCACACGCGGAGGGGAATAAAATTAAGGCGAGATCGTTACAAAGGCAAAGGTCGCAAGCATCGCAGGGGTAATAGTGAGAGCAATACCCCTACCTCAGATTCGAGTAGTGACTCTGGGGGGAGGTCGCGGAAAGGTGACAGAGGTCATAAGGGGAGAAAAGAAGAGAGCGAGGTGGGGCCACACACTAAGGCCTTCCGAGAGTTGCAGGAGGCCATGCTGAAATTGCAGAAGCGGATGGATGGAGAAAGGTTAGAAGGGGAGGAAGAGCATCCCTTTTCAGAAGAGCTGATGCATGCAGCGATGCCTCGAAATTATAAGGAGTTAGAATTTCAGTACCGAGGAACGACTGATCCAGTCGCACACTTGCAGCTGTTTGAAAACGCGAGGATGATGCATAACTATACGGGGGCCGGAGGATCGCACGCCCGTCCCAACACATCCAAAAAATGTCTCCTTTTGTCGATTCCATAATAAATACGGGCATTTCACGAAAAAATGCCGACATCTCAAGGAGGAGATAGAGAGACTTATAAGGGCAGGGCATCTAAAGGAAGTAATCTACAAGGAGAAGGAGCCGAGCGAGCAGAGGAGGATGTTGCCTCCACCCCCACCGGGAGGCCCACCTCCTGCGCAGGTCGCGAGACAAGGGCGTCAGAGAAACCAGGAGTTCGGAGGGCCCCGAGGAAATAAGGGGAGGATAAATATGATTTCAGGGGGCCCAACGGATGGTGATTCCAATAATGCGCGCAAAAAGCATTTAAAATCAGCTCGCAATAGAACATGGGAGGTCGCTAGTGTTAGCAGGAAGCCACAGGTGATGGGGCCAATCATATCTTTCGGCCCCAATGAGAGGCGTGGGCTATAGGAAGATCATAATGATGCGCTGGTGATTGAAGCAGAGGTAGCGGGCTATGAAGTTAGCAGGATCTTTGTAGATAATGGGAGTTCGGTAAACATTATCTATACAGATTGCCTTGATCAGATGGAGGTGGATAAGAGGGTGCGATCTGTGAATACACCCATCTATGCGTTTAACGGAGCACAGGTGAATACGGAAGGAGAGATAACATTACAAGTAGTGTTGGGCAAGGGTACGAGCCGAGTGAAGAAGGACTTGAAGTTTTTGATCATCCGGGGGAGGTCGTCCTACAATGTGATATTGGGTCGACCTGCTCTTAATACGTTTCAGGCTGTAACGTCGACCTATCACATGAGCATAAAATATCCGATGGGTGACAAGGTAGGGGAGGTCATCGCCGAGCAACAGGTCGCAAGGTCTTGTTACCAAATGGCGGTCAGAAGAGGATTGATGGAGAACAAATGAGAGAGAGATGGTGATCGGCCGGAGGGGATACTTAGCGCGAAAAAGGTAAAGGAACAAGAGACCTCTCTCCAGCCGAATGAAGAGTTAATGGAAATCTCCTTAGAGGAGGACCGGCCAGAGTATGTTACGAGGATAGGTACCCTGCTATCTGACGCATTAAAAGGTGAGATGATTAGTTTGTTGAGGGAATTTCGAGATGTGTTTGCGTTTGGGGAAAAGGAGTTGACTGGGGTATCACCAGAGGTCGCGCAACATCATTTGAATGCGGACCCAGAGGCTAAACCTATAAAACAAAAAAGGAGGCATTTCGGACCTGAGCTCGATAAGATCATTGAGGAGGAGGTACAGAAGTTGTTAAAAGCTGGACATATCAGGGATATTCAGTTCCCTGAGTACTTGTCCAATGTTGTGATGGTACCAAAGTTGGAGCAGAAGTGGAGAATGTGCATAGATTTTCGAGATTTGAACAAGGCCTGTCCTAAAGATCATTATCCTTTGCCAAGGATTGATCAATTGGTGGACTCTACCTCTGGGTGCGAGCTGTTGAGCATGATGGATGCTTCGCAGGGATACCATCAGATACCTCTTGCTAAAGAAGATCAGCCTAAAGTGAGTTTTGTCACTTCCACCGGTACATATTGTTTTGTATCCATGCCTTTTGGATTAAAAAATGCGGGGGCGACCTACCAAAGGCTAGTGGATCGTATGTTTAAGGACCTGTTGGGGTCTACCATGGAGGTCTATGTTGATGACATGCTGGTTAAGAGCAGGCGAGCTGAAACTCATGTGGGCGACCTGAGGAAGACATTTCTCATATTACGCCAGTATGGGATGAAGCTCAAACCGAAGAAATGTGCATTCGGTGTGAGATCAGGGAAATTTTTGGGGTATATGGTAACAGAGCGGGGAATCGAAGTCAATCCTGAGAAGGTGCGAGCTGTTATGGAGATGCCTCATCCCCGCACCGTGCGAGAGGTACAGATATTAACAGGTCGGATGGCAGGTCTTAGTCGATTTATTTCCAGATCGGCAGAGCGAGGTGTCCCCTTTTTCAGGGCGCTTCAAAAGGGATCTCGGTTTGAATGGACGAAGGAGGAAGCAGATGCCTTTTGAAGAGTTAAAAAAGTATCTAGCAGAGATACCGCTGCTGACTAAACCCATGCCGGGGGAAGAGCTGATTTTATATGTATCGGTGGGCGAGGTCGCCGTGAGTTCGGTGCTGATAAGAGAGGAGGACGGCGTGCAAAAACCCATCTATTATATTAGCAGGATGTTGCGGGGTGCGGAGTTGAAGTACACCGAGCTCGATAAGGGAGGTTTCGCGCTAGTTACCACGGTAAGAAAGCTGCGACCTTATTTTCTAAGTCACAGAGTGAAGGTGCGTACTAATTTGGCTCTGAAGCAAGTTTTGGGCAATCCAAGTGTGTCTGGGCGTTTGGTGAAGTGGGCAGTGGAGCTCAGCGAGTATGACGTGGTGTATGAGCCCAGGACCACTATCAAAGCACAAGTATTAGCGGACTTTTTGCAAGAAATGACAAAACAGGTCGATGAAGAGATAGAGCTGAAGGCGTGGACCTTATACACTGATGGTTCGACCATGGCGTCAGGGGCAGGMCTAGGCGTAGTTTTAACTAGCCCAGAAGGAGAAAATTTGGAGTTTGCAATTAAGTTGGGGTTTAAGGCATCCAATAATGAAGCTGAGTACGAGGCGGTGTTACAGGGAATCAAGATGGCTAGCGAGTTGGGGGCTAAAAGATTGTGGGCGTATACTGATTCCCAACTAGTAGCTCGGCAGTTCGATGGTTCTTTTGAAACTCGAGAGGAGCGTATGGCAGTGTATTTGGGAAAATTGCGAGAGGAAGCAGCTCACTTTGAAGAATTCACGTTAGAACATTTACCGCGAGCTGAAAATACGCGGGCAGATCAGCTCGCCCGAATAGCAGGAGCATTAATAACCTGTGATACTCGGAAGGTCACATTGATGAAATTGGATGCTAGCAGTATTGGCAGAGGAATAGAGGTCATGGAGATCGAGGACAAGGACGATTGGCGTGGGCCCATTTGGGATGTCCTGCTCAAAGCACAGGAAGGTGTGGAGAGATTAAACACAAAGGATGCTAGAGTCGCAGCTCGCTTCTGCGTGATGAATGATGAACTGTATAAAAGGTCGCGATTTGGACCTCTTCTGAAATGTTTGGCAAAGGAGCGCGGGATAGAGGTGTTAAAAGAGATACATGAGGGATACTGTGGGGATCATGCGAAGGGGAAGGCACTAATGAACATTACATTGCGAGCAGGTTT
>BMAC01001059.1:19460-30401 GCA_014905375.1 Phtheirospermum japonicum | reverse complement strand
ACGACGAAAGGAACACACCGAAAAAAGAAAGTAATGAGGAGGACAACGTTGATGAAGATGGCGATGGATGTCATTTACCAGCGAGCAATTACTCATATATAACTACACCAACAGCTCAGCATTTAGGAAAAAACGTATTGAATGGAGACATCGACAATAGTCCTCCACCTTCTCCCCAACTACCCCACCGAAATACACCAAACACTGTGTGTTTTAAACCAAAAAAAATATTTCAAGACAGTGTTGAGATCCTCTCACCGTCAACAAACGAAAATTCTCCGTACAAGCGAGCGAGAGGTTAGCGAATAATTGGTTCACAAATTTTGTATTCATTTCTATAGTATTATTCTTAGTTCGTAGATACATTATGAAATTCCATATGGTTAAAAATAACAAATTATTAATTGAAGCGTCAGTAGGAGCAGTGGTCGATATCTTCAATTCCATACTCGAATATTGGGATCACGACGAAGGAGTAGTTGCACATTTATTCGACGAAAAAATAAAACCAGAGTAAGCATTGCAATTTAAAATTTTAATCTTCGCATAGATATTTAAATCACAAAAAGTTAAAATAAAATCATGCATTGTACAGTATTTTATGTGTGTCGCAGTGATACAATGATTAAATATAAAGAATGGTACTTGACAAGTGCCGACATGAGAATCATAAAATATCCTTCGTGGTTCAAGACGGGGGTAAATATAAACTATTATATAACTCCTTTTTACGTGACGAAACAAATATTGAAGACTTTATATTATATGCCGTGATTGTAGGTGCTCGATTTTGTTGCGATTCAAGTATGGCACGATAGGAAGACCATGGGATTCGCAAACGTGGATTGGGTTTTCCCAGCGTCTTTTAGCGTAAGATTTTTTAGACATCTACAATTGTTGTTAGCGACCATAAATTACATGTACATTGTGTGTTTTATTGCAGAATCTTTGTCTGGGACAGTATGAAGACGCTACAATTCAAAACTATATCTTTGCGGTCCCAGGGATATTTAAAGGTTTGAAGAGCAAATGCAAGAGTATCACTATTCCAATCTGTGATGGTAATCATTGGTTCTCGTGCATCGTACAATTCCTTGAAAAGAAGGTGATGGTCGCCGACACGCTAAGGGGTAACTCACAAATTACACGTAGAATGGATCTAGCCAAGATAGTGGTAAGGTTGTTTATTTTTCATTGTGATCCATGATGACGTTTTTGGTTATGTTTATTTTTTTATTTTTTTGGCAAATGATTTACACGGCGTGTTCATTAAGGTGAGTCGGATGGATAAGCTTGCACGTTTGTGGGAAGGAGGGGCTTTCATTCACGAAGATGTTATAAAATCATTTGAGTGGTGTATTGACAACACAATCCCACAACAACAGAACAGGTAATGTGTCGGATACGATATCATATTCATTAATGCAGCTTATATTTAATATAATGTCAATGTATTATTTCAGCCATGACTGTGGTTTGTACGTGTGTTTGCAAATGGTTTTTCCCGGAGAACTTAATCGTGTTTTGACGGAGGTAATCTATAATTTTTGAATTTTATTATAAAATAATGATATGATTGTCGATGTTAATCGATTATAAAATTGCAGCATGAATCGAAAGACGCGCGCGAAAGACTGGCGACAGTAATATACACCGAACCAAACGAAGCTCGTCCTGGGTATGTCGATATAGCATATATATATATATTATTTGTAAAGGTTTTCACGTGTCATATTTTAATGGTTTCCTTTTTGACCATAGGGAACCAATACAATTCAGGATTTTGATTGACTCAAGCGAAGTCATCACACCACCCATCCAGATGATTTATATGCAATATAACACAATATTTGGAAAACTGGCGAATTATGCATCACGACATCGATCTATGGGTTTGACACCTGAATACTTCGGAAAAGATCCTAATCAAGACCAATACGATATCCACTTGGATAATCTTGCAGCTCTTCAACAATATGTAAATTCATACACCGAACAAGGCAGCTCACTCGTCGAAATCTTGATGAAGTTTGACTAGCAGTCTTAAACAAAATTGCAATGGATCGCTACATTTACTTATATATTTATTAGCACTTTAGAATCAAGGAATGTAATCACGTGCCTTGACAAAGTAGTTCCACTTTGGTGTCTTCGGGATGTTGTCTTTTTCGAAATCATTGGTTTTCTGATTTGAGTTCGTAAATATAAGTTCATTTTTTACTCTTCGAATTAAAATTGTACTTTACATTTACGAAATCTCATATTTGACCTGTGACCACTAGCGATACAGTGTATTGTCGGATTGATCCACAAATATATTTACACTATAAAGGGGTTGATGCGAATTGCGAATAAAACAAAGTACCGTTTGGTCGATTTTGAAGAAACTAAACAGTTGGTACAATTCATGCCAAGTAACATAAATGGAGCAGATGCAGAATCTCGAACTCTGCGAAAACAAAGAAAATTTGCAGAAGAAGCGAGATGATCATCCCTCCAGACATCGTATTCCAGTTCTGATAATTCGAGACATGTTTTATAAAGTACAAATTCATATTAACGTAGGAAATACATATAATCAAATCAAGGATCAAAATGACGTCCAAAGCACTCTGCAGCCAGCTTCCTTCTCCACTCCTTCATGTACTTTTGCTGAACAAGGCCAACATCTTTGCCAGCGAGTAAAAACTCAATGTACTTCAATGTAAACATGCCACAATCGTACCTAATACGAAATATGTACACATAATCAACCAACAATATTATATTATGTATATACAATCTAATTATAGRTTCGAAAGACTAACCCATTCTCTTGRATAGGGCARGTTCGCTTCTCATGCCRAAARTRGGCAGGKTCYTAACTCTCGTCCACAAGRACACGCATCAARAGAGGGATTAAGATAGAAAGGGGCACTATGACCTGCATCATAATTCCATGCCTAATGTGACGAGGCATGCTGTCATATATTTCAATACAATGCTCTTCCAAGTCAACCCGGATCGCAAACCAATGACTATCCACGTAATGAGGCGCATACAAGAATCGGCACCCCCTCCACGATTTTCCCAGCAATGGCAATCGCCCATCGACATATCGGGACAATAAAGAGCCTATAATACCATTATCGGGTTCTTTAATTAGCACTTACAGGTCAGCCTTCTGGTTCGCTTTTTTCCCTTTCCCATTGTCTGGTATTCGGCGGTAGGCTGCAATAACTTGGTTCACAAATCCACAATCCAAAACGCATGAAGACTGATTAAAAAGGTGGGTGTACTCTGTTGCACGCTCTCGCATGTGGAATAGCGCAGTATCGACATGCTAAGAAAAAAGGTAATCATTAAAAGGACCAAAAGACTACTCCGTATTACGATATAACATGTCAAAATATTAACTTACATCATCCATGAACCACCTATCCGTCAAGATATCATTGAAAAATTTCCTAGAAACGTCACACGTTGCTAATTGTATCCATTCGCTGACATGAAAATATTAAAAAATAAATCCTTTAGGTTAGAAAGTCTTTTTGAGACCCGAATTTGTAGGGTTAAAAATTAATTGTAATAATTTATTATAGTGATTGCTCTAAAGATTCATGTACTGACTATATGAAGTTAAGAAACCAGTTATGTTTACCTTTGTGTGGCCTTCGCTAGCCATCGATTAAGGTCGTCAACCTTGGCCTCATCAACCTTCTTGTTTGGCTCAAACGATGTAACACTCTTAATTTTACGCCTTTTTCCTGGATTCAGACTGGGAGTGCATTGCGAGTTGGTTCGCCTTTTCATTCCATCCCCAGGTAACAACTCAACATCGACAAGATCGTCTTCGCACATTGATGAAATAAATTAATAAACGATATATATTAATTCATTGAAACTAGTGAAATGCATATAATTACAAGAGTAAGAAATGACCTGCTTCTATAACATTCGCCGCTTCTCTAACGACACCAGCACTTGGTTCATTACCAGAGTTTCTTTGAAATTCTAGATCACTAGTGCCACACGACAAACGATAACCTTCATCTGCATTTTGACTGAAAGTTAATCGAACTGCACAGTGTATCTTTGGACAGGTTTCTAAATAAACATCTTAACACAGACCAACGATTAAAAGAATTACCTGTAACGGCTTCTTTAGAGTCCCGACATTTATAATCTTCAAATTTTTCATGTATGACATCTTCTTGGTCAACGGGAGGATTCTCCTTTTTTCCCTCCATCATTTTTATCAGATAATCAAGCTTCTTATCAATTACATCCAACTTAGGCTGCAACATCTCCATGACAGATTGTTTAAAAACACCCAACCGTCGGTCCATCATCCGGCCAATGCAACAGTATGGGATTTCATTAATCCCACTATCACCTCCAAGCGCACAGAACTGACATTGGGGAATGGGAGTAGGATTAGCTGTCTTGCACGCTGGCTCATCGTCACCAGATGTCTTGCACGCTGGCTCATTGTCACTGTTGCCGTCGCAAAGATCTGATTCAAGAGCACCTTTAAATTTAGGCATCCCCTGCCAGGTTGGAGTAGATATTTCTGTTGCTATCGGCTCCAATGTGCGTTTTTGTAACATCCATACATCCAATGCATATTTATTTAATTATTTATTTATCATCATGCATTAAAAATATAATTCTAGTCCCGAGCTCGTCGCCATAATACGACTTCCTATTTTTTAATTTTAAATAATCTAAGAATTCTATTTAAACGAATTTATGGTTCGTTTTCAAATAATTATATTAAAAACTTTATAGAAAAAAATTATAACTATTTAATAATTTATTTATTTATTTACTTAAATTATAATTCTTAAATTTTAAGAAATTAGTATAATTATTAGAAATTTATTCAATTAATTATTCAGTTAATCCATTGGGTCGTTTTTAATCATTCTCGACTACCGAACTTTTTAACTAAGCCCCACAAGGCCCAATGTCTTAAACTAGGCCCAAGCCCACCAAGGACCAAAACCCTACCCTTTAAAAAAAAATGTTTGATCTTGTTTTAAAAGTAGTCCAACCTATCTACTCCAACTACACTTTCCAGCTTCTACATACGGCTGCAAATAACCATTCTCCCAACTTTCATTTTTTTTTCTCCAAACAAGCAGCAACAACAGGTAAAAAAAAAAAAACAATTCATGGTTGTTCTCCCAAATTCTTGATAAACCAAAACAACCTAAATTCCTACAACCACAGCTATCTTCGCCGCCACACGAAACTAACCCCACCAAGGTCAGCCATCACCCCTGCCAAGCACAAACTCCAGCCCGAAGCCCGGAACCCCAGCCCATTTTCGAACCACAGCCAAAGCCAAACCATCTCTAACCATCCCAAACCCGAGCAACCACGGCACACGACAGTCCCACCTACACCCAATCCACACCATCGCCATAGCCAAACATCATAAGTCGCCACTGCTAAGCCTCGACGACCCGATCGTTAGTCGCCGGCACCAAACCGGACCCCTGTCCAAACCCGAGCACCACAGCCCGATCATCCACCACGTCGAACCATCCGGATCCCCGAGTCACCCCGTCGTCATGCTGCCTTCCAGGACCGAAACCAACCCAACTACGGCCAAACCACAGCCGATCAAAACCCGTACACCAACTCGCCTGAACAACCTTGACAACAACCCAGTTTCCGGCAGCCCACAGCGACCCCAAACCCGTCGCCACCCGAAAACAACCCGGCAGCCCCATGTTTCCAACATCACCGCCACCCCTCAAACTCACGCAGCCGAGTCGCCCCATGAACCACCGCCGTGTTCCAGCCGAAGCCGCCGCGGTTCATGCCCAGCAGTTTCTATCAATGAGGGATCGGCGCCTGAGCGCCACCACCCAATCACCGATGCCATCACCGCACGCCCTCGCCGAGTCGCCGCCCCGTTGTCCGTCAAACGCCGCACGCCCAAGCCGGAAGGGGAGGCTGGCCGTCCAGCATCCTCCACTTCAAATCGCCACTCAGCCGAGCCGCCTGGCCAAGGCATGCTGTCGCCACGCGTCCTTTCCGAAAGCGCCGCGCCGACTGCTCCGGGCTGGCTGTCGCCGTCGGCCGAGGAAGAGGGAAGGAATTGTGCTGGCCGAGTTTTGTGAATTTGGGGAGAAAGAAATTGAAATGGGCAGACGGGCTTTGACGGGAGAGGAAAATTAGGGCTGAAATCCCCTTTTGTTCCAACAACAACTTTTTCCAAATTTGCAATTGACCCCCCAGCCTTTAGCCATTTTTTCAATTGAAACCCCAGATTTCCAATAACCCCTATCCAGCCCCAAAACATGTTTTAAAACTGCACTCCAGTCCTTTTTAATTATTATTACTATTATATTATTATTATTAACATTATTATTATTATTATTATAATAAATATTGTATTATTATTATTATTATTATTATTATTATTATTATTATTTTAAAGATGAAAATACTAATTAAATATATATTTTCTAATTGATTAGGTGACGAGCATTAAGGGGACTTAGGATTTCAACTACGTGCATATCACTCGACTTTCCACGACATTTTACGAGGTAGGGACCACTGACTTACCTATGTTAAATTTTATGTACTCAAATTTATGTGCTATGTGTATCATGCGATTCTATATTTCCAAAAACTAATATAGCCGTAGACCAAATGTGTCTGTGACCGGGGAAAAGGGTCATTGGGTTTATCCCAGCGTGCTATAACCACGAATTAAAACCAGAGACCAAATGTGTCTGTGACCGGGGAAAAGGGTCATCGGGTATATCCCGGCGCGTTTTAGCTGCAGTCAACTTATTTTCTACGATAAAACTATGAATTCTATGATCGATTGTACTATTTGTGAGTTCTATGATTTTGCATTGGTTAAGTCAGTGTAACTATTGAGTACGTTGAACTCATTCCAAATCAACGATGTGTTTCTTTCAGGTACAAATGAGAATATTGAATGAAAGGGAAACGAGGAGAGGAATGAAAACTGCTTGATGTTGGATTTTTATGGTTTAATCTTGTTTTACAGTTTTATCCACTGTTGGAGACTTGGTTATTTACATTATGATTATTTCCGCTGCGTATTTCTTGAACGTTTTGAAATATGTGAATCTTTTATGTTAAAATCGTGAAAATTAGACATTTATTGTGACGCCAAGATTTCTCCATTTAATTATTTAAAAATATAAATCCTATTTTGGACTAAAGTGAAATCGGGGCGTTACAGTTTTACATTCAACTGCACATGATGAGCCTTTGTTTTAATCAATTTTAATCCCGTGAAATTTATATACTCATAAAACAATATGTATATACAATATGTTACCTTTCGTGTCTCTAAACGGTTGTGAACATCTTTTGCCCATACATGGTCGTGGACGGACCACTTGATCATTCTAGGGACGGCTTCACCACATAATTTGGCAAAACTCTCACCGACTCCAGAAAGCGCTTCGAAAGCCCAAACCTGCATAAAACAGTAGAAATAATCTAAAATTAATCGAATTAATTTTTATATTAAAAGAAGTCGAAATACAGGTTTAAATAAAATGGCTCACCATTATAGTATATGGGAACCCCTTCAATTTTACACCACCTCTCTTTGTTGAGTTGTCAAATTTCTCTTCAACCGCTTCCTTCCCATTATGCAATCTTTTCCTAAAATTTTTAATGGTACATAAAAAAGGACTTCCTCCCCCATGGATATCTATTAAACTTATCCAGGTCATCGGCTATGTGAAATAACCATAAGTTCAGCCATTTTCCCTCATCATCCCCTGACAGAACCCAGACCAAGCAGACGAGGAGACCGAGCTTGAGTTTATCTTCCTGATCCTGGCAACTATCGAAGGCTGACAATAGTATTCCTCGGTTGATACCTCTTCTCTTGGATCGGGGGAAATACTTTGTCAACAATTTTGATTTGTCGCCGCTCTTCACGCTCTCCTCTCCCAACGYCCCACCATCCAAACCGGTGATAAGGGTGAACTCCTGCAAACCGAACCGAGCACGTGCCCCTCTAAAATCAAACCACACCTCGTCGGTCTCACTTTCGGTCACTCCTCGAATAGATAATTGGTGAATTAGTTGATGAGCTATTGTTTTCTTCTTTAGATATAAAAGATGTCCAAAACAGGACATCTCGAATAAAGATCTGCCATTGTCGTCCAGCTGGTCGAATACGTACTGGATCTTCCCCAAATCGCTACGACTGCTTACTTGTGCATTTACGACACTATTGACATCCATTTTTCCAATAATATGCGACCTGGATTCAGATTTGGATTGATTACAAGAAATATACATACAACATATATGAGAATAAAATTATAATTTGCACTAAACTAAAATAAGTTATTAAAAGCATCAACATTATTACTATTACTATTACGTTTGTTATACCTATTACAATTACAATTATATATTGTTATTATTATTATTATTATTATTATTATTATTATTATTATCATTATTATTATAAATAATAATATTATTGTTATTTTGATTAATATTTATATTATTATTATGGTTGTTTTAGTTTTTTTTTTATTAATTCATGTATTCAGATTGTATCTGCCTTACAATCACGACCATATTTCAACGTTATGCTGCACAAACATATATTTAAGAGTATAAAGTGAAATTAACATCACATGCTTGTTACACTTGAGACGGTATGCGGTTTCCAGCGTTTCTAGATCGTGATTGTGAGCAGGTTGGAAATCGGAAACCTTGAACGACCCGGTTGCAATGTCGTGTACAATGCGGAGTCTAGCAGGACAACCGCACCTCTTGTTCGACGAAGGTTTACGGAGTCGTTTATCGTCTGGAACTGGTTTCCTCAGCCCCGCACAAACACACTCAAATATCATGTTCTTCAAAACTCTATTTTTGATCCCTACATGGTATTTTCTAACATCGAAACCCATTTGCCTACCATAGTTAGTGTAAAACAAATGGGCCTCTTTGCCGGTGGCGAAAACCATTCCCCTAACTGTTTCCGCGTCCGGGGGTGCATGTGTTTGATGTTCGTCGTTGATGGAAGTTTGATCATCACAAGAAGAAAGTCCCTCCACTTCGATTGAGTTATCCATTACAAATAAGGATTCCTGCACATTAATAATATTTTTATAATAATTATTATTAAACATGAGTGTTAAATATTGCTGTAATTCTTATTATTATTGTAAACTATTTTTTATTTTATTATTATTTATATTATAGTTATTATTATTAGTATTAATATTATTTTAGTTATTATTATTAACATTATTATTATTACACAAAAAAAAAAATTTGGAGTGATTAACAATAGGATCTAGTGAACACATATTATATAGATTATGAACATAGCAAGCTTGGAAATTAATTAAATTTTGTAAGCAGCGCATCTATCAAAAGATTAGGAACTAAAAACCTTAAATTGAATCTTCGTTACATAAACTCAACTAATAATCTCCAAAAAGAGAAGTCAGTTTCAGAATATTACTATTCATATTATTGTCAACAAGAATCTATGTAGCTTAATGGTCCCAGAACTAATTTTGCAACAAATAAAAAGGCATGAAATAGTCCATATGGTTGCTGTAAAACAGATATCTAATCCTAATATAACGCATTGAGAATAATATTAAAAACATATATATGAAAAACTATTGTTACGCCAAAAATGAAAAAATAATAATATTACATCAGTGCCTTATAAATTTTAATTTTTTATATCACATATTCACATGCGACTGTGCGATTCTTCTATAGAACCAGATAGGGCTCCATTATGGAGGCCCTGTAAATGACATGGCATTCATCTGAGCCCTTAATCATTTTTTTCTTTTTATTTTTCCTTATTTTTTTATAAATGCACGGTGGGGTGAATGTCATGTGTTATAGGGCTCCGTAATGGAGCCCTATTCTGGTTCTATAGAAAAATTCTGCGACCGGTGTTGTAGTGTTTTTACATTTTTACAAACTCAATTTTTCTACGAGTTTTCTTTCACGTTTAGGGTATTTCTCGATATCTTACAAACTAATTTCGTGACCTCTCGCATAAAAATACTTAGATATTCTTTATTGTGAAAAACCAGTCTTACTGTAATTAGAAACAAATAATGCCTCGATTTGTGTGTAAAAATTATTTATCGTGAAGAATAAAATGTGTACCATTCTTTTTCAATCTCGCATAATATTGCGAGTGTTGATAAATAAGTCATATTTAATTTGAAAAAATATATAAGTTGAATTAATTTTTATTTATAATAAAAATTGAAATAATTTTATTTTTAGAATTTTAAATATTCTGTTTAAGAAATATATGAGTTATATAAAATTATTACAAAAGAAAATGAATATGAAAAACATAAACTTAAATTTGGATATAATCCTAATATAATGCATTGAGAATAACATTAAAAATTTCATATGAAAAACTATTGTTACGCCAAGGAGAGAGAGAAACAACAACAACAAAATAATAATAATAATAATAATAATAATAATAATAATAATAATAATAATAATAATAATAATAATAATAATAATAAAATTATTACACTTAGAAAAATAAATATTGAATATATTCTAAAACACCTTATCCAGTCTCAATCTAATGCATTGATAAACATATCATATATCTACCATGAACAAATTAATATCTTATACATAAGAATAATAATAATAATAATAATAATAATAATAATAATAATAATAATAATAATAATAGTAAAATAATATTTCATATACTACAAGTTAGATATACGATAATTTTTAATAGAATTATCACTGCCTTATAGATTTTAATTTTCTATCACATATTCACATGCGACACACGGGTGTTGTATGTCTTATAGTTTTACAAACTAAATTTTCTACGGGTTTCCTTTAAAGTTTAGGGTATTTTACACTTTTTCAAATCCCACAAAAATATGCGGGTGTTGAACTTCTATATACATACAT
>BMAC01001058.1:228200-238811 GCA_014905375.1 Phtheirospermum japonicum | reverse complement strand
ACATTCTCAAGTACTTACGAAGAACTAGAGATCTGTTCTTAGTCTACGGGGATGCCGAGCTGAAAATAGAAGGCTTCACAGATTCTAGTTTCCAGTCGGATGTGGATGACTCAAGGTCAAATTCAGGATTTATATTTAAGCTCAACGGTGGCGCCGTGTGTTGGAAGAGTTCCAAGCAAGGCACGACGGCTGATTCTGTCACCGAAGCTGAGTATATTGCAGCATGTGATGCAGCAAAAGAGGCTTCTTGGATAAGGAAGTTCATCCAAGAGTTGGGTGTATTTCCAGGTGCGGACGATGCAGTACAGGTATACTGCGACAACACCGGTGCCGTGGCGCAGGCCAAGGAACCGAGATCTCATCCGAAGTCCAGGCACGTATTGAGGAAGTATCACCTTGTTCGTGATATTGTAGAGAGGGGGTGAAGTCGTTGTTGAACGTGTCACCTCTGAAGACAACGTTGCAGATCCCTTCACCAAGCCATTATCGATATCAGTCCACGAGAAACATCGAGAGTCGATGGGACTTAGATACATGAATAGTTGGCTTTAGGTCAAGTGGGAGATTGTTAGAATAGGGTGACCAACAAGCCAACTTGTGGCTGTGGTCTGACCATTCCCTTGTAATACAATCGGTTTTTATTCGTAATAATATCTTTTATACTTATTGGCATTCCATATCTTTTATCCCATGCTAGTTGCATAGGTATGGTCCTGATGAAGTTACTTTATTACGGTGGATTGGTCTAGCAGAACCGTGAGATAATCCAGCACGTAATGTAACTCGTCGAACTTGTTCCTAGTCATAGGGTTACGCCATAATGAGGATACAGGCCTTTCCCGTTAAGACTAGTACTTAGTGTATGTGGACCGCGTCTCATCGGTCACGGTGTCCTAGACATCGACATACATAAGTAGGTGCTCATAAGATGAGTTCACTGAACTCCCTCACCTAGAAATCTCTAAGTGGTTCCCACTCCATCGAGTAGATGATTTCTATGGTATAGCGTACAACATTAATCCTTAAGACCCAGACCTCATCGTGACTTCACTAGAGGACAGGCTATGTTGTGACCTGTCTCTGTGTTCTCTTTGGAGGCCGATCAAAAGGGGCAACGTTCACATAGTAGGGAATCTAGTGTGAAGTCTGTGCATGGTAGTAGGGGATTCGGACGCATGATAAGTCATGGATGTCCTGTGTGTTCTGATGGTTGACTAAATCCTCGGAGTCTCTGGCCAGAGCTGATAGTGGGGTGTTTAGAGAAATGTGTTTCTCTAAGTCACACACGAACGGATTATCTTGAACCTAGAACGTACACACAGTTATTGAACTAGAAAGAGGTCTCGATGAACCAATACCTCTTGTTCAATCGGGACATAGATCGCGAAGGGATCGTACTGTACATATAAGCTATATCACAAGGTTCTTGCAGGCACTTCATTTGTATCTAGGGAATTGTGATGCGTAGTTGCTAGGCGCCTCTCATAATTCGTTGGGTTCTAGTTTGACCAGTGATTAAGTAAAATGAGTTTTATTTAATCAGGGACTCTAAGGGACGAGTTCATATAAGAACAATGTGTTGTTCAAATCACAATGTGTTGTGAACCCACGACTAGCTTACACCTGAACCATTGAGGGTCACACCACGTGTTTCCTGATTATTGAAAACGACAGCTAGAAATTAATTGTTAATTTTAGCATTAGTTAGATGTCAATATGATTGAATCTAAGATTCATAATTATGATTATGAATTGGAGAAAAATACGAGAAGGTTATTTTTGACGCGAAAATATAATTGTTATATTTTTTCGAAATTATCGTTTGTGAGAAATGATTTAATTCCGATGGGGTTTTTAATTTAAGGTCGACCAATAAACCGTTTAATTGTTATTGGGCCAGAGCTTTATTAAATTAAATGGGTTTAAGCATGTCTTGGTTTTTTATTTTACTTGGGCCATTTTCCTTTTCCTCACAAGCCCATAATTGTTTTAACAAATAAATAAAATCTTTTAAAGCCCATTTGTTTGTTTGGGCCTTTGTTTAAATAAAACAAAAAGGAAAGAAAGCCCATACGGGTTTGAGAAAGAAGAAAGAGTTTTTTTTTTTGAAACTTCCTTGAGCCCACACGGTTATTAAAAGGGAAGAAGAAACTTGATTGAAAAGAAGCTTACGGTTTTGATAAGGAAAGAGAATTTTGTTTCTTTTGAAACACTCCAACAAATCAAACAAACCAAAAAGAGAGTTTTTAATTTTAAAAACACTTCTTCTCTCTAACACAAAAGGGGTAGACGACTTTTCTAAATAAACAGAGAGAAGAGACGAAAAATTCAGAAAATTAAAAACCCAAGCCATCCCCATCCGCCGTCCAATTTTCTCCGTCGTTTTTAATCTCTCGACGGTTCTAGTGCACCGTCGCGAGTATATTGGGTTATTCGGTGTGTGATTTGATTTACCGGAGATTCGTCGCAGCTTCGTAACGCCGTCGGAGGGAGGATCGTCGTTCGTCGGATATCCGAACGTTCGTCGGAACCCCGCTCCGCCTGTCAGCCGCCGTGCCGACGCCATAGCCGAGAACAAGAGCCCCACGTCTCCGGGAAAAATCGCCGACGTCCTCCGTGCCGCCACGCAATCGCTGCCAACCCGTCGCCGTTTTTCCCAGCCTCATCGCCGAAACTGTCATTCCGTTGCCGGATGCTTCATCTCCGCAGCCGAGTCACCCCTCTGCCGCACGGCCTTTGTCGTCGCGCTGCACCGCTGCTGTCGGCCAAGGCAAAGTTCCAGCCGCTGCGTTCCGAGGACCGCCTCTGGTTGCTGCCAACCCGTCGTCTTCACCCGGCAGCCGCGCCGAAGACTGCCTCACCGTCCGTGAGGTGTGTGGTTGTTCTCTTATATATATATGTATGTTTGTGTTTGTTATCTGATAATAAATATATATGCATATAAAGATATATATGTGCTGCTTGTATTGTGCTGGGTTTGAATTATTTATGCATGCAGTGTAAATATTGTAATGTATTGCATGAAAAATGCTTGCTGTGCATGCGTAAGATATGCATGTGTGTATGTGCATGACATCATGTTAATATATATATATATATATATATATATATATATATATATATATATATATATATATATGCATGTTATTATATATAATATATATATGTATAAAATGTTTATGTATATATATAATATATATAATTTTAAATATAAGATTAATATATTATTATATATATAATTAATATATATATGTTTAATATATTAATATATATTAATATATATTAATATATTTATATATATATAATTGTTATATATATATATATAATTTAATAGAAATTATCATGCTCGTTCGATTTTAAGAAAATCGAATTACTTCTATTTATTAAAATGAGATTAAAACATTGTTTGAATTAATTGATTTTAAACTGGACCGTCGTCAATTGAATTAGATTCAATTAATTTAATTATTTAAAAAATTTTGTTTTCCGCTGCGCGACGGTACCCTCGATTCCCAATACATGGATCGATCGGGCACAACACGGAGGAATTCCATAACTTGGTCCGCGCCCTGATCAAGGTCTGCGACGATCGGAATTTACTGCCCTTCTCTAAGAACCACCAAGCTCGGCAGGAAAGAAGGGGAAATAATCAGCTACCCCCACCCCCACCAGCTGGAGCTGGAGGGCTGAGAGAGATCTTGACCTTCAACAACACTAGCCGAGAAGAGGAGGAAATATCGAATCAAAAAAGGAAGACCCTGGTCAGGGAGGCAAGGAACTCTATTCAAAAAATAAAAGTCATAAGGTCCGACATCTTCCATTTTGACGACCAGCCTGAAGAAGAGGATAAGCTAGTGTCATCTTTCACTTTCTACGAATCAGACGCAGCCCCGCTGAACCACCCCCACTCTGACGCTCTCGTTATCACTGTGCCTATCCTAGGGATCCGAACACACCGAGTGCTTGTAGACCCCGGCGCATACGTGAGCATAATCTACCTTCCAGCCTTTCGAAGAATGAGGGTACCGAAAGAATACATCGAGCCATGTGAAGATAGGATCAGGGGGATCAGTGGCGGCTACGTGCAAGCCCTCTTCCAGGTAAAACTATTCGTGGAGTTTGGCACAGGAGAAGAAAATAGAACAATCCTCACGAATTTCAAATTAATCGACGTTTCAAGCGACTACAATGCCCTCATAGGTAGACCAGCTCTATATGATCTTAAAGGAGCAATGTTAGTATATCACTATTCGATTAAGTTCCCAGGTGCCCTCGGAGAATGCGAACACAGAGGCGATCAATTGGCTGCTCGAGAATGCAGCTGGTCGATCAGACCAAAACAGATAAACATGGTTGAACTATCGAGAAGAGAGGAGCTGGTTGAGGAGATGAAAGGCGATGAGCCCGACAGTCTGAATCTGAAGGACATGATCATCGAAGATCTGGATGAACCCAAACCTGTAAGTAAGGGGGAACATGTCATGAGCATAGACGAACTGACTATGATATCCGAGGTCGAGCACCCGATTCTCGTGTCGAACAGAAAGGAGCCAGAACCAGTTTAGGAACAGGAGTCGAACACAGAGATCGGCCTAAACGCAGAAAAAGCTGACGCAACAAAGATTGCACCAATTGAAAAAAAAATTGTCGAGGCCGAACTGACAGAGGTCGACCAGGAAAGGGACAAAGGTCGGCGGCTAGGTAAAGAGCTGATTTGGGAGTCAGAAAATGTTGTTTGCTGAGCTATGAAGGTCGAGCCAAAAGAGAAGGAGGACGAGCTGGACCCTCGAAGGATGAGCTTAAGAAGAAAGGCTACCCATGCCGAACTAGTGGAAGAATTGGATTGGATATCAATCGACGAGCTCGACCCAAGTAAACAACTTCGGGTCGGCCACGACCTTCAAGAGCCAACCCGATCCCAGCTTATCAATTTCTTGAAGGCAAACCAGGATGTTTTCGCCTGGAAACATGCTGACATGCAGGGGATCACCCTGAGAAAGCTTGTCACCGACTCAACATCGACAAAAATGCCAGGTCGGTTATTCAGAAGAGGAGGAAGCTCGGCCCAGACCGATACGAAGCACTTGAATTGGAGGTTGTCAAGATGCTAGATAACAAATTCATTCGAGAAGTCAGGTACCCAGTTTGGGTATCTAACCCTGTGCTCGTCAAGAAACAGATAGGGCAGTGGCGACTATGCATTGACTTCTTGGACCTTAACAAGGCATGCCCCAAAGACAGCTATCCACTCCCCCACATCGACTATATGGTCGACGACACTGCTGGACATGAGCTAATGAGTTTCATGGACGCCTACTCTGGTTATAACCAAATCCCGATACATCCCGACGACCAAGAACACACATCATTCTACTCGGCAAGATGCCTCTACTGCTATACCATGATGCCATTCAGCTTGAAGAATGCGGGGGCTACCTACCAGCGTCTTGTCAATAAAATGTTTGCTAGTATGATAGGGAAAACAATGGAAGTCTATGTAGACGACATGCTCGTCAAATCTTTGTACTCCTCCGATCACATAGATGATCTTAATAAAATGTTTTCTATTTTGCATATTTACCGAATGATGTTAAACCCCAAGAAATGCTCTTTCGGAGTCGGGTCTGGAAAATTTTTAGGATACATGGTGAGTCAAAGAGGCATTGAAGCCAACCCAGACAAAATTCGAGCAATAACCGAATTAGAACCGCCTCGAAGTATGAAACAAGTGCAGAGCCTTACTGGCAAAATGGCCGCATTAAATCGATTCATATCCAGGTCAACAGACAAGTGTAAACCATTCTTCGAAGCAATCAAGAAGAACAAGAGCTTTAAATGGACACCAGAATGTCAGATAGCTTTCGAAGAGCTAAAAAAGTGCATGTCAAATGTGCCGACCTTGCAAAAACCAACTAAGCAGGAGCCTCTCTATCTCTACTTGGCGATTTCAGTGGTAGCAGTCAGCTCGACACTCGTACGATCCGACGAGCTCGACCAAGACCCAGTATACTATGCATGCCATGCATGATGCCGAGCTAAGATATTCAGCCATGGAAAAACTCGCTTATGCTCTTATCATTTCCTCGCGCAAACTGCGCCCTTATTTCCTCGAGCACCGAATAATTGTGTTGACGAGCTTCCCTCTAAAGCAGATCATGCACCGACCTGACACATCCGGAAGAATGATCAAATGGGCTTTCGAGCTCGGACAGTTTGATATAACTTATGAACCGAGAACAACGATCAAAGGGCAAGCCTTTGCCGACTTCATAGCCAAGTTCACACCAGCCGTCGAATTTGTTCCAGCAGAAGCTGAACAATGGCACCGGTACATTGATGGATCGTCGACCACCGGCCGATCTGGTGCTGGGATAGTACTGATTAGCCCCGAGAAGGTGCCTTACTGCTCGGCGGTTCGCATCAAATTCTCATTGACCAATAATGAAGCCGAGTATGAGGCCCTCCTAGCTGGTCTCGAAACAGCATCCTCCATGGGGATCAAAAATCTCGAAATTCACAGCGACTCCCAACTTGTGGTAAACCAGATCAGTGGAGAGTACGAGACAAAAGAGCCTAGGATGGCACAATACCTGGAACTTACCAAAGCAAGACTTAGTGAGTTTGAGGCCGAGGTAATCCATGTGTCGAGAAACGATAATGTCCCAGCCGATTCACTCGCCAAGCTTGCGTCGAGCTTAGGTATTGAAGAACTGAACACAGTAACAGTCAGCCACGACTCCACGACAGCGCTCGATGCCGCCGCAGCTTACTCGGCAAGTCAAGCCGACCAAACCAAAGAAACCCAAGCTGAAAAAAGTTGTTGGATGAAACCATTCCTTCTATACCTTGAAGAAGGAACAGTACCTGAAGACAAAGCGGAGGCTCGCTCAATCCGAACCAAGTCAGCTCGATACACCATTTTGGATGGTCGACTCTACAAAAGAGGATACTCAGTTCCCCTATTAAGATGTTTAAGTGAGGAAGAGGCCGAGCACGCGCTGATGGAGGTGCATGAAGGCGTCTGTGGGAACCATGCAGGAGGACAGTCGTTGGCGCATAAGCTCGTCTGGCAAGGATACTACTGGCCGACCCTAAAGAAAGATGCGATGTCAAAAGTCAAAAAATGCGAGAAGTACCAAATATTCGCACCCAGATCAACTCTCCGGCCGAGCCCCTAAACTCAATTTACTCGCCATGCCCTTTCGCTAAATGGGGGATTGACCTTATTGGCCCACTACCAAAGGGCAAAGGAGGAGTCAAGTACGCAGTGGTCGCGGTCGAATACTTCACAAAATGGGCCGAAGCCGAGCCCCTGGCCTCGATCACCGACCAGAAGATAATTAACTTCGTTTGGAAGTCAATCATATGCTGGTTCGGCACCCCACTTTCAATAGTGTCAGAAAACGGCAGACAATTTGATAGCAAGAGGTTCAAGGGACTTTGCGGGGAGCTAAACATCAAGAATCACTTTGCGACACCATACCACCCCCAATCAAACGGACAAGTAGAAGCAGTGAACAAAATTCTCAAGTACACGCTAAAGAAGAGATTGGAAGACCTGAAGGGCAGTTGGCCCGAGGAGCTACCAGGGGTTTTATGGTCATACAGGACGACCCATCGCTCATCCACTGACGAGACCCCTTTCTCATTGGCTTTTGGATCAGAAGCAGTCATACCGCTTGAACTTGGCACCCTGTTCTATCGAGTTGCACACTTCGAAGAAGAAAAGAACAACATGGCATGCCGAGCCGAACTCGAACTACTAGAAGAGAAGATGAGAGAGGCAGAGATGAAGAACACAATCTACAAATAAAGAAGTGAGCGATATTATAACTCCAAAGTGAGAGAAATAAGCTTTAAGGTCGGTGACCTAGTGCTCAAACGCATCCTAGGGACAAACCAAGGACCCCTCAAACCAAAGTGGGAAGGACCATTTCGCATAGCTGAAATCCTTTTACACGGCGCCTATGAGTTAGAACACCCCGACGGCATAAAGCTGCCACACCCCTGGAACGCAGTGTACCTCAAAAAGTATTATCAATAAAAAGTTATTTTTGTTTGAGCATATAGTTTTCAACAAAGCACGGGTGACTCATACCCACCTCACCAGGTCGACCAATTCAGGTCGACCAGAAATTCTGAAATATGGAAACCAACATCACTAGGTCGACACAAAGGAAAACCCATCGTGGTCGACCTCAAAAAGAAGAAAGAAAAGGAAAATAAAAACAGTGTCATAATATCAAGTCGACAACATCGGTCGACCTCATCGGCTCGACTTAAAAAAAATCAAAAATATCGAGCCGACCTCATAGGTCGACCACATTTAGCTCAACATCACTATGCAAAGTTAAGCTCATCAGAGCAGCACCGCACTTCGAATGCATGTCTAAATAAAATAAGTCGATTCAAGACTTTCAGGACGTTCCACAAAAACTAAGAGAACTCCAAGGCAGGTAGCCAAAAGGAACTCGATAACTTAAGTAAGTTAAGGTCGACCTAAGTCAACATGGTCGGCCCAACAAACAAGTTTACAAAACTGAGAAAATAACTAAGGCTAAAAGCCACTCCAAAGGCCTATAATTGGGACCAGTCGGTCCAATATAGCCGACCACCAAATAATGCAAAGCTGAACAAAAGTAAAGCTGAATTGCAAAAGTCAAACAGACCCAACAAAGAAGTCGGTTTGAAAATTAAGTTCAAAAGATTGAAACAATCTTAAGGTTATAAAACCACCCAAAAACACAACTCTGAAGTTAGCCGAAAGATGACGACTACAATGCAAAATAAGGTCAAATAGAAATGATACAATTCCAAAACACCAACAATAAAATTCTCAAAGACAAACCAAGTTTCATTAATCAAAGCAGGTCGACCAAAAGAAGCCGACCATATCATACATCAGTTCACTACACAGCGAATTATCTAGAAGCAGAACAAAAGAAAACAACCAAGTCGAGCCGCCCAAAAGTGGCAAGCCAACCCAAACAATAAGACCAAAGCCTACTCATCTCCCTCACCCTCTTGGTCATCACCTTCTCCACCCGAACCGCCCATGTCATCATCCGAACCACCCATCCCAAGCTCGGGTTTCCTCTCAGCAATGTGTTGAGTAAGGTCTGTGAGAGAGGCACCTCTTGTAAGCATGTCATAGGCCTTCTGCATAGTGGAAAGGTAGGAGGCACTGATCATTGGGTTCATCGTCTCGGCTTCATACTGAGCAACCCCTTCGATTTTTCCCCTCTCGAAAGCAGCATTGACCTGCTCAGCATGGTCCTCACTAGCTCGGCATGTTTCTCCTTGAGCTCGTTCAACTCGCTAACCACCACCTTCGTCAAACGCTGCTCCTCGGCCAAGGACTGGTCGGATTTCTTGGCCCTCTCGCCATCCACTGGTCACGGTCAAGAACAAGCTCGGTACAAGCAGCATGAGTGTCCTGCAGAGCTTGGTAGTCATTTTGAAGTTGATTGTAAGCGCTTCGGAGCTTCGTGAAGTCTTGACGGAGAAACATCATCGAACCCATAGCCCTGCATAGGTCGGTCTCAATAAGGCCGAACTGCTCCTGAGGAGGAAGACCCGAAGCCCAGTTATACAGATCAGGTGCCCAAGCACGATCCATGAACTCGTTGATAGCAAAGCCATGTGAAAACCCCTCGCCACAGTATGGCGCATACGCCGTCGGATAGACCGGATCAATAGCTTGAGGCTGAGGACAAGAGTTTACAAATACCTCGGGCTCGGGGTCAAGATCAATGTCGACCTCAGGACGAAGCCTATGAAGACCCACCCCCCACCGCGAGAGCTTCCCTCGCCAGCACCGGGGGATTCAACTGGCCCAGCTTCAGGCTCGAGCAGCGCATCAACAGAAGGGGCTGACTTCTTACGTTTACTCGTGCCACCCTTGGTCGTCTTCTTCTTCAACCTCTCCATGTACTTTTGGGCTTCAGCCATTGCATCCATTCGATCAAAAAAAGGATAGAACACCGCACAAGATGACACCACGATCAAAAAGTCGACCTCATAAGGTCGACACACACACACACAAAATGGTGTCGAGCCGACCAGTCATGACAAGCCGAACCTGACACCCAATAAACATCGCCGACCATACCAGGAAGGACTCGACCAAGGCCCTCTGTCAGGGGAAAGGACTCGTAGACCTGCTCTATAACACTTGTCAGGTTCAAAAAGATCTCCACACCAGTCGCGACTCTGGATCCGAACTCAAAATAGTATACAAGCGTTCAAGGAACTCGACATTAGGCCTAACAGTTTTTGGAATAGCTGTAAGAAAAAGAAAATGATGAGGCATTAGAATAGAAGAAAAACAACGAGAAAAGAAGACATATACCGACCAAGATCAGAAATAAGAGCAAGCGGCGGAGTGCAGGGACGCCCATCGGGTCTCCGCATCGGCCAATCACCCCCCACGTAAAACCAATACGGCTTCCATGTGTGGAGGGTCTCCAAAAGACCCTCAACTAGATCTTTGAACACGCCGTCCCGGAACGAAGCATAAAACCAACCTGACCCGAGTCTGCCCGAAGGTTTCCATTGATACAGCCAGTTGAGTTCGTCGAAAGTAGGATGAGGCCAACCATTTTCGTTAAA
>BMAC01001058.1:208699-228175 GCA_014905375.1 Phtheirospermum japonicum | reverse complement strand
TACAATTTATGTTTGATGATTGAAAAACTTGATTGAAAAGAATATAACAAAAACTGACAAAAGTAGTAGATTTAGAAATTATTGTAGGCATTACACGGGAAATTATAAATTATTTTAGACCTTTTTGGTTAACGTAATTGTTTAATTTAAAAATAAAAGATAAGAAAAATCTTAAGCTTCACATAATAATACCTGTCTCTTATACACATCTAGATGTGTATAAGAGACAGGTCCACACCATGTTGACTAGTGGGACCGGGGAAGTTGGCCTGGCCATAAATGTCACCCGAGCGAAGTTCCACCCTCGGCCCGAACTCACAGGCTATGCCGAATTGGCCCCCGGGGCCGAACTGGGCGCCCGAACCAAACTGGACCCCGTCGAACTCAGCGCTCGCTCCGAAACTTCCATACTCGTTCACACCAAAATGGGAGTCATAACCCCCTGGCCCACCCGGTCGGGCACCACTATAATTCCCGTCATCCTCGTAACCCACCTCTGCAAGATTGCCTGGAGAATATCTCGGACTATAAGACATTCAAACAAAGTGTAAAGAAGAAAGTTTTTTACCTTAGAAAAAATGGGAAGACCGACTGGAGGCGTGAGCAAACTAAGAAGCCGAGCACAAAACAAAAGGAAGAGGGAAGACAAGGGGCTTTCGATTTCTAGAAAAATTAAAAGGCAAAGGGAAAATCAATAAAGCTTGAGAAATGAAAAGTGAATGGGGAAGAAATGAGTTGTTGCCTATTTATAAGGAAGGGAATTCAATCACACTAGCATTATTGAAGAACAAGAGGACGGAAGCACACATTTCAAGGTGGAAGAGGATAAGAGACCCACAGAATCAATGAAGGAGAAAAGGACAAGGAGGAAAAAGACGAGAGCTCTTGTCATGTCGTACAACTCGCTGACATTCCGTACTGCGTACGAACAAGCAGACAACAGTAAACATGACGGACAGGGCAGAGCACCGAACATACCACGAAAGGCGCAACGAGGCGGTAATACCCCGGATCAAGCCACAAAGGTCGAAGCACCACTAAAAATTGGTGAGTCCAAACCCGCTAAACGAGTAGCCGACTCCGCACTCAGGGTCTTGTTGATAGTCGACCTGGCTGGAATGACTACGTAAAGGATAAAGTTAGCACGTGGCTGAATTCAAAGCAAAGCCAACAAGATATACACATCGCCGAGCAGGCGCCGAGCCCGCACGCCCATACCTGGCCGACTTGGCCGACGAGCGCCGAGCCCTGCGCGCCCATACCCGGCCGACTTGGCCGACGAGCGCCGAGCCTGCGCGCCCATACCCGGCCGACTTGGCCGAACAGTGCCGAACAGGCGCCGAGCCCACGCGCCCATCCCCGGCCGACTAGCGCCGAGCCCGCGTGCCCATACCCAGCTGACCTGGCCGACCAGCGCCGAGCAGAAGCCGATCCCATGTGCCCATACCCAGCCGACCAGCGCCGAGCCTGCACGCCCATACCCGGCCGACCTGGCTGGACTAGTGTCGTTCGCGCCCGGCTGACTTGGCTGACCAGCACCGAGCGATCCCCGACATGCTACTCCGACCGGATCGGTATACGTGATGCCAAATCCAAGGCCGATTAATCGACCAGGAGGTCTGCTCGGCCGATAGGAGAAATCGCGTGTGAATTATCGAGATCCACTTGATAGGGAGTTCAGGTCTACTCATTCTCTGTCTTTGTTTGAAAGAGTATGCTCGGAGGATAAGGACGGTTCAACCAAGACTGATCGTCCGCGAGGAAAGGTCGGCTCGACATTGAGACGGTTCAAGGTCAGATTCGAGGCGGCGGAAGAGATATGATCAAGGCTTTATTCTCTAACTCAGAAAGGGATGTTCAACCAATGAGAAAGCGCCAGGTGTCTAATTAGGGTTAGGGTTTCTGTGATTGACTTATTGGACAAGTAAGTCGGTGCCCACTAAGGTGGTGACACGTATCCAATTAGGGTTTAGAAGGGAAACTATAAATAGCCTCTCCAAGAGAGAGAGAAGGGGATCCCCAATCTGCTAAAGAGAGAAATACATAGAGAGTTAGAGAGAGAAAGACTTGTAATCAAAAAATTGCCCTGTACAAGGATCCGGCTAAGGCCGATCCAACTCGATTTTAAGGAATAAATGTCAAGCACTTTTTCCTATTTTTGGTTTTCTGCTCTCCCATTGTTGAACTGCTTATTTTCTTGGTCTTAATGATTTAGACTACTCTTGGTCTAAACAATTTTAATTCAACATTGGAGCGGAATTAAAAAATATACCATTAGTGACACCACTAAAGGCTAAGCATTGAAAATGTAAAATTCTATCACCAGTCTTACGACTTTTAGGTATTTATAAGATGGCTTACGACTTTTCCAAAGTTCATAAGGAGTCTCATTTTTACCTTTAAGTGGTATTTTATTTAATATATGGTTGGCAGTCAAAACAACTTCCCCTACATGTTTTGGGGTAAACCTGAGTTAATCAACATGGCATCCATCATCTCTTTAAGAGTTCTATTTTTGTGTTCGATGACGCCGTTAGACTGTGGTGAATATGGTGCCATTGTTTGATATATTATACCCCACTCAGTATATAATTGTTCAAATGGAGCTACATATTCACCGCCTCTATTAGTTCGGATTATTTTAATCCTTTTGCCAAATTGATTCTCTACTTCAGTTTTATATCTCTTGAATGTTTCAAGAGCTTCATCTTTGCTTCTTAACAAATATAAGTAGCAAAACCTTGTGTAATCATCGATGAATGTTATAAAAAAATTTCTTTCCACCTCTAGTTTGCACAAGTTTGAGATCACATATATTAGTGTGAATCAAACCTAGAGGTTCATTGCATCTTTCCACTGAATGGAATGGTAATTTGGCCATTTTGGCTTCAATACAAATTTCACATCTACTTTGTTAATCAATTTTTGAGTTTGGTAACAAATCCAAATTCATAAGTCTTTTTATTATATTTAGATTAACATGTCCTAACCTAATATGCCATAAATCAGAACACTCAAGCAAGTAAACGAAATTAGATGCATTTTCATTCATAAATGAAGAGTTGACAGGGTGAGTAGCCATTACATTCTGTTTGAACAATCCTTTCTCTGGATAACCCCTACCTAAGAAATGTTCAAACTTGCTTAACCCAAATTTTTTAGCTTCAAAGACTAACTTAAATCCATGCTTAACCAGCAGTGATCTAGATACTAGATTTTTGCGGATGTCTGGGACATGCAACTCTTCCTTTAGCAGTAACTCTTTTTCAGAAGTTAACTTAAGAGCAACATCTCCTATTCCAACCACTTCTGACGAGGACAAATTCCCCATATGGAGCTTACGACCCATTGAAACAGTGTAGTTGGAAAACACATCTATGTCAGAACAAACATGTCGAGTGGCACTAGTATCAATGTGCCACTCTCTTAGGTTATCAACCAAATTAGCTTCAAACACCACAGATGACATATCAAAGTCAGTCAGTTCAACCGGTTCAGGAGCAACAAGATGAGCACTTGATTGTCCCCGGTACTGCTCATTGTTCTTTTTGGGCTTCTTGCAATCTTTTGCCATATGGTTTGGTTTGCCACAATTATGACAATTTCCATTAAACTTCCAAACCCTGACAACTTGCTTGCCTTGGTTGTTTTGAGCATTAGGCACTTTTCTTTTAAAGACCCTGCCTTGCTCCAACAAATTAATCTGAGCCTTCATTGGAGATAGGCCAATCTTATTCTCAAGTTTTCGATTGTCTTCTTCAATATGAAGTTTGACAATCAACCTCTCAAGTGTCATCTCCTTTGTCTTGTGTTTAAGATAATTTTTGAAGTCTTTCTAACCCAAAGGTAACTTCTCAATCACGGAAGCTACTTGGAAGGATTCACTTAGGGTCATGCCCTCACCATGGATATCATGCAAGATCAGTTGGAACTCTTGGACTTGAGAGATGACAGTCTTAGAATTGACCATCTTGAAGTCCAAAAACTTTCCAACAATAGATTTTTTCGCTCCAGCATCTTCAGACTTGTACTTTGTCTCCAAAGCATCCCAAAGTTCCTTGGCAGTCTTCACAACACTGTACACATTGTACAGTTCATTGCTCAGTCCATTCAAGACATGGTTTCGGCAAAGGTAATCACCTTGGCACCAAGCATCATACGCAGCACGTAAGTCAGCATTGACTTCGTTTTCTGCAACCAAAGGTTGATCCTCCTTCAAATATCTAGCCAAACCAAGAGTGGTTAGATATAAAAACATCTTTTATTGTCATCTCTTGAAATCAAGACCATTGGATTTTCCAGGTCTTTCAGCATGAACGTTGGCAGCAGGAATAACAACATTTTGAACAAAGGTTCTTGTTGCTTCGGCAGTGTTCGTTGATTGTTGATTGATGTTCTCCATGAGTTCAGTAACAAAATAATATTTGTCTTGCGATTGTAAATAATATAGAAAAACGAAAAGGAAATTGCTAATGAACTGTACTACAGTTCTTACAAAAGTTAAAACTGAAAAATAACACCTTCTTGAACCGGACAGATTGATCAGCAAGTCGAGGCGAGAATGATCTCTTTCTACAAGACAAATACGCTTCGTGTAGTGCTGACGGAACTGTCATAATGTCTCCAAAGATACAACGACTTAACGCTTTTGGAGTAGTATCACACCAAACTTCAAAGTTCAAACGAACTTGAAAAGTGTGAAACTGAGCACAAAATTTAATTGAGGCTTTAGTGCATAAAATATGCAGAATGAAGTTGATTCAGTGTGTCTTCTGCCTAAAACTTTTAAGTCTATTTATAGACTTCACCTTGCAGTGGTTAGGAATTTGAAAAGGATGGAGTAGCTGCAATTAGTGGCTTTAATTCTCCACTATAGCCACTACCTTCATTATCACAACTTTGAGACTCTTCAAATGCTGGTGATGAAGTTGAGAAGTCATGGGTCGAACCCATTTTCATTTGATCAAAAGGCCTGGACATCTTTATGGGTCGAGCCCAAAAAAGATAAAAATTGATTTGGTTCAAATTCAATCTCATATAGCCCAAGAGAGGCCCAGGACCCAAAGAGTCCTAAGTCCTAAGTCAGTGTTAAGATTCAAAGCCAAGGCTTAGGCCCAAGCCCACAATCACAACCAACTAGTGCATGGTCTTAATCACATGATGCTCAATACAACTTCCTCTTAACTTATAAAGTGTATAAAATTTTCTTACATTTTCAATGCGGGATTTTATACACTTCCCCATTTTCATATGGCTAACTTACATAAGTTATTTCTCATTCACCGAAAATCATTTTGAGAAAATAAATATACTACGATTATCTATTCAATACGTAGACTAATACTATAATATTTAATTTTATATAAATTAAATATTTAGCTATCAAAATTAGTCTCAACAAAACTAATTTTCCAACAACTAGTGTTTAATAATTTGTTTAATTTTCAATGGATTTTGTTTCAAGCAATTTAACATAATAGTGATGGACACATGGGCAGAGCTAGACCGATTTTTTTTCTGCAGGGGCTGAAGAAATAAAACTTAAGCAGATATTATCATTTATTCACATTACTATAAAGTTGATAAATTTTTTAGTTTAAATGGACATTGAAGATGTTCGAAGTCGACGTCGAAAGTTTTTAATTTTTGTGTGATAAAAAATGAAAATTAAAACTTTGACTGGCGATTCGGCGAGCTAAATGGATTCCGAATGACCTGAGATTTTGCAGGTAGACTCTATATGATAGCATAAATCAATGGTAAAAATTTCATATTAAACGAACATCAGAGTAATCTAAAATCGACACCATGAGTTTCTGATTTTCTGTGTGAAAAAATATAAAAATTAAAAACTTGACTGACAATTCAATAAGGCAAACAGATTTCAATTGACTTGAAAATTTGCAGGTAAACTCGAAATGATAACAGAAATCCATGGTGAAGACTTCATGTTAATCGAACTTCGAATTTGACGTCGGAAGTTTCTGATTTTATATGTGAACAAATTATGAAAACCAAAACTTTGACCAACGATTCAACGAGGCAAACAAACTCTAATTAACTTGAGATTTTGCAGGTAAACTTGGAATAGAAACAAAAATTAATGGTAGAAATTTCAGATTAAACGAAACTAGAAAATACACGCCTACATTTACATTACTCTCACATCTCATCTCACTCCCCTTATATTTAATTTATCTCACCTTCCATATCATCACCTACATTTATATTTTTTTAATAAAAGATATTTTAATATTAAAATAATAATATATATGATATCATGACTCCTTCATTCACGATAAATAATAAATAAATAAATAAGGCATTCCAAAGACACCCTTTTTTTCGAATTTTTTTATGGAAATAATATACACCAATATTTTTTTATCTAGCCGAGCAGCTCTTTGAGACAGTGCCCATATCGTTAAATGGATGGGGATAGGGTACTCTCGGGAACAGATCTAGTGGAGACGGGGTGTGGCCTGTAGCTCAGAGGATTCATTGTCACGCATGATTTGTTATGATGATATTATTATTTTTAAATCCTGTGAGCTTCCTAATCATTCATCTTTTACATACGGAATCATTTTTCTTATATATAGGGGTGTGCAAAAATAGCCCGGATCGGAAATCCGAACCGGTGATAATCCGGTCCGGTCTACGATCCATAAAAATGGGACTTTCCTAATCTCGGTCCGATCCGATCCGATCCAAACCCATAACTTTCCGGTCTGGACTGGAATTGGACCGGTTTTTCTTTTCTTTTTTTTTAAATTTTATTAATTTGTCATTTTCAAAGAAAATTTGTTGTTAGTTGTTTATATTGTCCATATAAAATAAGAGAATGAATAAGAGAATGGGTTGTTTGTAATTTTATACTATAGTGTAATTGATTATTTAATTAAAAAATCTTTCCTGTCACTACATAAATTTAAGGTAAAATTTAATGTTTAGTGTGTGTTTTTAATTAAGAAATCTTTTATATCACAATTTAAATTTTTGGTACAATTAAATGTTAAGTGTGTGTAATGTTATGTATTATTGTTTATAATTATATTATGATATTGATAGTATTATTAACAAACATGTTTGATACCATTATTATTAGATCATATTAATTTGAAGCCTCCCATAATTTTTAAAATCAAATTACATAAAACTAGTTTGTTAAGAAAAAAAACACTCCAAAAAACCGGTCCAAACCGGTTTTGACCGGACCGGACCGTAAATGGACCGAAATTTCCAATCTCCAGTTCAAGAGTTTCTAAAATTTTGATCTTCCAATTCGGACCGGACCGAAAATTCCGGTCCGATCCGGTCTGGACCGGTTGCACACTTCTAGATAATATATATACTAGTTTGGTATAAAATAGTGGAAATTATACGCTACCTTTACTTTACTATACCCATGCATAATAATTCAATTACTTTTTGACACATTACCTATATTAATAAATAATTTTTTTTAATTTATTGGTTAAAAAGGTTAGAGGTATCATAAGTCACTGCAAGGTGGAATAATTACCCTATTGAAATCCGCCCTATATTACTAATTAAACAAACAACTATGATTTCCTTCCTCCACGTGGCTCAATGCCTGATTTTTCTTTGATCTGTGTCTGGTATTTTTATTTTTCTTGCGTAATTTTTTATATGAATTTCTTCCCCCAAAATGTTTTCAACGTGATATCTATTTGCACCCATTTTTCTAATTTATATCATGTAATGCGTCAAACAATTGAGTAATTATTTGACATCAGTTTTTTTATTTAAATAATTATGTGCACCAAGTTTTTAATTTATATCATGTAAAAAATTGAGTAATTATTTGACACCAATTTTTTTATTTAAATAATTATGTGCACCAACTTTTTAATTTATATCATGTAATTGATTGGTGTTTCTATTTTTAAATTTATATTATGTAATTGGTTGGTGTTTCTATATAAATAGTGATTTTACATACTATTTTTTTAATTTATATTATCTGATTAATCAATTTGACTGCTTGTTCCTAGATATTTATTATATGTACTATTAGAAAATTTTATATTATTTGTTGTTTTTTATTGCATTTTATGAATTAATTTTTGTTCGATATTTGTTGGAACTTATACATTATTTGTTGATATTATATATTAAGTTATATTTTTGAGAAAAAGAATAATTATTTTTATATTAAAAATAACTCAAAAAATATATATAATAATTTTCTTAATATTATAATAACGTGTTCAAATAGTTCACGTAATACACAATAATAGTATACTACGCAATGTTGAGCACATTTTAAAACACTGTTCTTACTACTCATACTGATTTTTTTTTAGATTATATCTTTATTCTTGTTAAAATATAATATTTTAAAAAATAGTTATAAGCTACCGGAATCATTAGTTTTTTAATAAAACATCTCAATCAACTGGAATCATGGTATTTGATAAAATCAATAATTTATATTCATATTAATAAGCATATTACTTAAAGGAGGAAATTTATAAAATATTAATTAGAAATATTTACAATCTTTTTCGAAAGATTCTATGGACATTAGTGAATATTCTATAAAAAAAATTACAAGCTATATAAATAGTGTCGTATTAGTGGTTTTTACATACTACTAGTGTAGACACAAGCGTATTACGCGGGCATAAAAAATAAATACATAAAAAGATAAAATTGAAAAAACAAAATTTAAAAACTAGAAATTGAATTTTTCATGCAATAAAGAAAATCAAAGTGTACAAAAACCTAATGAACCAAAACCAAAAAAAGAAATCAAAGTGTACAAAAATTCGTCGCCATAATCGTCAACCGCAATTTATTATAACACATCCGATTAAGTTTTCGACACACAATCACTAAACACAAACTAAAAATACACTCTTATGTATGACAACATAAAGCAGGCGGCCAAACAAACGGCTCCCAACATAATTAATTTTCCAATTACCACCTCATTTATCGATCAAACATTTAGTCCTTTTTCTCTGAATCATTTTCCTTGGTCTCCTTTGGAGTAGTAGTCTTTGACGGGCCCTCTTCGGCGGGCTTTGCAACTTCGCCGTCGGAAGGCTTAGCAGCATCGCTTTGTGAAGCTTCGGCTGATTTTGTCCTTCGCTTGGACCGTCGGTTACGGGTACAGGTGTCTTGATCGTTCCAACTTTCACGTATCTACCCACGAACTTGTATTCCAAGTCTTGTAGAGCCTCGAGCTCGAACACGCCTAGTCATTTAAACTAAATATTATAATAGGTTTTTCATCTTTGAAACTTGGAATACAATTTATGTTTGATGATTGAAAAACTTGATTGAAAAGAATATAACAAAAACTGACAAAAGTAGTAGATTTAGAAATTATTGTAGGCATTACATGGGAAATTAGAAATTATTTGACATTTTTGGTTAACATAATTGTTCAATTTAAAAATAAAAGATAAGAAAAATCTTAAGCTTCACATAATAATACTTACCCTAATCGCTAAATACACATAATAATACTTACCCTAATTGCTAAATAGAAGTTACATAGATGTAACCTAATACGAAATTGACAATTCATATCGGATTAACAGATTAATAATCTCCACATTTCTGGATCAAATTAAAAGAAATCGTAAATTACATATTGATAATCTCCATTTAAAATTTTAAAAAACTGACGACTCCGGTAAAACAATCTGATATTGAATCTGAGTAATTAATATTGCAGTACAAATCCAATACCAAAAAATCACATGAACTTTCGAGTTCAACACTATCACATTATCCGATAAAATAAAATACAGGCATCATCTAGTCATCTTTCCTCAAACAAAAATATTTGATTAATTAGATTCGATGAACTCGAAGAACTCGAAATTAGATTCAAAAAATTGAATATGATCCAACCCAAAATTTAAATGAAATGAATATTACAGATTGATGAACATCGAATAAATAATCCAACACATGTAACAGATCTGTAAAAAATAATACATGGTTGAGAAAATCATAAAAGAAAATTACTTAAATTAAAGAAAAAATAGATCCAAATAAATCTAAGAATAATAAAACAAATCGATTGATAGGTTTTAATTGGAGCATTTGATGGTTACTCAACTCGCGAGAACGAAAAAAAGTAAGGTTAAACTAATACAAAAATATAGAGTATATTTAAAATAATTACCTCTGTGCAGTGTTTGAATTCTCATCATCCTGAGACTTGCGCCTACAGTCCCATTCGAATCTGTCCAGTGCATGCATTTCATGGTAAAGTTCCTACAACCTTACGTATTAAATACACTTTTCAAAGTTCAAGTGCACCAAAATAATGTACACCACAGTTCCTTAAAAAAAAAAACTCGAAATGATGACATAACTCACTGCAATGTATTGAACCAACATCATCAACTGTTGTATATCAGATTCTCCTGCTTCTTTCAACTGTTTGTGAGGCCTGAGCTCTGATTCCAACCTAAATTTGTAAAAGTCAACTACATATTATATTGGAAACTTACTTAAGGCAGTAAAAACCATATTGAAGCGCAGAAAATAAAAAAGGGAATTCACAATTATTTCTCAAAATAACAGTTCAATTAAGGATCCTTGCACTGATTTCCAAAATGAGTCCTTCTCCAGAAAAGACTTTTAATTCGTCTCTAATAACATATGCACACCAATGAGCCCTTTTTATCTTAATATAAAAAAAAACTACCACAGTTGTTTAGCTTAATATAAAAAAAATTATGGTTAAATATGAATAATTACAAAAACTACCACAGTTGTTTAGCTTAATATAAAAAAAATTATGGTTATCTTAAGGGTGTTTGTTATCTTATTTTAGGGTGACACTGAGGGTGTTAATTTAATAATAATTGTAAAAGAGATAAAAACATCCCGGTTGTGCCACTAAGGCCTTTTATAATTTTAAACGTTGATGAGAATTTGGTTTTTTTTTGTAATTAGGCTAAACTCCAGGGGTGATTTTATAATTAACACTTTTTTAAATATTAAGACCTCTTATCAGATACAGTAATGCTTAGATGTTCATCGATGTCCCTAAGTATTAAACACTTAATGCCTTCTTAAGGGATTACTGCCTCTTTGAAATGCCGGATATTATCATGCGAAAGCGAGTTCATCAAATTTGCACCTTTGACGATCGTGTTCGCCACTTCGAAAACCAAAATCGATATGCTGATCCCTTTAATAGTTATCTCGAACGCAAAACCACTGCTAAGGTTCAAATTAGTCATGCTGCTACAGAGTGTATCCAATACATCGACGCTTTGTCGAGGCTAACAGTACCAGCTCTGCCTAAAAGTGAAATCATTTCTGAGACCTGTGAAATAAATTAGGAAAAAAAGTATTTAGTAACTCATATCTAATAATTAAGATAAAAGGCATAAATATAGAGTATAGACCAGATATAATATTTTTCATTTATTATATTTGATGCATAACATCGAATACAGAAAACTGGAGGAAATAATAATCACCAAACATACAATTACATGTCAGGAAATTTGCGGCCTATCTCTTTTAACAATACAACAACTATCGATGTTTATTTTAACCTTGGCTAAAATTGATTGTCAGCAAAAAAAAAAGATAATTTGTTTAATCAATTCAATTCATATACATATCTGTTGCAGATAAGAATCGATCCAAAACACTTTAAAACATAAATATGAATATTTATCCTCATGATAATATATAAAATAGATCCGAAAAACTCGAGGGATAACAGAAATCAGTCATCCTGCGAAAAAATATATCCCATAAATTTTAAGTAAATTGTAAAAGAAACAGATCTTATGCAGAAATCCAATCTATCAGAATAAATAAGCAATGCGAAAAGACTTATTAAGAACTCAACTGTAACCGATGAGCAGTAATTCACTATATTTGGTAGAGACAGCTTTGCTTTTGCTAGCCTTTGCTCCAAATAGGGCTCATGAAAGCTATCAACCTACAATCTGATGAGGTTCAGCTGTAACTGAAATTCCTAATAGAGCTTTTGAGTTTTAAAATAACAAACAGACCTTAACTTTCTACTGTTATACAAAAACAAACATTTCTTATTAAACCCTACAACATGTTCAAGAAAATCTTATTGGTAGTCAAAAATCATAGAACATCACAAGATAGGAGGACTATTGGTCTCATAACTTAAGCTAATAAGTACATTTTCTTTTGATCATCTATGGTCCTAATGCATAATACATGCTTCGTATAGATTCAACTAACATTCAATTATATCAAAAAAAAACAAAACATACATAGACTCTTTTCAATTAATATACTCTACACCATCATAAGAATAATGGAATTTACAAAAATTGACCTTGAGAAAATGGGGAGCCCTGATTTTAGAACGACCTTGAGTCTTATGATAAATAGTGAAGACAAATTGATAGTTCCCGAGATTATGAAAAACTTATTGTTTCAATATCATTAAAAAAATATCGACAGAATAAATTAGAGCTTGTATTATTTTTTAAATGAAACAGAAATGTGACAATATAATGGAAGATTAAAATATATTCCAGTAAGCCCCTAATTTCTTAACACATTATCAAATTTCAGGGGTACTTTTGTAATTTTTAAAGTTAGTTGGGTTTTCAGTAATTATGCTAAACTGCAAGGGTGATTTTATAATTTTGAAACTTATAAATCTGATCATCTTTCAAAAGATCTCAACACTGAAGCCACTACTAATTTGTACTAAATATAATAGGTTTAATTACAAAAAAGTACCATTGAGATTTGACATAAATANATCAATAAAAAATATTATCGATAGAATAAATTAGAGCTTGTATTATTTTTTAAATGAAACAGAAATGTGACAATATAATGGAAGATTAAAATATATTCCAGTAAGCCTCTTATTTCTTAACACGTTATCAAATTTTAGGAGTACTTTTGTAATTTTTAAAGTTAGTTGGGTTTTCAGTAATTATGCTAAACTGCAAGGGTGATTTTATAATTTTGAAACTTATAAACCTAATCATCTTTCAAAAGATCTCAACACTGAAACCACTACTAATTTGTATTAAATATAATATGGTTAATTGTAAAAAAGTATCATTGAGATTTGACATAAATACAAAAAAAAAAAAAAATCTAAATTCCAGAAAACACCCCTGAGGTTTTATTTTGTTTTACATGTACCCTTTGAAAAGCAAAAAGTAATTTTCAAAATTATAAAACCACCCCTGGAACTTTTCTATCTTATTTTTACCCATTTGAAGGATAATATACATATGAGAAACTCCTTCACAATTATAAGAAAATTCCAGCTAGCCCCTTATTTATAACACTTTATCAAACTTTATGGATAATTCTGTAATTTTGAAAGTTAACTGTGTTTTCAGTAATAATGCTAAACCTCATTGGTGACTTTGTAATTTTGAAACTTATAAAACCTGATCGTCTTTAAAAAAATATGGACATTGAAACCACTACTAATTTGTACTAAATATAATAGTGTTAATTACCAAAAAAGTACCAATGAGATTTCACTTAAAAATACAACAAAAAACATTTCCAAATTCTAAAAAGACACCCATGAGGTTTTGTTTTGTTTCACATGTACCCATCCAAATAAAAAAATAATCAAGTTAAATTAGTTTAAATCTAAACCAATAACATTATTGTGTCAAAAAAACCTCTAATAAAATTACCTTAGTCTTGGTCTCGTAACGGATGTTCATTTGTTGTACTGGAAAGTGAGATGGCTGGCCAGCTAACTACCGAGACACCAAGGTTGACAGTGACAGCCTGGCTTTAGGATATCATCGAATTTCACAAACCTCTCATTAATCGAAATGGTAGATTAATCGACTTGAATCCTGCAAAATCAATGACTTTATACAACCTCCTTAGCACTAGTGCAGAAACAGTTTTCTAGAACGCCCTGTTTCAGTTATTCTAGATCACCCTGCCTAGGCGTTCTGACTAGAGCTGTTCTAAAATATCAGATTTTCCAGATCAGCTTTCTGAGGCATTCTAGAATATCCGATATTCTAGAACGGTTATTTGAGACGTTCTAGAATAATAATTTACCCGTTCTAGAAAACAGTTTTCCCGGTTAAAATATTCTATAAAATAACATTCGAGATCGGTTACCAAAAAAGACGTTCTAGAAAATCTATATTCCAGAACGTCTTTACGAGATGACGATCTGGAAAATGTATATTCTATAACGTCATTTTCGAACAGGACGTTCTAGAATAAAGATTTTCTAGAACGTCTCTTTCTATGGCGTTCTGAAAATGTATATTCTAGAATGTCATTTCGGTAATGATGTTCTAGAATATACATATTCAAGAACGCCAATATTTAAAGCGATCTAGAAAATACATTTCCCAAATCGCCTTTTCGAAAGAGACGTTCTAGAATATACATTTTTCAGATCATCGATTTGGAAAGCGATCTAGAATATTCATTATCCACATCGTCTTTTGGAGAGAGACGTTCTAAAAAATGTTTATTCCAGATCGTCAGCTTCGGAGAGATGTTCTGAAATATATATTTTCCATAACGTCTTTTTTAAATAAGACGTTCTAGAATATACATTTTCCAGAACGTCTTTGGGAAAGTCGTTCTAGATCTAACAGTTTTTTAATTCCCAGCTTTTTTCAAATTTTCTTTCCAGATCTATTCATCCATAAATTGAAAATTTTTCACAAAACACCAATCATTCATATAATCCAAAAATCATACATTAATCACAATAATACATACACACCAAAATATATCAATATGAACAACATAAGTCACCAAATACATGATCACCAAATGTTAAAGTAGAAATCAAACAATAATACACAATTCGCCAAATACACGTTCACCAAAAAGACGAGTACCTATTTTACTACCATTATCCACAAATAGTTTGTTTGTGATCAAGCAATAACCTCTAATAAACACTCCACCCAACGTCTACGTACATCATCAATGTCATCATACGAATAAGGTTGTTCCATGTTGAGTGCCTGCAGGTCAATGAAAACCGGAGATAAATCTTTAATTTGATAATCCAATTTCGAATAACACAGATCAGAAAATAATCACAAACTATATAATCACATGCCAATAGAAGCTCAATTCCTAAATCAACGCCCTTCACCAAATCTCACGCACCGGTCTTCTAATTTAACTATCGATGAAATCAAACAAAAATTTCGAGACAAAAATATTTTCTGGATCTGTTTTGAAACTGTTTCTCCCAAAAAGTCTAACTATCCCATGAAAGATAATAATAATAATAATAATAATAATAATAATAATAATAATAATAATAATAATAATAATAATAATAATAATAATAATAATAATAATAATAATAATCGTGCTCCTGCTCAAATTTCAACAAATCGGTTCCAAAATATTACCATTAGCTAGTATCTTTATTTCTTTTTAACAAATTTGAAGTCACTGACAAGAATTGCATGTAAGGGGTTCAACCTACAAAATTTAAAAATAACTAAAACTCAAATTGGTGAATCAGACAAAAATTTCCACAGAACCTCTCTCTAGTCTCCCTAATTTACCTTTTTAGCCACCACAAGGACCTGTTTGGCAGTTTAAAAATTAATAAACCCCCTACAGTTTATGGTCCCCAGCAGCAACAGCCTTAAAAAAAAAAAGGGAATGGTCCAACACAACATTCGGACAATAATCCAGATTAAAGTTACCAAGACAAACAAGACTTATTTATTCGGACACATATACTTGAATTAAAAAGGACGAAAATTACCTTTTCGAACGAGCCAACAATGTCCAATTGGATGATCTCCAGCATGTGCCTCATTACAAAAAACCCACATATGTTCGATGTCTTTCGTTGGTCCAAACACTGAAAATAAAATAAATGATGAATTACAATAAATTACTATACGACTTGAATTTACATAAATATCCTTTATGCACAATAATTTAATTGACTCCAAYAAAGGGCAAACAKATTACAATAAATTTACYKTCGGATAAACCCATTGAGGATTGAGGCTTCTTTAACTGGTACGTGTGCGTCCCCTTCATCATTTGGTATGCATTACATGCCCTATATGGTAATAAAAATTAACAAGTAAAAAACAAAACAAAAAAAAAATCATAACACAAAAAAACTTGATCAATTTTTTATTTTTCTGTTAAGGACATGTAAACCGCCTCACTTTATCCATCATATACAGAGAATGTGAAAAGCCTTTTGGGTAGTGACTCAAAGAATTACAGTTGTTAAACCCCAGTTTGTCTCAAATATATAAGGTTGCTAATGATGCAACAAAATAGGGTATTGGCAGAGAGTAAATGAGTCAAGAAGACATCAGTTGCTTGCTTGACTAAGAAAATAAAAAACTAAAAAACTTAATGATGCTGAACAAAGGTACTTCAATTATGGTCAAGGATTTTATGCTATCATGCAGTCTCCAATGTGCTAGCGATACTAATTGCTTCACCAAAACTTTTCTCTTCTATTCTGATTAGTCAGCCTTTAGGTCTCTTGTGAACCTTAATAAGTTAAAGACTATTGGTCTCCTCACCTTTTTAAGATTAGGAAAGGTACCAACAGACTGACAAACCTAAAATTTTCATTTTTAACTCAAGAATAAAATATTCAAGAAAATATTTTAACAATTAAAGTCTCAAAATTTCCAAGTCCAAAGCAAATTTGATATCTTGGCTTAAAAATAAAGTATTTTTATCTTTCAGACTCTAATGATAATCCATCTACATGTAGCCATAAAAGTCTCAATATTCTAGCAAAAAGGTAAAGTAATCTATTTATTTTTTCATTCTTCTTCTTCTTTTCCCTAGGGGTTATAAATAATACTGTTTCATGCGATTGCACATGAAAAAAATTAATAAAAGTGATTAAATTTAAAAAAAACTTGATAAATGGTTTTTTTTATTTATCTTAATACCAGCCAAGTCAGCGTACCTGGGTCTGATGTTGACAAGGGCCATCTCCAGCACTGATAATTGGAATACAGCCGTCATTGCAGTAGCACTTAAAACTTGTATTCGTGCAAGTGCAATCCCTTATCGAACAAAAACTCGCTTAAAAGGCCTATCGAAACGATCCAAGGGTCCTGACATCACCGATCTCAATCACCGACGACTAATTCTTGATGATCAAAGCGCTGGTCGATCTATATCCCAATCCTCACAACTCTCTGTTCACTGTAAAGACGAATTTTTTTTATTTCTGTGAAATTATCAAGATTGTGGTAAATAAAAACCAATCATTCTATTTCAAGTTGCAAATTCAAGACTCAGAAGTTTCTTTCAAAAGAAGCATAACCTCCAAAGGCACAGGCCAAAATCAATTTGGTTACTAAATACACTATACACCGGACTAATTAAGATGATCTTATAAACCATTGAACCATTACAAGTATCTTATATGTGAAGTAGATGTTTTCGCTCACGATAAATATGCACACTGTACAATGTCGCTGCCACCATCACCACTACAAAGGACAAAATCGTCAATTTCCAGAAATCCTACACAAAATGGACAAGAAACAAATTAACGTTTAGACGCCAAAAGTTCATTAATTAGTGTTCGAGTCACAATTAAAAAAAATCATTTTTTAAATTACGAGAAAAAGACCTGCGTGGTTTGTATTATATATATATATATATATATATATAGGATTAGGTTCAAATAGAACCCACGTCAATATATGCGAATTTAAGGACCAATCCGGACCGTAGATCTTATAATATGTGTGGACCAGATTTTTTCTATTTTTTAAATTCATTTTACATATATGGAAAGAGGAGGGCTTTTATGTAATTTTACAAATCAGCTAATCAGAATAAATTCCTACCACCCCCCGCATTAAACCCAATATTCCTATTCTGTTTAATTTTCCAATCATCCCAACCCTACAATCCGCCGTGAACCCAATCCTCTCAACCCTACCATCCGCGGCGGATGAACCATGAAAGCCATGGGATTTTCAGCGCTTTAATTGGCCATTCCCAATTTCTCCCCTTTTCTTCCCCGTATCCTCTCCAATCGGCCGAAATTCTCCAACTCCTCAATTCAGAATCGTCCAAGTGCAGCAACGGCAAAATTGGCGTAGCACCGGTGGAGGCGGCGATGGCGACCCGTAGCGGCGGTGTGACAGCGATGCTCCAATTGGCAGGCAATTTCTCCGCCTTCTCCGAAAACCGATGGCGGCGATGGACTCTCGGGCAGGTGGCTCGGCTGGGCAATTCGGCGGGTGAGGCATCTCGTCTGGTTCTTCGTGGGGCCGCTCGGTGATTACCGTAGCGCTCGACCACGGTTGGAATGGATCTGTGGCCGGGCACGGCTGAGAAGGGTGGCGGTCATGGTGGCGGCGTAGCGATGCTCGACTATGGAGGCGGCGGCTCAAGAGACTGGGAAACATGGTGGTGGCCTCGGCGGATGGCGGCGTTCGATTCTCCGGCTGGTTTTGCGTCTGGCGGCGGGTGTTGTGGCTGAGAGCTATGGCTGTTCGGGTTTGAGAAAGGCGACGACTTGGCCTGACTAGGCCGATGCTCTGGGCCCATACGGCCATGAAAGGCGACTGGTTTGCGACGGCGGCGAGGTTTGGCTGCAGCTGGGCGATGGTGTTGATGGTTGTTGGCGAACGGTGGTGTTGTCGGCGTTGAGGAGCACAAAGTCGGCGAATATCCTCCACGGCGACATCCGGCCCGAGAACATAATCCGGATCATGGATGAGCGGGGCCCAGAGGCGCGTAGCGTGTTCGTGCTCGTCTCAGGGGGCCGAGCGGTTCTGGAGGACAGGGATAGCCCACCATTGAACCTGCAGTTCTCGTCAGCACACGCGCTGCAGAACGGGAAGCTTTGCCCGTCGTCGGACGTCGAGAGCCTCGTTTACCTTTTATATTATGTTGTTGGCGGGCCGATGCAGCAGCTGGACTCGATCGAGTCGGGGCTCAAGTGGAGGCAGAGGTGCTGGGCGAAGCGGGTCGTGCAGCAGCGGCTGGGTGAGGTGTCGCCTCTGCTGAAGGCGTTTGCAGATTATGTGGATAGTATTTGTGGGACGCCGTATGCGGTGGACTATGGGATTCAACTAGAGGTTTGGTTTTGGTGGATTTGGTAGGCGGTGGTGAAGGCACCGCGACGTCCGGTAGGCGGCCGGTGACCCAGGTGTGGCCGAGCGCCGTCTTGCCCCGAGCGGCGGCGGCTGAATTCTATGTTGCAGGTTGTGGTAGGCGGCTGAATTCTTATATATATATTCAATTAAACAACAACACAAAAAAAAAAAAAGCAAGAAAGAAACTCGAGCAAGCATCAGCAGAAAAGATTAATTAATTATAGCAATATTTATTTTAAACTATTGCAATTTTATCCCATGCCTGGATTTGCTGAATGACCGACAAATCGAATATCCATAGACCAAAGCGCGAGACAACACCACACCGCCCATTAGCAAATATGCCAAATATAAATTTCTCCTTCACAAATACTGAAACAACGCATAA
>BMAC01001058.1:176904-208674 GCA_014905375.1 Phtheirospermum japonicum | reverse complement strand
GAATGGGTAGGGTTTAATGAATGTAGGGCTAAATGAATGGGTAGGGTTGAATGAATGGTAGGGTTGAATGTTGGCCAAAAAGCAGTATTAGTGTAGTTCAAAAGCACTCTAACAATATTAGAAAAGCACTCCAAGTATTGCACAGTGTAATTATATGCAATTTTAGAAAAAAACAGTTTTAGTGTAGTAAAAAAGCGCTGCCATAATATGAAAAAAGCACCCCTGAAATTGTCAAATTTGTAGCACTGCCAACATATAAAAAAAGCATTGCTACTTATATTATAAAAGCACTAATTATAAGTGAAAAAAACATTGCTACTTAATTATACATAAATTTTATTTAAAATTGTTTGTTGAAGATTTGAGTTTTTTGAAATTTTTGAATTTTTCCGTAATTGTAGATGAATTTTGTGATGCTTTTTGTATAAAGCCGCAGTGCTTTTTTTTTTATTTTATCCGTAGTGCTTTCTAAAGAGCAATTCAGCGCTCTTTATGAATGTTGTTATATGTCGAAAATACCCTTTTTATTAATTTAATGCAATATTTACCATAAATACACTGCTGACGTGTCATGTTCTCAACCATCTAGATTATTCAATCAAATGGTCAAGATGAGTCCCTAGGTTCACATATAATGACATGGTTCCATTTGAACCCAACCTTATATATATAATTATATATATTTATATATATAATATATATATTATATACTGGGGCATTGCTTTTCTTTTAAAACCAAACCATTTAGTTTCAATTTTTTGGATACAGGCGGGCTGCCCAATATTAATTTAACAAATTGAATCAATTTATTACTTTTCATTAAACGATTTATCCCAATATTAATTCATATAAAACTAATTTTATCACACACAAAATAAATACTTTTAACAATTAAAATATGTTATCTCAAAAAACATAATTGGAATCAAAATCTAATAATGAAAATGTAAACCGTGGCTTCTGATACCACTGTTGAGTTCGCTATAATCGTACGGGGCTTACGCAGCGGAGTTTAAAATTTTAAAATATTAAAACAAATATATATATATCAAATATATATACTAAACCCCCAAGAGACACATCGACTGAAAAAAAAACTATGAAAAGCACTAACAAGAAAAGGCCAAAGTAAGATGTTATTTCCGATGATTCTGCAAAAATAATAATAATAATAATATAAAAAGGCAGGAATGATGTACCTGAGACTAGATTGACCAAAGACCTGTTCGGAGAGTTGAAATGCGAGATTGTAATATTGGATACAAAAACGTGGCAGCTATTCCGACTATAGCATTAATATACCGCATGCCATTCCGATCACATATGCCAGTATACCTTGCCATTCAAGAGACGCGGTCATCAACGTTCCAAAGCTGCAATACCGACCAATAGTAAGAGAAAACTAATTGACAAAGTCATCATTAGCTTTGGTTGATTTCACAACCCCAAACCTAAGGAAAGAAATTGAAACAGTTCAACATTCTCTCCCAAAATACATATTCACCAACCAAACAAAAATTGAAAAGAGAAAACCTCTCGGCTCTAGCCTTCCTCTTCAGATCCTCAGAATGCTTCGATGAATCTACACCGTTGAGAGCAGGACCAGCGCCAACCTTCAAAAAGAGAAAAAACTTAGACAACTTCAATCCAATATGACAACAGACCAGAACCCTAACTGGGAGCTATAAGCGTGCATGAGAAAATAACATTAGCTGACACCAAAAAGGGAAAGAAAGGGTAACTAACACCACTTATTCCCAGTATCCTTTCATTAACAACAACAATATAATGAAATACCTAATTATAATACCCCAATTTTCACGCGACAAAAGTTACAAACCCTAACCCTAATCTAACATACAAATCGAAAACCTATATACCCAGTAAATAAGTAATTTATAAATAGAGTTTTTAATTGAGACCTCATAAGACCTCATTGTGATGTTAACCCCTTTCGTGAACGTGACTCTCTTCATAATTAAAAACATCTCAAACATCTCCCTTACATTTAACACAGAATTCAAATCTCAGGTGTATTTGTAATTTTAAAAATTCTCTAGGATTTTTTTTTTTTTTTGTAATTACCCTGAAACCTCAGAGATTGTAATCCATCCTTATAAATTATAGATGGTGTTGGTTTTGTATAGAACAACAAGAATCTAGGTACCTTAAACATTTTCATTATAAAAAACAGGAAGTTTATCAATTAAAATGAAAAAATTAAAATAAAAATATCCATATGACCTGAAATTCTTTAAAATTCATTTGAAGCTCTCTTTACATGGCTAAAGAAGCGACTAATTGAGAAAACTTTTCAGTATCTGCTCTATCAATATCAACACAAGCCAACTGCTCGCCACAGGCACAATTAACTTTTTTTTTGTTTTGTAAATTAATTAAAAAAATCAAAATTCAAAGGGTTATCACCTTTAAAAATGTTGCGAGCTCAACTAAGCGCAGCCCCACAGACTCAACATGCTCCTCCACTTCATAGGCCTTGTCCGCCGCTCCACTTCTTAGGGTTCGCGTTAGGGTTTTGCAGGAAGTAATTGTGTGGAGCGAATTGGGGGGAGTGGAGTGATTCCACGCGCCGTGAGGGAAATCGCGGCCGTTTGATGGGAACGCTGCCGCGTGCGGGAGGTGGAAGGTGGGGATTGAGGGGCCGACCGCCGCGATGGCTGGGTCCCGTGAGAGCGTTTGGGAAGGTTGCTGATGTGGCGAGGGAGTATGAGGGTTGGGGTTGGGTAGTTTGCGGAGGAGTTGGAGGAGGAACTCTCCTCCGTTCGCCGGCCTCCTCAGTGGTTGTTGGGAATGGTGGGGGTTGAATCGGAGGTACAGAGGAGATGAATGCTGAATAAGTCGATTTCTGTTCTAGGGTTCCAAAAAGGTAAGGTAAAGTATTATTACTAATTAAAAAAATAATAAATAAAATAATAATAATAATAATAATAATAATAATAATAATAATAATAATAATAATAATAATAATAACACGATATACCAGAACGTTTTTTAAAAAAGGCGTTCTGGTATATGACACTTTTATTACGAAAATGCCACCGTCTTATATTCCAGATCACCTTTTTAAGACGTTCTAAATATTAAAAAAGGGCGATCTGGTATATCGAACATACCACAACGTTTCATAAGAAAGGGCGATCTGGTATATCGAATATACCAGATCGCCCTTTTAAAGACGTTCTAGTTATAGGATTTACCAGAACGCCTTTTTAACGACGATCTGGTATATCAATATACCAGAACGCCTTTTTTAAAGACGTTGTAGTATATTGATATACCAGAACGCCTTTAAAAAAGGCGTTCTGGTATATGATGCTTTTATTACGAAAATGCCACCGGCTTACATTCCAGATCGTCTTTTTCTGAGACGTTCTAGATTGACTGTTTTACAATATATTTTCTGCACTAGTGTGGATAGAAATCCTAAAATTCTAATGCTTCAGTGTAAATTTTAAAAAGAAAAGGAAAGACATTTCAAAAAAGCACAATTAAAATATATAGGAAAAATAGTACGGATAACCAAATCTACTTACAGAACACTACAGTCAACAAAAGCCAACAACTCTGATCAAAACTAAGAAAACAATGAATATCAAACACAACATATATTTTGGGATTTTCTTTTAAGTCTAAAGAAATATTCATTTGCATTTTTATAAAATTCATGCTATGTATACTTATTTAAACCTGGCCCACTATTTTGTATATATATTTAATTAGTATACAAATTCTAGTTGACAGGTCTGTAAAAAATATTACACTAAAAGTCTTTTTAAARWTTTYCCAAATTCTATAATAAAATTTTGTTTCAAATCTTATAAATAGTGATGAATATTTTCCAATCTTACAAATAATTTAAGTTACTTACCATTCACTATATATTGACAAGTTTAAATGTATCAGTTACATTAAACAAATTTTAGAGATACTATATGTTTTTGAAAAATGGAAAGTATTACATACTTAATTGAAATAATATTTTTTTTAAATCAGTTACATATAAGAAATTGAATCAAATGAAGGTTTCTAAATAATTTAGTTTTATAAATATATAAATCTTAGTTATATTAAAAAGTCACTGTCGTATTCATATTTAGAACACACACACACATGCACACACTCACTCACACACACACACACACACACACACATATATATAATTATATTTTTCAATTAATGAATTAGTTGAATTTAAAAGTGTTGAAAAAAAGCAGGCTCTGAATGAATATGGGATAATATAGGTGTTGATAAAAAAAATATTTATAATTTCATTTGTAAATATGCTCTAGTAATTTCAAATTTTCAATGCCTAAATTAATGGGATCCGAATATAAATAAAGATTTTAATCACACCTGCGCAACATATTGCTGAGCTCTATTCGTGTTGGCAGCCTTCTTCTCCTCCAAAATAGTAAGCCTTTGCTTTTTAGCCAAAGCACATTCCTCATTTCTCTTCTGATTCTCATGAACAGACTCTTGAAAGAATTTGTCCTCCCTTTTCAGACATCTCTATAAACAGAACATCATCGAAAAGATTAATTATTTCAAACAATAATAAAATTATTTATTTATTTTATTAAATAAAATCCTCCAAATGTCCCCACAAATAATCAACATATCAACATATAAAAGTTGAAACAATAATCAGTCTAAATATCCTCATCTCTAACCTAACCACATGAGAATCATGATATGTAGATAAAAACAGAATAGGCAAGAAGAATCAAAAGTAAATCACAAAATCATTAAAGTCAAAAATCATATATTGACATAAAAGAAACTACACAAATCAAGAATAATGTATATTCATCAGAAACTAAACATAAGTATTTGTTTTTGACACAGGAGATTCTGAATTGAGATCGTAAATTTATCGCGAAAAAGACCAAGAACATAAATATTGGATTTTGACACAGAAAATTCTGAATTGAGAATCTGAAAATATGCTAAATCGAGATCAGAAAATTAGGGTTTAGGCAACTGAAGTGATGCTAACCCGAGGCCATGAGTTCGTCAAGTAAAGCTCTCTAAGCATCGATCTTTTGCGAGGGTTGGATTCGCATATGAAGCTAGGAATAGACAATTCTCAATATACGGATTTTGTGCGAAGATGAAGCAACTATAACAAATCTAATAATAATTCAGATGAATATAATTTGACGGCTAGAGGATATACTGGAAAATATACACATTTTATTTGAAATACTGGAAAATATACACAAAATAATTTGACGGCTACGAGGAAAAAATGTGAGGCGGATTTTGGCCCTAGTGAGAGGAGAGTTTGAGAGAAAGATAGTTTGCAAACCCTAGATTTCTAACGTAGGAAACAAATGAAAAAAAAAGTTCTATTTTATACCTAGTCAAAAAATCCAAAAAGGTAGCATTTTAATACGAACCACTCGAGGCTGACACATCAGCTTATAGAGCTATTAGACGACGACATGTGTTATCCGGAGCAACCTCTAGCTGACACATAGGCTAGGGTGTCAACATCATTAACAAATAGGGTGGATTTTTTAATTTATATTATTTTATGAATGGATCTAATCAATTTGACTACTTGTTCCTAAATATTTATTATATGTACTATTAGAAAATTCTATATTATTTGTTATTTTTTGTTGTATTTTATGAATTAATTTTTGTTTGATATTTTTTTGGAACTTATACTTTATTTGTTGATATTATATATTAAGTTATATTTTCGAGAAAAAAAATAATTTTTTTATATTAAAAATAACTCAAAAAATATATATAATAATATTCTTAATATTATAATAACGTGTTCAAATAATTGACGTACACATAATGATATTATGCTACACAATGTTAGGATAAACGCTCCGTCATTAAATTTACCAAACAATGAGATCGATTTATGTGTATGATTGAATTGAGATGTGAAATGGAGTTTTATGAGCTATCGAATCATTAGTTTTAAAAAAAACATCCCAATCAACCGTAATCATGGTATTTGATAAAATCAATAATTTAAATCCATATTAATAAGCATATTACCGTAAAGTAAGAAATTTTATAAAATATTGATTAGAAATATTTACAATTTTTTCCCAAAGACTCGATGGACATTAGTGAAGATTCTATAAATTCTTTGTATATATTTCAACCGTAAAAATTACTCTAAATAAATACCACCCCACCACCTAATTGAAAATAAATAATAATAATAAACCTATAATTTTCCATATTATCTATTATTCCCAACATAAAAACAAAATAACAAATCCTAAATAAATACCATTTTGACTAAATTTCCTATAGTCTATTCCAACATAAAAATAAAATTAACACATATTCTAAAATATTTATTTCCTTGCTATTTCCTATTAAAAACATACACATATATAAAAGATTTATTTGAATAAAATCCCTAACTCAACAACCAAATAAATAAATAGGTAAATAATCGATAAAAAAAAAAAATCTAAGATCTTAGTTTTAATATAATAAAATATTCATCCTAAATAAATATTTATTCTCAATTCATATATATTCCAATAAAAATCAAAACTAGAACGGTTCTAGAATATCTATTTGAATAAAACACTTGGATGAACAAGTAAACAATTAATAAAAAATTGAGGTTGAATATAATAAAATGTTCATCCTAAATAAATAATTAATTGATAAAACAATTAAGGAGGTTGAATATAATAAAATGTCCATCCTAAATAAACATCATTATGGATAAAAGTATATATTTTTCTTATTGAATCTTGGGATGACTATAATTCATATATTGGATGAACATTAGTTTATTTGAAGTTTTGAACTCAAAATATATTTAATCCGTTTCTTACTATAATTTTTTTGATGCATTTTTATATTGATAATATCTGGTAATAAATATTCATATTTCTTATGACGACTGAGTGTTGTTATTTTCTTGAAGTAATTTTTTTTGTCCCGTCTATGCATTTTTCAAAACTATGGAGTGAAACTTAATAGTATAAATTATTATTTCGCTACTATGGAGTGAAACTTAATAGTATAAATTATTATTTCGCTAAAAATAAATTGAAATCGCCGATTGTAAATTAATGATAGTGAAAGGGTTGAAATCATATTGTGATTTATACTTGAAAAATTAAAACCTTACACCATATGAATTGGGTAGTTATCATATTTAATATATCATTAATTTTTTTTATTTTCACATATATTTTTAATTAATATTTTTTAAATACCAATTCATCTCTCGGTAAAATATTGAACTTCACTTGCACATTTTTTTAAATAAATTAGATTTTAATTGTCTCGCATCACTCCATAAAAACGACACTGAGCAAATCATAGATTAAAAGTATTTGTTACTAATATCGACGAAATTTACGTTATAATGATGACAATATATAATATACATTTTTTAAAGCGTCTTATTACTAAAGTATTCTTTTCAAACATTTCTCATTTTAGCATTACTTAATTTCTGAAATTAATCAACTTTTTTGATAAACACTTACATTCTTATATTTTTCTTATGTTTGCCAGCAAAAATCGCGGGTTTTTACCTGTGTCGCATGAGATTTATTAAAAGTTAATTTTAAAGATATAAACTATTTGTAATCATTGCGATTTCGTACTATTTTCTAATTATTATTTATGAAAATGATGTAATGTAAATAGAATTATACTAGAAGTTGAACGATTTTTATATTGGAACGAGACGCCACATAAGTTTAAAATACAATCATAATTTAAGATTTTTTATTTTATTTTTATAGATATCACAAATCTCTCAAAAATGTCATTATGAAACTCACGTATAATGCACAAGTCATCTTTATTTCACAATATTGATAATATATGAGTATAAAGGGTTGAATATTGTGACGAAATGATATCATTATAAACGAAACAACTAATATTGTATAAAAAAAGAAAAATTTAAAGTAAACAATATTTTATATAATATTATAATACTAAATACGTGTTACACACACTGGTATTGTGCTTAGTTTACAAAGAATATAAACCGCGTAACACGTGTGTTGAAATTTGAATGAATAAAATAGTTGTGTGATAACTACCCTGTTCACATCCCCCAGTCACGCAGACTTTGCCCATCACCTAAACAAAAATTTCAGCCATGGCCGATCTCAAATCCAAATTCTTGCAAGTTTATGCTGTATTGAAATCAGAGCTGTTGAATGACCCCGGTTTCGAGTTCACCGACGATTCTCGTCACTGGATTGAGCGGGTTGTTTCTTCTTCGCTTGCTCACACTCATTTTTACTCTTTTATCTCGCAGTTTTCATTTCCCATGAATAATTTGTTTTCTTGCTACACTCTCTTTCGTTCTTTTAATTATATGTTTCTGATTTTTTAATTCCTCAATTCTGTATCTGATGCTATATTCCCAATCCTTGCTCGACCAGTATTTTCTGCCTTCACAGTTCATATGATTTTTAACGCTAACTTATTTAGAAGGAAGAATACAATATGTATAGTTAAATGGATAAACCCTAATCAAATCATTTATTGCAATTAATATTTTCATCTCTTAATAATATTAATATCAATCCTTTTTTACCTTCTTCTTCTTCTTCTTCTTCTTCTTCTTCTTCTTCTTTTTTTTTTGAATTACAGATGTTGGACTACAATGTTCCTGGAGGTAGGGTTCTAATTTTACATCAATCTGTCATTAATTGGTTTTATTTTGTTTTAAGTGTTATCTTTGGTCTCCCCTGTTCTGCAGGAAAACTGAATCGAGGACTCTCCGTAGTTGAAAGCTATAAGCTACTGAAGCTAGAGAAAGAGCTCACCGACGATGAATTTTTTCTTGCATCCTCACTTGGTTGGTGCATTGAGTGGGTACGGAATCTGTTTTATTCTTATGTGTATTGTTTTTTTGGACCTGATGAACTAATAGATAATAACATACATATATACAGCTTCAAGCTTATTTCCTTGTTCTAGATGATATAATGGATAGCTCTCATACACGCCGAGGTCAACCATGTTGGTTCAGATTGCCAAAGGTGTCTCTCTTGAATATAACCTTTTTTTTTTTTAAATTATTATGTTTTTAACTTGAAAGTGTTCTAATCATATGTTTGTTTCCAAGGTTGGGATGATAGCGGTGAACGATGGGATAATACTTCGGAACCATGTTTCAAGAATCCTCAAGAAGCATTTTAAAGGAAAGCCTTATTATGTGGATCTGTTGGATTTATTTAACGAGGTTTGATTATATATATATATTATCAATTACAATGGGACAGTATGATTTATTTATTTATTATTTTTATTTTATTTTATTTTTTTGCGTTTACTAATATTATACCATGATTTAACAGGTTGAGTTTCAGACAACGCATGGACAAATGATTGATTTGATCACCACGTTTGTTGGTGAGAAAGACTTATCAAAGTACTCGTTGACTCTGTAAGTGCGAGTTTCGAACTGGCTTTGACTTGTAATCCATTGATTTATATACTTGCGTTAGTGTTTTGGAAGAAGATTATCAAAATATTGATTTTAATTCTATTTTATCTACTAAACATCATACTCAGTCTTCTATGTTTCCACAGGCATCGTCGGATCGTTGAGTATAAAACTGGCTACTACTCATTTTATCTTCCTGTGAGTAAACTCATTTATCTTTCCTTTATCAGTTATGAGACAATCAGATAAGGATGAAGAAATATATGGGTTCATGTATCCTCAAAAAAATAAATAAATAAATAAAATAATAAAAGAAGAAGAAAGTTCAGAGATTCTTTAACTAGTACTGTTTCAGAAAGCAGAAATCTCTTATTGTTTTTAATGCAAAATATTGTTATCATCGGTGGGTTTTATAAGAGCTTTCACTTTTTGCGTGTCCAACTTACTGAATCATATGGCTCGACCAAGAGGAACTCGGAAATACTATACTTTAATTTCTGTTGAGAATTTTCTATGTATCTCTAAGATTTTATTTTGAGTTTTCTGTCCCACTTGAACTGTAAAGAGTTATTTAGCTTTGTTCCATCTAATTCTTTGTAAAAAAATAAAATTATAATATGATATGGTTGAAATTTCACAGGTAGCATGTGCACTTCTTATGTTTGGTGACAACTTGGAAAATCATGTCAATGTAAAGGACATATTGCTCGAAATGGGCACTTATTTTCAAGTTCAGGTAAGTGATAAACTGCCAATTCAATTGATGTACCAGTTATGAAGCTTCCACTAATTAATCTATATATGTTTCTTTTATGTTCTGCTCTCGTCTGTATATCGTGATAGTAATGAGATTTTCCTGTTTATTTCTAGGATGACTATCTAGATTGTTTTGGTGATCCAAAGGAGATTGGTAAGGTAATAATTGGTTATGCAAGGTTGCAAATGTGTAGTTTAAATTTCCAGACCATTGGGCTCGGGTAGAGCTAGTAAAATGGTCAGTCCGGGCCCTTTTTTTTTTTTTGGATACCATTTTGAATGGTCTGGCCCGGCCCATTGTCCGACGGCCGAGGTTAAAAAGCCCAATTTTTGGGCCTAGAACCATAGGCCCAGGCCTGGCCTAAATCGGGCTGTGCCGGACCAGAAATTGCCAGCTCTATGGATCTCAAGCTACTTTATACCTTTTCTGTCCTTTGTACATTTTCAGATTGGAACGGACATTGAAGATTTTAAGTGCTCTTGGTTGGTAGTTAAAGCCCTGGAACAATGTAATGAGGACCAGAAGCAAATTCTCAATGTATGTTATTTACACGAAAACTCTTGTACTATTTCATTATTATCCTTGTGTTTTGTATATTTAATTATTTATCGGTTTTGCTTTCAGGAAAATTATGGAAAGCAAGATCCTGCGTGTGTAGCTAAAGTCAAAGAGCTTTATAAAGGGCTCAAGCTTCAGGTTTTTTTCCCTCTACAGTTATTCTTTAGGGTTAATTACAAAAGCTACCCTTGAGGTTTGATCTAATTACAATATTTTCTTCCAAAATTAGAAATGCCTATTTAAACTGTCTTAACAAAAAATGCTTTGTTGTAATTTTTAATTAAGATGGTATTTTAATTTCTAGGATGTTTATCTCGAGTATGAAAGAACAAGTTACAAGAAGATAACCAACTCGATCGAAGCTCATCCTAGCAAGGAAGTGCAAGCCGTGTTGAAATCGTTCTTGGCAAAGATTTATAAGAGGCGAAAGTAAGAGCATTGCATTAAAGATCCATGCAAGACGGTAAAACCTCGAGCTCTCTGAATTATCTATCTGTCTAATTAACCACAATGCAAAAATAAGTCTTTTCTTGGAGAGTGAAATTAACCTTGCTTCTATACAATGTATTATTACCCGCAGAGATGATTTTTTTTTAAATTATTATTTTTAATGAGTTTAACCCAATTGCAAGCAAGTGAACATGGGGATCATGCAATAGTTTATTGGTAACACTCTGTACTTTGATAGAATAAAACAATGATCAATTAAATTCCAAAAGATATAAATAACATTCTCAAAACAAACAAAAAAACTAATGGAATTCATACTAAAATAAAATCGAAACAAAAACAAGAAAATCAAAACAAATGAGCTTAAACTTAAGTCTAAAAGAGATGGCAGTGTAGCTTGGGGAAGAGGTCAAGCACCAACCAGGCTGCCATAACCTTGTATCCTTCTTGCGTTAAATGCACACCGTCCCAGCTCATGTATTCTTCCGGATTTTCGCAGAGTTGGGAATTATCAGCTCCACACATTTTAGTCAAGTTAAAATTGTAATTGCCTCCAAATCCACAACAAGCTCTTTCCGTATCAAACCCTGCATGCAATTACATAACCACAAATCATGACATTAATCACATGTTAAATTTGCATTAGTTTTGTAATCAGATTAATTGTGTAGTGATGACATACCATGTGATTTCGAAAATTGGAGGAGGAATTGGTAAGCCTTGTAATAATCAGCATAGACGATGATGGCATTTGGTTTTTCTTGTTCGATCATCTTCCGAATGCCATGTTGCAGCTCTGCATTGTGGTACATTGAAAATTCATTCAATTGCTTTAGACAGTTATTTTCATCGTATGCTGTCGATATGTTGGTTTCAAAAGCCGTTTTGTAAATTGGGAGACAGCCGATGGGGAAATTTCCGGGCACCACCACTCTTTTGGCTCCAAGGCTAACAACTTTCTGCAAAAACGCGATGAATAAAATAATTATATATACATATATAATATATATTAGGTTTGAAGTATTATGATTTGTTATTTACTTACCCTGACACCATTGATAATGGCATCAACCACCTCAGGCACCATGCCTCTCAACTCATCCCTTGTTTTTCGTTGTAATATTGCGTAATTATAATCATTCCCGCCAATTTCTCCAACCATGAAAAGTGCATGTTTGAGTTTCTCAACACAGTCTGTCAATTCAGAGAAGAAAAATAAAATTAAAAATAATTATTCGAATTATGTTCAGATAATTTGTATAACATCTATTTACTGCTTAAAGATGATGATGCAAATAAAATGTCAAGTACCTGTGTGACCAAAGCAAGTGGAGTTGAGCTGAGAGGACATCCAATCCAACTGGACATTGAGAGAGCTCGTCGTCACCGGCGAAAATATGTGTTTGCTGGCCAACACCTCCGATGGCAATGCAGTGGACCCCGCCACGGCAAAGTTGACTCCGTGTCTAAAATCACCTTGGATATCTTTGTACGGTTTCGGAAAAGGAAGCCCAGCAGCCATTGCTGTTGAGCATCACAAAAATAACTTACATTAGGTCATCAAATGTATACGATTTATTATTTAGTAAAATGAAATCATTCTAAACCGTTGAAGAAACAATATTTTTTTAAAAATTAATTTAGCTTTATATTATCTAAATTCATGGTAATAAATAGTAACTATTCAGTTTGCAACAGGGCTTAGTAAGTATTTAAATCGGACCAAAAACTTTAACAACAACGACAATAATAATAATAATAATACTCCATTTTCTAAAAATCTTGTTATTGTGCGTGTGCATTTCTTGGAGAACAACAAGAATAGTCGAACAAGAAATGGGTTCACATAAAATCAATGATTAACAAATTGCAAACTATACGTACAATATAAATTCAGAAAAAATAAAATAAAATAAAAAACATTACCTATAAAATCAATCATAAGAAGGCCATTGGAGCAACGACCCGTAGCAATATTCTTGAAGAAATTCTGACCATAGGGCAGCTTCGCAAACGCCGTGGACGCCCCAATAGGGACCTCTCGGATCAAATTTCCGGTGTCAGAAATCGAATCTCCGAATTGATATATACGATTGAATCTACAAATCCTCAAAGGATGACCATTTACAACCAACGGAAAGCAAAAGCATGCCACAAGAATCAACAGGACAAGTTTCTTATTGATCGCCATCTTCGAACGGTGCAAAATGGAAGAGAGTATAATGTTTTGGCTACTTAATTAAACCCTAACATGCCTAGAAGTGATGAGACCGATATGTATAATAGTTGAGTTGATGCATGCATGGATAATGTCATAGTCGTAGTGTTTGATTAGGATTGTAAATAGTAGGTTTCGTAGCCCTCGACGTAATCTGCTTAGTTATATACGTGTCTAGCTCTCATTGGTCATCCCATATATATGGTTAATTCCTAGTTGTTGGTTGATTTGGGTGTCTTACCGAGATTTAGAATATTCGTAGAATTGGGTGTTTAACCCGTAGTTTTATGTGCCGTTTGTTAGTAGCATAAGCATTTGGGCTAGCTGGGCTACTTATATGGGCTTAGCTATTTGGTATATTGGGCCCACACGGTCACGCAGGAAGACTCATATTTATGATGATTTTGGTGGTAAAATTTCGACGGGATCGTCAGAGGCACCATAAACTCGTACTCGTATACATTTTGACGCGGCATGAGTTAGTAAATTCGATGCGTCAAGTCTACACAAGAAACTCAAGGAATTTAATTACAAAACAGTTTGTCGTTATCTGTTGGGGTCCTACGATCTAATCAATCCTACGAACTGCTTGTACCATATCAAAATATGGTACGAGTTATGATGCCTACAGGCACTAATCGTTATATGGTATACTCGAGTGCACATTATATAATGCTCCCGACAATAAAATAACGTCATTTTACCTACTAATCATAACTTATAGATTAAACTTCCCTACGTGCAATTCATTATAGTTATCGAGACCTCCACCCAACTTCGAAAAAAACCCCCGAAAAATTGACCAAAATAATCCAGAAAACCATCGCACACAGAAAACCCCACGAATATCTCTACAGTGTGTTACGATTGTTCTTCGAAATTAGAATCTAAGTTCGGCATCCAAAAGCACATTGTTTTCCCTTTTTTTGGTTCGATTTTGTGCAGATGACTACGGGTTTAAAAAAACTTAATCGCTCTTGTTGATTTCGCAATATTATAATTTTATACTTCAAGTTTTCTTCATTTTGTTCCATCAATCTAATTTTGCAGTGTTTTAAGTTTTGTGTGCTTCTATTTTGCTTCAATTCATGATATTTTACAAATTTTCCTTTTTACATTTATTTTTTGATTAAGCTTTGATTAATGTCGATTTTACTGTATTTATGTTTTTTGTGTCAATTATGCTTTGATTGCACTATGTTACAGTGTTTTTTAATTTTTCTTCTTGACACCAATAGATACAACCAGTTTTATCTTTGTATACATTTCATGAAATGTGTCCTATGTCGACCACTGATTTGTACATATTTGTATGTATTTTTTGTGTTTTTTTATTTTTATTTTTAGGGGTTTTAGGTTTGTCTTTTTCTTGTTTCTCTTCCTTTTGATGTTCTTTGTTTCGTATCTTGTTTAATATTTTCCTACATTATTTTATAAGTAATAATCTATTTTTGTTTAATTTTCTGGATTCAGCTTCGAAACGAAGAAGACGGGATGTGCGACATGCTGCCGACGCCTGCAGCCAACGCCCGCATCGACGCCAGGAACCGCCCGCGTCGACCGACGCTAACTCTCTGAAGCGTCGACCTTTGCTCCGTCGGTCGACGCACAAGTCGACACAAACTTGCAGTCGCGTCGATCGACGCAATGCCTGGTCGGCGCGAGAACCCTGAAACGCATCGACATCGACATCGACGCTCGGTCCCTGGCTAGTAATTGTTCGTATGCTTGCTTGTGGTTGATTTGAGTCGTGTGTATTTATATTGACTGGAACCTTGACGAAGTGACGTGGTTAGATGCTTTACTTAGGATATTTAGACTTCCGTTCGAACAATAGTGTAATTGTGGGGAATGAAGTGTAAAGAATCTATGAAGTGTCTTGTTCCCTGTTCTATTCTTGTTTCGTTCCAAAGATTCGAATACTCTCTACTAGCCCCGTTTCCGATACCCTCTATAGGACTTTATGTAATTTTTCTTTTTATTTTTGGAGACGTTAAAACTCCATGTGCGAAATTGAAGAATGTTATCAGTTGCACTTAGCAACGTAAGATCGGAGTCGATGAACTCTCACTTTTGATTTATGTAAATTATGCTCATTTAGTACCTCATCTCTATGGGTACTCATAAAAAAAAGAAAAAGAAAAAGAAAAAAAATAAGTATAAGAAGAGAAATCCTTATACAAGTTAAGTTCTTATTTTCGTTTTTATTTCTTAGATTGTATTGTTAAGGAGGTGTATAGATGACTGGGCTAGTCGGGTGACGACTTGGCGGTTTGTTCATGGATAGGCTTTGGCCAAGGCATGGATGGAGGACGTACATGGAGGTCAACTCATTACTTTTAGGTGATCAGAAGCTAGTCTAAATCTCTTATCTGAACGTTATCGTGTCGTCCTTTTAGTTGAGTTTTCAGTCGATTTAATGCATTAACTTCTTGAATCATTTGAATGCATTAATGATTAGGTCATCGGGTAGTTAGTTTTTCCTTGTCTACGTCTAGATTCGATTTTGCTTGAGGACAAGCAAAAAAGAAGTGTGAGGGAGTTGATTTGTACATACTAGTATGTGTTTTTCGTGTATTTTTGCATTGTGTTTTGTTTGTTTTTAGGGGTTTTAGGTTTGTCTTTTTCTTGTTTCTCTTCCTTTTGATGTTTTTTGTTTCGTATCTTGTTTAATATATTTCTACTTTATTTTATAAGTAATAATCTAATTTTGCTTAATTTTTTGGATTCAGCTTCGAAACGAAGAAGACGGGACGTGCGACGTGCTGCCGACGCCTGCAGCCAGTGCCCGCATCGACGCCAGGAGCCGCCCTCGTCGACCGAGCTAGGTCGACGCTAACTTTCTGAAGCGTCAACCTTTGCTCCGTCAGTCGACGCACAAGTCGACACAAACTTGTAGTCGCATCGATCTGAGCTCGCGTCGATCGACGCAATGTCTAGTCGACGCGAGAACCCTGAAATGCATTGACATCGACGCTCGGACCGCGTCGATCGACGCTCCGGCGGTCGAGCGGTTATTTTCGAGAAAATCTATAAAAGCCCATTGGTCTATTCCTTGATAATCAAAGCCCAAAGATCTATGAATTATCCCGTGCTTGACTAGCCAAGCTCAAAATTTGGCCGGTGGAACTTAGAGGAAGGTTCAGAACATTTCAGATTCCTCAATTATTAGTTCATTTCGATTAAGTTCAAAATTCGGGTTGATGATCAAGTCATTCCTTCGTTTCTACGTCGTTCGTCGCAGAAGATTGTCCGTTGCTGCTGATTCGGTCTGAATTATAAGTATTCTGCACTTGTTTATTTGCTTTTTGATTTGGAGTTGTTGTACTTAGTTGAATGATGATGTTTGTACTTGGGTTTCAGAACTTGAATTCATTAACTTAGTTCGTTAATTTATCCTTATCTTCTCGTTCTTAATTTCTGCTGTTTTGGTAATTAGTTCATTGGTTCAGAAATTTATGTATGTTTAGTTCGAAAATGTCGTTCTGTTATGCTTGTTTCTTCGTTTATGAATTCTAACTTTCATGGTTTTAAATTGATCTATGGAATTTATGTTCATTTTTAAACTCGTAGTTATAAAAATCACAAACCTCATGATGATCGTGTGTTTAGTTAAAATATTAAAATATCTAATAATGATTAATTAATAAAAATTAGGTACGAGTTGAGCAAGTAACAAGTTTTGAGTTTATTTACGTATGTAAATATAAAATTATTAACGACTTTAATCTGAATATTAAAATACAAATTATTTAACTATAAAAAATAGTAGTTAATAATAGTAACCGGTATATCTTTTTTTTAGATTTAGAAACACTATAATAGTTATATATATATATATATAAAATATATTAAATGTTAGCCATGTTTTTTTATTTACTATGATTAAATAAGAAAATATATATAATATAAGTAAGTTAAATTTTTTTTTTATTCAATGATAAAATCTCCCACTTTAAAACAATCTATTTAAATTATTAATTACACATTTAATTCATGCCAAAGTTTACCATACATATTCTATGTTATTTTAAGAAAATATGTAATTAGATACGGATATAAAAGTTAGATTTTATTACTATATTTAGTTTATATATTATAATAAAGTTAGAAATGTGATTGAATGTTACTTACCTTATAAAAACATCGTTACTCGAGAGCAAATTGCTCCATATAGCATAACTCTAATGCAAATTGGATTTTTGATTACTTTGTCAGTTTCATGGTATTCCAATACAATAAAGTAGTCTAGTGAGACCAGTATTCTTTGGTGCAATAGTAAGTATATAAAAGTTCTCACTATTTTTTGGTATTAAAGTAAGTATATAAAAATATCCAAAATGTGATTAGTGTATCACAATACATGAATAAAGTTGTGTATCACAAAATTTTATTAAAGCATAGAAAAAAATATGTTAAAATATCATAAAGCAAACATGTGAAACAAATTCTTGGCTATATATAGATCATAAAGGGACAACTATTACACAGTAGTTTACTGCTGACGCGTTTGAGTGCTAGTCTGATTCAATTTAGAGAGGCCACCATTAGCCTGGAGTTTGTCTGGAGATTTCTTCCACAGCTTGAAAATCGCATCTTCGTAGTGTGAGAGTGTCAGCCCTGGTTTCTCTTGCTTCAACCTTTCAAGTTGCGTTTCTTTAAAAGCCTTCACACAATAAAGAAAGGAAATTAATTTAAATTAAAACCAAGAGATGACTCGAAATAAAAACAAAAACACATATACATACCTTAAAGAAAGCCATAATCCTCCTCTCAGGGTGTCTATCCTCAGGCAAAGTCAACTGCGCAAGCGCTTCGTCCACATTCCTCGCGTCGACGTCCAAACCGACCCGATTCGTGTTGGCCACGCACACCATACCCCGATACTCCTTGTCGTCGACACATCGGCACATCCCTTTCTTCCTTTTCTCCTCCACGCGCTGTAGAGCCGCAAACGCCTCCTCCCGCCGCCGTTGCAGCTCGGCCTCTGTCACCTTATGTCTCCTTGGGGCCGTGCCGATGAGTTCCATCTCTTCCTGCTCGGCTAGTCGGCGCGCCTCGGCTCTCTTGGCGGCCAACTCGGCTCGACTCTCTGCTTTCTCTTCCCGTTTCCTTTGGGCTCGTGACAGCGTGGCTCCATCTTCTTCGTCGCTCGCTGATTTGGCTTTAATTCCGATCTTCTTCGTCATATTTACGATCGATATTTGGCAGCAGAATTGAATTTAGAGGATATTATTTGTGATGAAAAAATATTTTTGGGGCTTTATAAGGAATCCAATTAAACCTTATTTATATAAGGCAGGCAAGAAAGTAGGGTTTCGAACAAATAGATATTCTACCAAGTTTCCAATATGGAAGACGATCGTTTTAGATATGGAAATAGTTGGAAAGAGAAGACGACATAAAAACATAAGGGTCTCCTAGGAAGTTGTTATGAGATAGACTTCTGACATATATAGTAGGTTTGTTATTGCCCGAGCATTGTTCGTCACTTCAACCTTGACATGTTTGGAAAGATACTTTATTTAAAATATGATCCTAAAACATTGGTTCGAAAAATAATTATAAGCACGGGTTATCATATTAAAATTACAAATATTATAACCTCTGCTTTTTTTATATATATTGTCCTCCAAAATATTTTTGTTCCACTTTTTTCTTTGATATACAATAATTTTTAATATTGCCTCCTAAATTTTATTTTCGACAAAATATTCCTTCAAGATTTCATCGACGGGCACTTGTGAACAAAGTGCAAGAATCTCATAGTTTGGAGGGCAAAGTAAAAAAAAAAAAATCTTAAAATTTAGGGGTCAAATCAAAATAATATAAATATTAGATTTTTGTCTAAAAATTTTATATTTGAAAAAGATATATAATTTTTATCCACACATACACACAATATTGTCAATACAATTCAATTTTTTTTTAGAAAGAAGAAAAGAAAACCCATAAATTCCAATTAATATTTATAATTTCTAAATATAAATGTTTTAATACATCTTTTATATTATTAAATATGAAACACACGAGTAAGTTTATGTAAATTATTAGGCTAAATAACATAATAATATATTATTATGTATTATGGTTGAACAAAATAAAGTAAAAGTGTATTTCGTATATGCATTATAATATTATGATACCAAAAATAAAATTATCATTCGATATATTATTATTTGTATAAAACGTGTGATTAAATACTATATTAATCACGGGTACATTGTAATATATAAGATTGTAATACCATATTACATAGAGAGAAAAATACAAAAATGGCTTTAATATTTACGTCCAAGTGCAAATAATTATATTATAAGATAATTTTTTAATAATATATTTTTTTAAATATATTACTAATTACTATGGTATCATTTCACGATTATATATATATATATATATATATATATATATATATATATTTCACGATATATATATATATATATATATATATATATATATATAGTATATATATAGGGGTGATAATATATGAGATATAAACTCTATTTTTAATAAAAATAATACTTTTTACATAAAAATTCAATATTAATATTATTTTAATTTATCATCTAAATTATAAGAGTTTTACACTTTGCCCCCTAAACTTTAGGATTGTTAGCACTTTACCCTCCAAACAATAATATTCTTGCATTTTGCCCCCCACCTGTCCGTCGATGGAATCTTGAAGGAATATTCCACCAAAAATAAAGTTTAGGGGGTAATGTCGAAACTTATTGTACATCAAGAAATAAAGTGGAATAAAAAATAATTTGGAGGGCAATATGTAAAAAAGTGCATACATCGGGGGCAAAGATTTTTTTTCCCAAAACATAAATATGAAATTTGAATATGATGTAGTATTTCCAAGGCCAATATCATCAACCCAACTATTTGGTTGCACTTGTATACCATTTCAATTTGAGTTTTTTTTTAGTTATATTTTCAACTTACTTATATTATTTCCTTTTACAAATCACTCCAATTTATCTTTTTAATAAATTTTATTTTGAGATATTTTTAATATTTTAAAGTCATGTTTAAACTAACCTTTACTATTTTTCTCTTATCAATCACTTCAGTCTATTTTTTTAATAAATTACCATCCTTCATTATTACACATTCTTTTTTAATAAATTTTACTATTGATCATCTCACATAACTCTAATTACAAATTATTATTTTGCTATTATTTATATTAAGTCAACTTTAATCATAATATTTCTCATCTCATATCTATTCATAGTCTTGAAAATTATTATTTTCCTTAAATCATTATTTTCTCTCATTTAGAATCTTTCAAAATGAAAATATATTGAATTGATCCCTTGAACTGTGACAAATCATGTAGCGTAACAGGTCTTGACCCATTAGGTTGTCTAACCAAAAGAATAAATAAATTAATCAAATTCCGAGAGGCTTTGTGAAGTGCTTCTTTCAGAGTTAAACCAAGCAACAAACTCCTATGTTCCTTTCATTACGATATTTATGAACAAGTTCTTGGATAACATGCCTAAAGGTTTTCTTGTGGATGATATCGATATTGATGATAGTGACGATATTGCGATATAGTGATAATATTGATGCTAGTGACGATATCGATCCCCGGTTTAGGCCTGCCAAAAAATTCTCGTAGAATCGAGAATGAAGTTTTCATTATGTATATGCCAGATCATGAATTAGTAACTGCATCCAATTTCCCCTAGCCTGTATGGTTTTCGATAGGTGTTGGGAATATTATTTTCAACAATAATTTTCCTTGTTTGTAGTTTGCCTTTTTGTAGGACACAAAGTATTTTAGGACTCTAGATTTCTTTCCTAGTTGAAGTCTAGGACTTTATTTAGTTTCCTAAGTTTTTGTCTAACTTGTTTATCAAGACTAGGAGTCTTGATTATTTAAAGAAGGAATAAAGACGCAATACACACACGGAAAAAAGACGCGAGAAGATCGTAGCAAGCCAGGACGCAAGACACGGAGAACACGAGCAAATAGGTTTCTTGAGGCAACGATCCAAATCAAGGAGATCTTCAAAATTGCGTAACCAACGAAGAAGATCATCACAAACTTTGTCACAAGACTTGAAGCCACGATCTTAATCACAAAGATCTTTGAAGTTGCGTAACCAACGAAGAAGCTCATCATACCGAGGCGACGGGTATTTTGTGTATCAAGAGTTTGATATACTTGGTTTTTCATATATTACTTTTATTATTTTGTATTGATCTTATACGTTAAAAAGTAATATAGTTTTCAGGTTTGTACAACCAAGTTCACAAGTACTTTTACTTGTGAACTGAATTTAAATTGCTGTGTTCAAACTATTATTTTTATTTTTATTTCCGCTGCTGTTTTTATTTACTGATTGATGTTAGGTCTGGTGACATCTATCACTTAACCTAACATCATTTTTATAAGTCACAACTCTACAAAACTACAATTGGTATTAGAGCAGGGTACTTAACACTAAGTATTTTGATCCTTGTTTTGTACGATTTGACATTATGGATGCAGAAGTTGAACTTGACAGGCATCGAGTACGATGAATTATTTGACAATTGGGGAAATCAAATACTCAAGGCCAATGTTCTTATGATCAAATTCGACAAACTAACTCAAGAAAAGGATGATCAACTCAATATAATTGTCCGTTTGGAATCGTCACTCACGAGGAAAGATGCTGAGCTTGAACGAGTGAAGTCTGAGTTGAAAAAGGCCCAAGAAAACCTCACAAACCTTAACAAGGGCAAAACTAGACTTGATGAAATTCTGGATATGAGTTTTCCAGACTCCTCCAAACACGGAATTGGGTACAAGCCTAATCAGCAAACACCGGAATCAAGCCGAAAATCAAAGTCGACCGCCACAAAAGGAGAAGAAGACAATACGTGTGCCATCACTGTGGTGAACCAGGTCACATACGACCATACTACTGGAAGCTTGTTGGCAAGCAAACTCATTTTAAAAGGTCGAAGCTGACTGCTGAGTTCCGTGATGGTTTCCGTGATGGTTTCCATGTTCCTAACACCAAAGCCAACACCAGAGTTAAACAGGTCTAGGTCAAAAAGAACGAGATCAAATGAAACATGATCTATATCTCCCTGAAGTCTCACATTCCAGGAGCCTGGTACTTCGATAGTGGTTGCTCAAAACACATGACTGGCTCGGAAGATCTGCTTTCCAACATTGTCAAATCTCAAGGAGGAAAGGCGAAGTATAGTGGAGGTGAAAATGTCTTAATCATTGGCCAAGAAACTCTTCATGTGCCTAGTATTATGAAGCTCGAGAACGTATTACTTGTTGAAGGCCTAACTGCGAACTTGATAAGCATTAGTCAACTGTGCAATGGTGATTTTAGTGTCAAGTTCTCCCATGAAAAATGTGAAGTCTATGATGAAGGGAATGCATGTATTCTTACTGGTCAGAGGATCGGACAACTGCTACCAAATCGAAGGTGTAGAAACTGAAGATGTAGGTGGTGACGGTACTGATGACATGTCACTAGATTTAACACCAACTCGGGCTGCTCTAGAATCAGACTCAGATTCAGATAAGACGTTTGCTCCAGTCACCCGTATTGAATCGATGGTAAGTGAGTTTATTATGGAAATGTCTGATACATTCAAGATGAGCATGGAAGGTAATCTCTCTTACTTTCTAAGTTTGCAAATTAAACAGCTGAATGACTGTATTTTTCTTTCTCAGTCCAAATATGCTAAGAATCTTATATATTGGTATAGCAAAAAACTGAATTGAATTTCTCTTTCTACAGCTGAAGCCGAGTATATTGCAGCTGGAAGTGCTTGTACACAATTAATATGGATGAACCAAATGATAGAGGACTACGGTCTACATTGTAGAATATTGACTGTGCTCTATGATAATTCCAGTGCCATTGATATCTCGAAAAATCCGGTCTAGCACTCACGAATAATACACATTGACATGAGGTACCACTTTATTCGTGATTTGATTGAAAGAAAGATAGTGAGTCTTGAGCATATAGGAATAGACAATCAGCTTGCTAACATCTTCACAAAGGTATTAGGTTTAGAGACATTTGCTCGTTTGAAAAGAGATCTCAGAATATGCATTGTCTAAGTTCGTGTTAGTTTTGATGTTGTGACGCCCAATTATATCATCAGTCACAACATCTGTATATTTTGCATGCATTTTTATTTTTCTGTTTTCATACATATACTAAATGTATTAGGGTCTGATTGAAGTGCAGAAGAATCATGTGTTGTAATAAAAAATGGTGACAAAAAGACTAACCTCTTCAAGTAGGTGATTGTGGAACTTTCCCGCAGAAACTAGTTTTCTCCCAGGTCCAAATACAAGGGGTGTTATAAGCAATTGCTGAAGATAAGCTAATTTCTCTTCAAATCTTTACAAAGATGAAGAAAATCTAGATTAAAAAATATCCAATCTCTAAATTCCACCCTCTTGAGTGATTTTGACGTAGTCATTAACTTGGGTTAAGGGGTCTGTTTTCATTGACTTCACTGAAGCAATGTTGGTTATAATGTCATCTCATAAAAAGCAACACTGATCATGTCACCTAAATCAATTGCTGAATTTTTTTTAAATCTTTTTAGGACATGTTCTTTTAGACATCAAATAGGACATTCATATTTTGAGAAGATGCCGTCTTGATTTGTGTTATGTTGCTTGTGCTTACGTATTTTCTTGAATTATCTTAATCGTGTTGCGAATCTTCCTAACCAAGTGTTTCAGTGGTGTTATAATTAGAGGATTGGACAGGTAATAGGGGTTGATTTGGCGAGTAAAAAACTGCTTTGCAAAGAATTTATTCAACTATGGTGATGGTTTATAAGAATCCAGCTCTATCTCAGTTTTATATGTAGTTGATATTTATGATTTTAATTTCCAAATATGAGATAGTGGGTTATTTAAGTATAGAGATCGTGTGTCTTATTTTGAAAAGGAGTGAACTTGTTTTTAAGGAAAGAAAAATCTAGGGTCTTATGGAATAGGGGGGGGGGATGGATTTATTTACTCACTTTACCATTTTCATCCCCTTCCTTAATCTACTGCGTATGATTTTTCCATATTAAAAAAGTTGAGTTTTTTATTTTTCCTTTCTCATAATTTTACTGCCTACGACACTCGATTTTGTGTTTGTAGTTGTTTCCAATCTCTTGCAGAATGTCGAATTCACCATCACCCAGAAAAGCTCCGGAAAAAGACACTGCGTCTAGATGATAAGAAAAATCCACCCAGATTCCAAGAAGAAAAGTTCTAAAGCTGCCCAGAAGTTTCATGATGGTTCTGGTGACATGTCACCGAAACCAACATCCCCTGTAGACAATCCTGCCTCCTCTCCATGCTCTGATTTTGACAATGTTCCATCTACTAGTGCACCGATGTCTACAGCTACCTCCGACCACTCTGCTAGCTCTGATGAGGCTCCGTCTCAAGCTGTCGAGATTGAAGACATGGAACCAATCTCCACAAGGTTCTTGACGAGTGAAGCTGAAGAGCTGTTCTTGGGATTTCAAAATCGAGGCATGATTGTTGAGCGTCAAATCCCCGGTGATGTTTTCGTGAATCAGAATCTGATTACCTTCTTTAGGCACCGAGGCGCCTCTTCGAGCTGGTGTCATGTATGGTGATGGTTCTGGTGTTCCCAACATCAGTACCAACATAGTTCATTTTTCTGCTCCGGTTGTCCGAGCCCAGATTACTTTGTTTGATAACCAGGTTGCACAGCACCAGGAATCTCGGGACTCGTTTTTGAGGTCCTTTTGCATGTAGCTGGTTCGTTTGGCAAAAGACAGAGGACTCGTACTTCTAGTTCGATCTTATTAAGGGGGAGATTCAATTTAGGGGGAGACTTTGAACATTTTGGTGAGTCTTGGGAATTTTGTCCAGAAAGGCAAAAGGGGGAGATTGTTGTAAATATTATTTCAACAAAATTTCCCTTATTTGTAGTTTGCCTTTCTTAGGACACAAAGTATTTTAGGACTCTAGATTTCTTTCCTAGTTGGGTCTAGGACTTTATTTAGTTTCCTAAGTTTTTGTCTAACTTGTTTATCAAGACTGGGAGTCTTGATTATTTAAATAAGGAATGAAGACGCAATACACACATGGAAAAAAGACGCGAGAAGACCGCAGCAATCCAGGATGCAAGACACGGAGAATACGAGCAAATAAATTTCTTGAGGCAACGATCCAAATCAAGGAGATCTTCAAAGTTGCATAACCAACGAAGAAGACCATCCCAAACTTTGCCATAAGACTTGAAGCCACGATCTTAATCACGAAGATCTTTGAAGTTGTGTAACCAACGGAGAAGCTCACCATACCGAGGCGACGAGTATTTTGTGTATCAAGAGTTTGGTACAATTGGTTTTTCATATATTACTTTTATTATTTTGTATTGATCTTAAACGTTATAAAGTAATATAGTTCTCGGATTTGTACACCCAAGTTCACAAGTACTTTTACTTGTGAATTGAATTTAAATTGCTGTGTTCAAACTATTATTTTTATTTTTATTTCCGCTGTTGTTTCTGTTTACTGATTGATGTTAGGTCTGGTGACATCTATCACGAAACCTAACATCATTTTTCTAAGTCATAATTCTACAAAAATACAATAGGTGTAATGAATGGCCTCATTCCTAGCGCTTCTTCTAGGCTTCTCTTCCTGCTCGATTTCCTCAAATGGTTGAGTTCTATTCGAGGAACCCTAGATGCTGTCGGAGTAAAGGATCGTCAACAAGGGCGTTCTAGTGCATTGTAGATTCTTATCCCCATTTCCACGTTTTAATAGAAAATTCAAGTTGGTTGTCGTGGATTGCAATAATCTTATCGCCCAAATTCAGGTTCACACACCACCAAAAAGTCCATTTTCTTCGTCTCTCTCGGATCCTAGCGCTAAGTAATGCAGCTACTGCAATCCGCACAAGCCCGAGCGGTTAGAAAGAGTTGTTTTTCGTTGATGAATACAACATATACACGTGTTTTTTGTATTATTATCTATTTCTCTTATTCCATTTCCCTTATTCTTATCTGAGTAGTTATGTGGGATTTCTTATCGACATATAAACTCTCTCTTTCTAATGCATCTTATAATTTTAGTATCGATTTTGGTATGTTGTTGGATTGAAAATTTGCCCAATGTTCTATAAATTGAGTTGTGTTTTTAATGCTCTTTAGAGTAAATATAGAGCAAAATTTTGGAATTGTATTGTAGAAAGTTTTGGTTGTGAAGCCTGAAACACTGTACACCAAGCCGCATGGACATGATAGCCTCCCGACGCAAATTTTTGGGGTACATTAGGTGATTCCATGTAGAATTGTAATTATGCCTTTTTTTATTATATATTGTCAATTGATGTAATTGTAACTGTAACATCCATACATCCAATACATTATTTATTTATTTAATTATCATCATGCATTAAAAATATAATTCTAGTCCCAAGCTCATCGCCATAATACGACTTCCTATTTTAGTTTTAAATAATCTAAGAACTCTAATTAAGCGAATTTATAGTTCGTTTTCAAATAAAAATATATTATCAATTTCTAAGAAATTAGTATAATTATTTAGTAATTTATTTATTTATTTAAATTATTTTTGAGTCGTCTATGAAATAATTTCAATTTCTAAAATTATTATAATTTATTCATATTATAGTTATTTTAATACTTTAAAATGTTATTGGGTAGTTCACGGAATTAATTGATTTAAACTGAAGTCGTCAATTGGGTTGACTCCTTTTGGACTTTAGAAACGAGCCCAACGACAAACCGAGCCCACTAAACTCCCACCCTAACTTTCCTGAATTAAGTTCATCTTTGGTTTATAAACCAAATTCCATTTTTTTTTCATCAGCCGTTCCTAATCATCTTCAACCCTTCAACTTTCAATTCTACAGATTACACCCGCAAGCAAGGTAAAAACACATCTTTTATTTTCTGAATTCTTGTTTCCAATTTTCAAGAACAATCCATTGTCTTCTCCAAATCCCCCACCTTTTCACTTCCACGGCCGCAAGGTATATCCCAATTCTGTTTTCTAAAAATCTTTAAGGTAACCCCGATTCTAATAACAACCAATCCCACTGCCAAAGCCATCAACCCCCATACGTTTCCATCCAGATCCATCATTCCACGRCAGCAAACCACGCCATTGCCAAACCCCACGCCAACGTCACAAAATAACCAAACCATCCGAATCGCCAACACCAAACGAACTCCCGACGATTCCAGGCCTGAGTCACCATATCGAACCGACCAAAACGACATATGAAACCGCCACCAAACCCATGCCCGTAAACCTGTACGCCGCTCGTCGTCTCGCCGCCGCGCTGTCGCCAATAATCGCCGCCCCGTCGACAGCCACACCACCACGGCCCGGTTCAGGAGGCCCGCGCCACCAGTGGCCCACAACCTCCACGCCTGCCACCCAACAGCTTCCAACGCCAAACCACTGCCGCTGACCCATAGCCGAGGCGCCGCCGCCTCGCCGTTTCCTGCCGCCATTTCCAAACCCTCAACCACCGCCTACAAGCCCAGACGGACCCACGGCTCGACTCAAAACTGGGACCCCACAGCCCCACATCGAACCGGCCGAATTGCCACCAATGGCCCACGCAGCCGAGTCGCAACCGCCGCTTGTGGCTGCTCTGAGTTGTCGGCCATTTTTTGAACTTCAAAAAAAATGGAGAAGGAAAATTGCCGAGCTCCAGAGAGAGAGAGAGTGTACTGCTCAGTCGCCGACAATCAATTGCCGCCCAGCCGACCCGAAACCCAGCGGCCCCACATGTTGAATCGCCGTCGTTGGCCACCGTCGCCCCACCTTTCGGACAGAGCGGAGCGGGGACACAACCGCCCGTTTCTCCGTCGCCCGCCCTCGCCGGTTGCAGCCAAACACCACCCGACGCCGTCCGTGCTTGCTGTCGCCGTTGGCCGAGGAAGGGGGAGGGGAGGTGCTGGCCGATTTTGAGAATTTGGGAGAAAGAAATGGAAGGGGCAGACGGGTTTTGAAAGGATTAGGGATTGAACCCCTTTTAATTCAAATTTCCAGAACTTGCAGATTGACCCCCCCCCCAGCTTCCTAACCCTTTTCAATTGAACCCTCAGATTTCCAATAACCCCAATCCAGCCCCAAAACATATTTTAAAATTGCACTCCAGTCCTTTTTAATTATTATTGCTATTATATTATTATTAACATTATTATTATTATTATTATTATTATTATTATTATTATTATCATTAATATTGTTATTACTATTACTATTATTATTATTATTACTACTTTAAATATGAAAAATACTAATTAAATATATTTTTCTAATTTATTAGGTGACGAGCAATAAGGGGACTTAGGATCTCAACTACGTGCATATCACTCGACTTTCCACGACATTTTTACGAGGTAGGGACCACTGACTTGCCTATGTTAAATTTTATGTACTCAAATTTATGTTCTATGTGTATCATGCAATTCTATGTTTCCAAAAACTAATATAGCCGTAGACCAAAAGTGTCTGTGACCGGGGAAAAGGGTCATCGGGTTTATCCCGGCGTGCTATAACCACGAATTAAAACCAGAGACCAAATGTGTCTGTGACCGGGGCAAAGGGTCATCGGGTATATCCCGGCGCGTTTTAGCTGCAGTCAACTTATTTTCTATGATAAAACTATGAATTCTATGGTCATTTGTGCTATTTTTGAATTGTATGATTTTGCATGGTTAAGTCGGTGTAACTATTGAGTACGTTGAGCTCATCCCAAATCAACGATATTTTTTTCAGGTATGAATGAAGATGTCGATCGGATGGGAGACGAGTAGAGGAATGAAAATGTTGATGTTGGTTTTGTGTTTCCAAACTTGTTTCTTTGTTTTAAATAAAATTGAACTAGACATAAAAACGCGTTTTTAATTATAAATTACCTTGATGGTGATTTGGTTATTTATATTATGATTATTTCCGCTGCGTAAAGTTTGAAAGTCTTGACATTTATTGTGACGCCAAGATTTTCTCCATTTAATTATTTAAAAATATAAATCATTTTTTTGAGTAAAGTGAAATCGGGGCGTTACAAAGGTGGTATCAGAGCCAAGGTTTTGATTGGTTCTGTAGACTCGTGTTATTTTTTTAAAAATCAAAAAGTTTATAAAATAAATATTTGGGTTACTCAAATAATCTTCATTCCTCCTCGTTGAACATTCATCGATATCCTCAAGGTACCAAAGTTCATTATAATTGTTTAATCATTCATTTAAATTCCATTTTAATTTATAACTGCATTGTATTGGGTATGGATGTTTATACTATGGATGTGATTGCTTTGTCTTGGGAATGGTTTTTGATGCTAATGGTATGATGACACTCCAAGGCATGGAGGCTTTCAAGAATTATGGTTTTTCGGAGGTTGATACGGTGGGGTCTTACTTGTTGACCAAGCACCGTTTGTGGCTCTTGGCCAAAGCGGATGGGAGTGTCACTACTGGCCTCGAGGTAGCTCGGCACACGGTGGAGCGACTACCGATGCAATGGAAACTCCGAGGGGACTATTTATGTGCTAGACTTGCGAGGATTCAGTTTCCCGGTCCTCATATCGTAGTTGACTACGAGAGGTTCATCCACCATTTAGTGGGTGAGTGGTTGTCTACTTTTCCATTGGAGGAGGTGCCHAAGGAGACGAAAACCACGAAGGAAGAAGTTGGAGGGTCAAAGGAAGAAGCCTCGGTGGTTGTCGCAGAGGAAGAAGAGGAGGACCCCGAGGAGGAGCCTGAAGAAGATCCCGAAGAGGATGATATTGAGGGTGGTGAACCAGTGGAAGAGGAGGACTTTTCAGCAGAAGAAATTCCCAAAGAAAACCGTGAAGAGGTTTCTAAAGGGAAAGAGAAAGGGGAGTATGAAGTAGCGTGTTACAGTTGTTACACTCYGGGGYATACCACTCCTCGCTGTCCGAGACTTAAGCCACCCAGTGACGACCCCTCGAAGGAAGGAGGCTCTTCGAGGAAGAGAAAGGCGATCGTCATTATAGATTGATGGCCTCTTGCCTTGTTTACGTTTGACTTTGAGTATCTTATATTTACTTTCCCTCGTACGTTATTTTCGTGATTTGGACTCTATTTTGGACTTTGCTTTGGTTTTAGTTTGATTGCTACTTTCTTTTGGTTGTACAAAAATGATATTGCTACTATCAAAGGAATGGTTGATGTTCTGTTAATTCTTTTTCGCTGAATTCTAGTTTGTGTTTTTCTGTGGTGTGTGGTGGTTACAAGTTATAAATCTTACGACGTATATTGAGCGAGATATATCATAATTAACCAAGTAAACACTTTGATGATATTAGGATATGGCGTCAAACCGAGGAAGAAGAAACGGAAACAGGGTTAATGAAGAAAACCCACCCCACTTCGACCGAACGACCATTGAGGCTATGGATACGGTTTTCACCAACTTCTTCCAACGCCTTCAAGATAACGGTTTGGGGAGTGGAGGCAACAACTCGAGAGCAGTGGATCAGTTCTGCCAGTACCGACCACCAACTTTCAATGGGAGAGATAGACCTGATGCAATGGAGGAGTGGTTCCGGTCGCTAGAAAGAATCTTTCGCATGATAGTGTGCGACGATGTGCAGAAGGTCACGTGCGCTACTTTTCAGCTAACTGAAGATGCTGACCACTGGTGGGAAGGTTATTGGAGAAACTGTTCGGAGGCAGAGCGAGACGCCTTCACTTGGAACAAGTTCAAGACGGTGGTTATGGAGAAGTTCTTCCCACGCTCGTATCGCGATCAGAAGGAGACCGAATTCCTAAATCTCAAACAAGGGAACATGACGGTCACTGAATACGATAGAAAGTTTAACCAGTTGAGTCGTTTTGCTACGCACCTAGTGGACACCGATTTGAAGAAATCGTTGAGGTTCAAAAGAGGTTTGAGGGCTCAACTAGCGGGTATCTTATCATCACAAGGCGACCTTCCTTACTCGGAGATGGTTAAAAGAGCCCAGGATGTGGAGTCAAGTCTTGGAATGCATGAGGTGAAGCCTAAACCCACAACTTCGGTGGACAAGAGGAAGTGGGTAGGAGGAAGTTCCAACCAAGCCAAGCAACAGAAGACTGGTGACGTAAACAGACAACAGGGGATGAACAACAAGCCCATGTGCCAAAATTGCGGTAAGAGACATTTTGGTGAGTGCCTTCTAGGGCAAGGAAAGTGTTACCGCTGCCGTCAGAGTGGGCATGCAACGCAGTTCTGTCCTGTGTATGGTCAAAGGCAACAAGGCGGTGGAGGGCCAAAGCCAGGACCAACCAATGGAGGAAATGCTCGAATGTATGCCATGGCACGCAATGAGGCTGAAGAGA
>BMAC01001058.1:130936-148671 GCA_014905375.1 Phtheirospermum japonicum | reverse complement strand
TGAACTTGATAAGTATTAGCCAACTGTGCGATGGTGGTTTCAGTGTTAGTTTAACTCATGAAAAATGTGAAGTTTATGACAAGAGGCAAAACTTGCATCCTTACTAGTCACATGACCTCTGACAACTGCTACCAAATTAATGATTACATGTTCTGCAAGCTGTCCCAATTGAGTGATGCCGAGGTGTGGCATCAAAAGCTCGGACACGTTAATTATAAGATGTTGGAAAGATTAGTCAAAAAGGATGTTGTGATTGGACTACCTAAGCTCCACATTAAAACCGTTCCTATTTGTGAGGCATGTGTTTTTGCATGTAATTGTTGTGTTTTTCTCGTATTTTTAATTAGGTTTTTATTGTGGTTTTAACAGTTTTTATGTCGGTTATTTAGGTTTTTTAAGTTGTTTTTCTAATCTTGTTGATTTTATTATTTCTTGCTAATTTTATAATTTTAATGGGTTACTTGGTTCAATTACCTTGAGGTTTGGCATAATTCTTGGGTTTTTTATGTTTAAAATTCCTAATTTTAAAGGTGGAGAAAGTGAGGGCCAAAATACAAGCCAAGACGTGCCAACTCAAGCCAAAAACTAGCTCCAAAACGCCAAAACAGTCTGGAATGGTTTGTCAAGGCGAGTCAGGACAAGCAGGACTCGCCAAACGCACCTTGGCGCGAGTTGGCCCGAGCCAAGGCGCGCCTGCGCGCGCAACTGCCGGCAGCCCTCGCGCACACCTGCGCGCTCCCGCGCGCAGCGCCCAGGCACGCTCGCGCAACCTCTCGCCAACCTTCCATTTAAACCCAATTAAATTAGTATAAATAGACTACAACTCTCATTTTTGTAAAAACACCTCCTCCCAACCTAAGCTTGGGTTTGGGACTTAATTTCTCTCTCTAGATTTAATTAGCTTTGCCTTGGGTTTGTAAGCTCAAGAAGGATTCAAGTATTCCCTTGGATTTTTAATTCCTTGCAATTTCAATCAAGCTTTTGGATTCTCTCTTTAATTCTAGTAAGCTTTCTTTTAATTTCATGCTTTGTTCTTCATTTGTTTTATGCTTTTTGCCTTAGGTATTAGAAGTTGTGCTTGATCTTGTGAATTGGCTATGAATCCTAGTTGAGTGACACATCTAGATCATAGATCAAGTCCTTGATTTGTTTAATTTCAAGTAATTTCATATGTTTCATGCATTTTTCTTCATTTCATGCTTTTTGTCTTAGCTACTTGAATTCATGATGAAACTTATGATTTGGCTATGAATTATAGATGAGTGACACATCTAGATTGTAGATCGGGTCTTGGATCGTCATGATTCTAAGTTTTTCATATGCTTTATTTGCAATTTAGTTTTCATGCATAGTTTTAGTTTGAATCTTAGATCTACTCWTTGTTGCTTGTTATTTTCCTTAAAGTTTTGAAMTTTCTTRTTAATTTCCATTGCTCTTTACATCCATGCTTTTAATTTTTGCTAATTTTCATTATTTGAGTTTTTATGCATAGTTGTACCTTGTGCTTGCATGCTTGTACTCGGTGAAACATTGTATTTTCTTGCTTATTTTCAGTATTGCTTTGCATTTTATGTTTGAGGCATACGACGTGGCATCCTACCAACTTGCACTTTCATTTTCTAGTTTAGTTTAGCTATTTTAATTATTTTATTTTCATTTTTCCTTTATTTTTCAAGCTTGAAACACACTGAATACTTCAATTGAATCGATCTCCAATAATACCAAGCCATGAACCCGTTGATTCATTTCAACACCACTAAAACTCTTCTAACAAAATGGCGTCGTTGCCGGGGATCGAACCCGGGTCACCCGCGTGACAGGCGGAAATACTCACCACTATACAACTGTACAGAGTTTCACTACTTCATATTGTCTCAAACTCCTTCATATAGACCTTTTGGGACCACTTGAAGTTGAGAGCCTTGGTGGTAAAAGGTATGTTATTGTGATTGTATATGATTTTTCCCGCTTTACTTGGGTAGAGTTTTTAAAAGAAAATTCGGAGACTTTCGAAGCATTTAAAAAACTTGCAAAAAGGTTGTGTGTAAATTTTTGTGTGAGTATTGGTAGAATAAGGTCTGATCATGGGAAAGAATCTGAGAATGCATCATTTTCAAAAAAATGTTCCAAAGTTGGTATAACTCAAGAATTCTCTTCACCCATCAGCCCCCAACAAAATAGGATAGTCGAACGCAAAAATAGATCTCTCATAGAAATGACCAGGACTATGCTTATTTCAAATGAGGTTGCTAAATATTTTTGGGCAGAAGCAATGAACACTGCATGCCATATAATTAATAGGGTGTATTTTAGACCAGGGTCTTGTGTTACTCCCTATGAATTATTGATGGACAAAAAGCCAAATTTGAGTTGTTTTCATATTTTTGGGTGCATTTGTTATGTGCTAAATGGAAGAAATCATCTTGCAAAACTTGACTCAAAGAGTGATAAATGTGTTTTCATGGTATACTCTCGAAATAGTCATGCATATAGATTGTTTAATCTTAGAACGCGTTGCATGATTGAGTTGGTTAATGTCAAGTTTGATGATTTGATGAGTGGTTTTAAACCTGCTGAGGATGATGATCTGGTTTATGATCAAAATCCTCAAGATAATGTCACGATGGGTGTAGATGAAAGTACAGGTGTTGAAACTGGAGAAACGAGTGATGTTGGTATCAGTGATGGTTCTGGGAACACAATATCAAAACCAACATCTACGCAAGCTTCTCTAGAATCAGATTATGATCCACATATGGAAGATCCAGCTGAACCCATTGACTTACATCAGAGAAATATTCCCTCAAGAATTCAGAAGAATCATCCTATGAGCCAAATCATTGGAGATCTCAATGAAAGAACTACAAGAAAGCAACAAATAAACTTCAAAGAGATGGTAAGGTTTGTTTGCTTGTCTACTAACTGCTCTCAAATTCGAGAATCTTTGTTTCTTTCCAAAACAGAGCCCAAGCGTGTAGAGGATACTCTTAAAGCCGAGTATATTGCAGTTGGAAGTGCTTGTACACAGTTATTGTGGATGAACCAAATGACTACGTTTTACATAGTAGAATTTTGACTATGCTCTGTGATAATTCCAGTGCCATTGATATCTCAAAAAATCCAGTCCAACACTCACGAATTAAACACATTGACATAAGGTACCACTTTATTCGTGACTTGGTTCAGAGGAAAATAGTCAACCTTGAGCATATAGGAACAGACAATCAGCTTGCTGACATCTTCACAAAGGCATTAGATTTAGAGACCTTCTCTCGTTTGAGAAGAGATCTCGGTATGTGCATTGTTTAAGTCAATGTTGGTTTTGATGTTTTGACACCCCAAACTGACATCAGTCACAACATCTGTATACTTTTGCATGTATTTTAATTTTTCTTTCTCATACATAATTTGAATGCATTAAGTCTGGTTGAAAGTGCAATAAGTTCTTGTGTTGTAATAAAAGTGATGACAAAAAGACTAACCTCTTCAATTAGGTGATTGTGGAACTTTCCCGCAGAAACTGGTTTTCTCACAGGTCCAAAAACAAGAGGTGTTAACAACAATTGCTGAAAATAAGCTATTTCTCTTCAAATCTCTAAAAAGATGAAGAAGATCTGGATTAAAAATGATCCAATCTTTAAATTTCACCTCATCGAGTGATATTTACGTAGTCATTAACTTGGGTTAAGGGGTCTGTTTCCATTGACTTTGCCTGAAGAAATGTTGGTTATAATGTCATCAGTCATGAAAAGCAACACTGATCAAGTCACTAAAACCATAATGTGAATTTTTTAAACTTTTTAGTTCATGAATTTTAGGCATTAATTAGGACATTCATACTTTGTGAAGTTGCCTAACTACTGTGTGTTCTGTTGCTTGCGCTTGTGTCTTTCTTGAATTCTCTTAATCTTGTTTTGAATCTTGTTAACCAAGTGTTTCAGTGGTGTTAAAATTGGAGGATTGGACAGGTAATAAGGGGTTGATTTGGTGAGTGAAAAATTGCTTTGCAAAGGCTTTGTTCAACTATGGTGATGGTTTATAAAAATTTAGCTATCTCGATTTTAATTTGTAGTTGAGATTTGTGATTTTTACTCTCAAAATAAGAGATAGTGGGTTATTTAAGCATAGAGATCGTGTGTCTTATTTTGAGAAAGAGTGGGCTTGTTTTAAAGGAAACAAAAATTTTGGGTCTTAAAAGAAGTAGTTGTGAGAGTGGGGGGTTATTTTTTAACTTTACTTTGTTTATCCTCTTCCTACTTCTACCGCTTCCAAATTGGGAAGTTAAGTTTTTTTCTACTCTTTTTCTCTTTCGATTTTACTGCCTACAGCACCCGATCTTGTCCTTGTAGTTGTTTCCAATCTCTTGCAGGATGTCAAACTCTTCATCACACAGCAAAGCCAAGGTTCTCCAAGTTGAACTACTCCTCACCGAAAAGAGACAGTGCATCTGTATGATAAGAAAAATCCACCCATAGTCCAAGAAGAAAAGTTATAAAGCTGCCCAGAAAGTCGATGTTGGTTCTGGTGTTGTGTCACCAAACCTAACATCACCCGCTGCTGTTCTAATTTGACCTTCCACCTCCAATTCTGATACTATTTCACCTGTAAGTGCACAGGTTCCTTTATCTGCCTCTGATTATTCTGATACCTCTGATGAAGCTCCATCTCAGGCCATTGAGATTGAAGACATGGAACCAATATCCACGAGATTCCTAACAAGCGAAGATGAGGAGTTGTTCTCTGTATACCGAAACTGGGGCATGATTACTGAGTGCCAAGTTCCAATTGATGTTTTTGTTCTTTTTACGTGGTCAGCACATGGCGGGAGCCCGAGTTATTGATCTCCCATGGCAGGCGTCTGTTCAAGCTGATGTTCCTTTTGGTGACGGTTTTGGAGTTACTGACACCGATACCAACATGGTCCATTTTTTTGTTGCGGTTATTCGGGCCCAGATTACTTTTCTTGATAACAAGGTTGACCAGTTGCAGGCGTTTTGGGAATCATTTATTGAGGCTCTTTTGCTTTCATAACAAAAAGGGGGAGAAGATGTAAGAGACACGGATGAGGTTTGAGCCATTGCTTGATTTGTGGTTTGTTTGTTCTAAACAATGAGTATTTGTTTAGGGGGATTTTTAATTTAGGATGAGTTTTTAGTCCTTTGAACTTTTATTGCGCGTCTAGGTTATTTTGTCCAGAAAGGCAAAAGGGGGAGATTGTTGGGAAATTTATTTATGGAATTTCCTTATTTTGTTATTTGCCTTTCTTGGGCACAAAATATATTAGGGAACTAGAATTAGGACTCAGATTTGTTTCCTAGATTGTGTCTAAGATTTTATTTAGTATCCTAAATTGTGTTTAGGACTTGTTTAACTTGTCTACCAAGTTTAGGACTCTAGGGTTCTTGTCTATTTAAGATAAGACAAGGACACAAGAGAAAGATATCTCTCTTATACATGGATTATCCCTACGAAAAGAAATAGAGAGACGCAAGAAACAAAGCAGCAGGCGACGCACGGCAAGGAAGAACACAAGCGAGATAATTACTTGGAGCCACTGTCCGAGATCAACAAGTTCTTCAAAGTTGTGTGACCAACGGAGAAGATCTTTTTATCTAGGCGACAAGTATTTAGTATCATATGTTTGATACTCTAGTTTTCATAGATTACTTTTTATCTTTTTGTATTGATCATGAACAAAGAAAAGTAATATAGTTTTCGGGTTTGTACACCCAAGTTCACAAGTACTTTTACTTGTGAACTGAATTTAAACTGTTGTGTTCTAAGTTTATATTTCCGCTGCTTATTTTAGTTAAACTCTAGTTGATGTTAGTTTCAGTATTGGTTAACATTGAAAGCAACATCGTTTACTGATACTTATTTTCATTAACCATAGACCTTCGAATTTACATATTGATACATGCATCCATGAATATAATAGTTAATTGTATATAATGAATTGATATTATACATGAATATATTTAATTAGTTACAAAGAATTGGTTAATGCATGAATATAATCAATTAAACATATATGAATTCATTTATTTTCAATACATTTGTACTGAATTTAAAAGGTCTCACTTTCAATTAACAAAATATTAATTTATCGATATATTAATATCTTTGTAAATTAATAAAATTTCATGGTCCCAAAATTATTAATTTATAGAGGTTTTACTGTATAGTGATCCAAACTTTTGTCCACCCTTTTAAAATATTTAATTTTTAAACACGCAAGCTTGCTCGCAAGAGTACGAGGAACTTGTAGGGTGGTGAGCTTGACTCAAGTCGATTCTTTCGAGGACAACTGTTCGGTCTCTTAGATGTTTTCTCAATCACGAGTGATCAAATAATACATACAAATTAGAGGTTTTTGAAGATTTGATTTGATCATTTAAAACTAAGCAATATTTAAAACTAATTAAACTAATTATCTTAAACTAGATTACCAACTAAAACAATAATTAACCTACTTAAACCTAAGAACTAAGAAATAATTAAACTAGCAGTAAAACACAGTAATGATTTAAACCTAATCGATCCTTGTGAATAACAGTAGTGAATCTAAGACCATGAATATAAGAAACTACCATGAAACAATTGTATTATAAGAATCTAAAGACAGAAAACTAAGCATAAACTAGTTCGCATAAATAAATTCGCATAAATAACTTCATGAATCCATAGTATCCAAAGTATTAAGCATCAAGTAAGTCAAAAACTAATTATCTAACTCTAGAATTAACTAAGAAAGCAATTAAGAGTTTAGGAGACTTATTGAAACTAGTAAAAGCGATAAGAATCTCCAGCGAGTCCGGAGTTGGAACAAAGATCTTGATTTGAAGTGAATCTTGAGCGTGAGGGACTTGAATCTTTAATCTTGATCTCTATCTTTGTAACGGAGTGTGTAAATGCATTATTTCTGTGCTCTCTAACCCTAGGTAGTCGTGTCTCCTCTTTAAATCCGAAATATGAAGGGTATTTATAGATATAGAATGTCTTGGCGCACAAGAAAACCTAAAAAATGCATTTCTGGGTAGCCACGTCGACTTCACGTCGACCGCCGCGTGCTGGAGCTCGGCATCGACGCTGCCTGTGCGCTCACGTCGATTGGGCGGAGGCGTCGACTGACGCGGTCATGGATCGATGCAACAGCAAGTCGACTTGGGCATCGACAGACGCACCCTTGGATCGATGCTTCAGAGATTTACGTCAGCTTAGCGTCGACTGAGTGTCGACCGTCGTGGGCAGGATCCGCATTGAAGTTGCGTCGACGCTCGCGTCGACCGACGCGACTGAGAGTACATCTCATTTTCTCAATATTTCTTCTACTCGTTCACCGGAAAGCTCGTTCTCCACTCTTGAACATCAAACTTCATCTATGTACGCACTGGACTCTTCCGGTTACTTAGCTGTAAGGTGAAAAATAACGAATAATCACCTATTCTCATCAATTATGATCAAAATACGGTAAAATAAGCCAGAAGTATAAAAATACGGAATTAAGCTTAAATCATCCAACTTATACCAAAAACAAATAGAAAAAAGAACTAAAATACTAATAAAAACAAGGACAAATCTGCGTTAATCAACTACCCCACACTTTATTGGTTTGTTCGTCCTCAAACAAACGATAGTTTTAAAGAGTAACAAGAATGAAAATAAGTTCAAACAAAGATTCGTGTCGTGCTACATACGTAATTTTGAAAATATAGGTACAAATCACGCAACGTGAAACACGCCTCCTTTATTACATCGTCGCTTCAAAATCAAAATCATGCATCCTCTCAAAAGGGAAATAAATATGTGGGTGTATGCTCCAAAGCACTCAAGCATTGCTGCATGGGACGTGTATACGCTCAAATCATACAAATACATGTACAATAAATAAGCACGGAAAATCAATCTCTTTTCAATCGTAAATTAAGTTTGCTGTCAAAACTAAGAATCGGAAAAGGTCTTTTCGGGTTGTAATGTAAGGCTCTTTGGACGGGTGTGGAATATATAAGCCATGTGCCTAACTCACGATCTAACGTGATTAATAACTCACCAAACCTATTATAATCACGAAGTAATGTGCTTCACCTCGTTTAAAAATAAAAACCTCACTTAACACTCATAACGCAGCCTATATACTTAGGCTATTTCTCAACTCGTACTCTAAACCGACTTTTGCTCAAACCACTTAAACACAATATAGAAGCTCATAATGTGCTTCTTATTCAACACAACTCTTGCCTCTTAAACATTAGGCTTCAAGAAAATAAACAATAAAACAAGCCTGTAATTAAGCGCATAGGCAATTACATAACACGATTTACCATCCTATTTTCTTTAATTTTTTTATATATATCCCCTTTATATTCTTTTTTTATGGGGTTCTTTTTTTTTTCTTTTTTCTTTTTCGGATGGTGGTCTTTTATTACAAAAATTCATAAAATCATCCTAATAAAAATTTCAAAACTCTAATAACCAATAAAAATAACGAACTCCTACCCCACGCTTTTAATGGGTTAGTAGGGGTCGACTCAAAACACACATGGCTATAGGCATGGATTATTTGGTTATGATTGGCTCATTCGGAATTTATAGTGGCTAAAATTATATGGATATGGCCGCAATAGGGTTTTTTTTGTGCCTTAACCTCATTTTCAAAGTCATCTACACATATCGGTTTCAAAGAGATATCAAATCAAAACTCATTTAAGTACATGCAACGATGATAAACACTCAGGCTACTCACAGGCTTTTTGCATGAACAAATTTTGTAATTGACGTTGCTTTAAAGGTTTTGCAAAATCAATTGCGTTCAAGTACCATTTTACAATATATAAATAATAATCTGAAAAGCTCTGTGCACTTATACACGCTCAAAGACAAGAACATCAAATCAAACATAGTTAACTTTGACAGGCAAGCCATACAAACACAATTTAGCACAGAAATAGCAATTAATCACGTTTAAGTACTTAATTATTACAAGCCAAATAAAAATTACACAAATAAGAAATAAAAATCACACTCGACCACCCCCCTCCTGATTTCCCCAAATACATCCAAAAATCAAAAAAACGGAAGGAAAAGGAAACATCCCTGAAAATAGAAGGTCGAGCCGCTACTCGTTGATTTGTGCAATTGGCCATCGCTTCAACGTACGTGAAATGAGATGTCCTAAAAAAACAAAACAAACAAAAACAAAGAAAATAACAATATTTTTGGATTTTGTATTTTTTTAATTTTTCCTATTATTATTAAAGTAGAAAATAAAGATACAAAGATTTCAGAACTCACGGGATCCATCATCCTCAGGAGCATTATCGACGTCCATGCCGGGTTGGGGAAACGATGCCTCAAATCGCTCCTCGAGTCTCGAAATACGAGCTCGCATTTTCCTCAAGCTCTGTCGGTTTTGCTCGTGGTTCGTGTCTATCTTGTCGTTGATGGTTTGGAGATTTTCGAACATCTTCAATTGGAATGCTCGGTTATCTTTGAAAAATTGGCCCCAATCGGGACTCGGGCCCGAATTGGTACGTGGGGCCAGCTCCATAGTTGTATCACCATCCTTGTCGCTCGGTCGAGACGAGGAACCTCCATAAGTAGTGGACCTCACTCGGGGTGCAGGAGCATGTGTCAAAGAAAGAGATGATGTCCTGAGTGGTTGAAGTCTGTTTTCGGCCGGATCGAGCCCAAAGTGACGGGCTAGGCCGGTGATGTATGGTGCTAAATAGAGGAGAGGCGATTTACTACCCGGCGTGCCCTTTGTAACATTGTAGAGTCCGCTCAAAATCAACGGGTAAAGCCGGGGTTGTCCACCATCAAGAAGACATTGTAGAACGTAAAGCTCGGGCTTTGTCACGTATGTTGCCTCGTTTTTGCAAAAGACAATGTGGGTGAGGATTTTGTAGGCTACATAAAGGGCTTCATCTTGAATTTTCGAGCAAGGAAATCGCTTGCAGTCGCCCGTGTTGCCCCTGGTTATCATCCCCCCAAAAGAGGCTAAGTCGAAGCCTTGGACACCAATCGGGTGGTCCCCTTCGGTCGGGAAACCAAAAATATTACAAAAAACCTCCTCGTCCACATAGATTTCATTTCCTCCCAAATGACACGTAAATATCTCGTCATTGCGGATTAATAACGTAGCGAAAAACTCGAGCATAAGCTCGCTAAATCTGGGAAGGTGCATGCGGGCGAAGTATCCATAACCGATGCCATCGACATAACGAGAAAGGTCGGTATGGTGCTCCGAACCATTCGAGGCTTGCTCCTCAATTCCGTCAACGTTTAAAGTCCGATGGGTCGCGAACCCCCATTGTCGAACAGTCTCAAAAATGTTCCCTTCCTTTTCGTCTTAAATTGGGAACGACGCTCCATATTTCCCCGAAATATCCTTACATTTTCCCGCCCGAGACATTGTCAATGAATACGAAGTTGAATGGGAATGAAAAATCTTGAAAATAAAATCCTTGGGTTCTTTGGGGAATTTTGTCGAACACTTGGCGTGTGTGTTCAACCAACTAAGAACTTGTGAACTACTTGCACCACAACCTTCCCAAATACAACCAACAACAATAATAAGATCCCAAGAGAGTATAAGCGAAGCACCTCGTCAATCGTTGCTCGAAACTAGCTCGTTTCTGGAAAATTGCTCAAAAACGTAGCCCGTTTTGGAGATATTTCTTGAATGGAAGTTGGAAAGAAGGAGTTGGGTATGTGGTTTGTGTGGGATGAATTGTTGTGGGTTGGTGGTGAAGTTGGTGAATTTTTGAAGAAAGAAAATTTGTGAAGAAGGAAGGAAGAAGAAGAAACTTTAAGTTGAGAAAGAAGGTGAAAAGTGAGAAAAGAGGGTTAGGGGGTGGATTTATAAGCTGATTCTGGGTTAAAGCCGCAGGTCACTCGAGAACGGGTCGGTTTGGCGGGTCAAGATCAGGTTTTTAAATGTATCTGGGCCGGGTTTTGGCTTCGTGTCGACGCTGCGTCGACCGACGTGAACCAGATCGACGCGACAGAGACCATTTTCTCGGCAGGTGCGTCGACGTCGCGTCGACCGACGCAAGCAGTCTCGGCGTCGACGCGGGCGGATTTTCTGGGTCGAATGTTCCTTTGATCGATTGATCAATTCTCCTCGTTCGAGTCCTTCAATCTGTTCTAAAAAGATAAAAACCAAAATAAAACATTAAATAAACTGAAAATAAATTACAAAAGGATACAGAAAGCTCGGGTTGCCTCCCGAGCGCAAATTTTAACGTCGCTTGCTCGACGCTATGTGCTTGATCAATCTCTTGCTCATAGTGGGCTACTACCCCACGCTTTATTGGTTTGTTCATCCTCGAACAAACGACAGTTTCAAAGTATAAAAAGAAAGAAAATGGGCTCAAGCAAAGAGTCGTGTCGTGCTACATAGATAATTTTGAAAATATAGGTACAATTCATGAAACGTCAAACACTCCACCCTTATTATAATGTCGATTCAAAATCAAATCATGCATCCTCCCAAAAAGGTAATATATAGGGGTGTTCACTCAAAAGCACTCAAGCATTGCTGCATAGGACGTGTATACACTCAAATCATACAAATACAAGCACAATAAACAAGAACCGAAAATAAATCTCTTTTCAATCGCAAACTATGTTTGTCTGAGCGAGGGTCTGGCTAGGCCTCTTGGGAAAACAGGACACCAGGAAAAGGTGAGTGCAGCTCTGGATCTATCCTGAGCTGGTGAAAGCTCTTCACCAAGAAAGGCTTGATTGGAGTCAAGCCCGGTATGGACACTGAGGTAACACAGAGGAAAGAGAAAAGGAAGACCTGGAACGGGGAATACCTGTTTTCTGAGTAAGAGAGAGAAGTGGGACCACTTGTCAGAATTGGTTGCGTAACGGCCCATAATTCGCGGCATGTGCTCGCGGGATCCCGGATGGGGTCCCCACGGAGGAAAGTTATAAATATCTCAGCCTCAAGGCTGAGAAAGGTATGTTGTTTTCTTGAGCATTCCTTATTATTTTCTGGAAAACACCTCAAACGCTTACTGACTTAAGCATCGGAGAGGTTTCCACCGGAAAACCACCGGTGGTCCTTTCTAACTTGTGTTTGTGGTGCAGATTAGAGTTTAGGGGTTTTCAGTGTATTCTTGGTACTAGTCATCTTTTGGGCCGGAACAATTGGCTCCGTCTATGGGAAAATCAAAGCTAAGACGTGAGCATGGATTTGGACGGTTTAAGGCGAAACTTGGTGGGGGAGCTCGGCGGAACTCCCAGCTCCGCTGCGCCGTGGGGTATTCCACGGTCGGCTTAGCCGTCGACGGCAAGGCCAGGGGAGGCAGAGACGTCAGCCACAGCCAGGACAGGTGCCACGCCGCCATCCTCAGGCGGACCACCGCCTGTCACTGAGGGGATGTTAAATGATGCTTTTCTTAGGCAACTGTCTGAGTTAATAGGCAAGGCTGTGGAAGTAGCCGTGGAGAAAAAATTTGCCGCGATGTCAACTCCACCTTAAGGAGTACGGCCGGATCGGGCGATTCCACCGACAGAAACCGAACCATTGCGCAATCAGGCGGCAGGGTGAACTCTGCTTCAGGACAGAGACGAGAATTTCTTCACCTCCAATAGCGAAACATCTAGCCAGAAAAATCCAGGCTTGATGGAACAGATGCAAAGTTTGCAGAAAGAGGTGAGGGGGTGAGGGAATTTAGGAAGAAGATGACGAGCGATGGTGTGGTTCCAGCGAGAAGGGGCACCCCGTTTACTAAGGAAGTCATGCGCGATGACGTTCCGGCCTCTTACAGGTCGTTAGGTTTCGAATACAATGGGACCACTGATCCCTGGGACCATTTGAGTCGATTTGAGATCGCGGCGGCTGTGCATAAATTCTCAGACGTAGTCATGTGCCGGGTCTTCCTGATGACTTTCACTAAATCAGCTCAGCTCTGGTTCAGCCAGCTGCCGCCGAGATCTATCAGTAATTTTGACGAATTCAGTTCAGCATTCCTGCACCAGTTTACGAGCTTCTGTAAATACCAAAAAATGCCGCTTGAGCTTTTCAGCTTAAAGCAGAAAGAGAATGAGAGCTTACGCGCCTACATCAACAGGTTTACAATGGCTAAATTGGAAGTGCCCTCCACGTCTGAAGAGCTGTTGGTGAATGCTCTGGCGCAAGGTTTGAGGAGAGGGGAATTTTTCCAGTCGCTGGTGGTGAAACCAGCTCAGAAATTTGGAGAGCTCTTGGAGAGGGCTGAGAAATACATTCATCTGGAGGAAGCGTTGAAAATCAAGGAGGAAGGAGAAAAGAGGCGGGAAAGGTATGACAAGGAAGACGGGGTAGCGGTAAAGAAGCCCAGGCCAGAGCCGCCCGTGAGTAGACCTCGTTTTGACAGATATACCCCTCTAGCAACCCCTCAGGGAGAGATACTGCAAGCAATAGAACGACATCCAGAGATGAAATGGCCCAAGACCCATTCACAAAAACCGAGGAAGGAAAGGTCAGACCGCTTCTGCCATTTCCATAATAAATACGGACACAGCACTGATGAATGTACACATTTGGAAGATGAGTTGGAGAGAATGGTCCAGGCAGGGCATTTGAAAGAATATGTCCGCATGAGGAAAGAGGAGGCCAGATCTGGTCGTAGCAGCTACAATCATGCTCCTCAGAACAAGAGAGATCAGGATAGGGGGCGAGCTGAAGGAAGAAGATCTAACCAGGCCCAGGTCATTCATGGAGAAACTCAGATGATCATTGGGGGAGAGTTGGAAGAGCATTCTAAGAGGACGCAACATAGTTATGTTCGAGCTGCTAAAGATTTGATTAGAAAGTCGCGAGAGGTGGGTCAAATGGCGTCTGCGCCAAATATCTGTTTTGGGTCAGAGGATGGTGATGGTATTTTAGCCCCCCACATGGATGCCCTGGTGATAACGGCAACCATTGCTAATTATAACGTACGAAGAATTTTTGTGGATACGGGAAGCTCTGCCAACATATTGTTCTTTGATTGCTTTAAACAACTAAAGTTGGGCGTCGAATTAGAGGAGGTGACCACCTCCTTGGTAGGGTTTGCAGAGGGAGCCCTGAAACCATTAGGAGCGGTCAGGCTCCTCGTTACTTTAGGAGAAGAGCCCTATCGCGTGACCAGGACGGTGCGTTTCTTAGTGGTAGATGCGCCATCCTCTTACAACGTTATGCTTGGCAGACCTTCCCTAAGTCAGTTCCAGGCGGTAATCTCAGTTTTTCACATGAAGATGAAATTCCCCACTGAGGATGGAACTGGCGAGGTGAGGGGTGATCAATACGCATCGCGACAGACATACGTTGAGTGCATAAGACGGAATAACGAGGAGAGGTTGAGTAAGAAAGCCCGGACAGAACAGCCGCGGCAAGATTTGGGAAGAAGAGAGGAAGGGTTGATGTTGGTAGAGATTGTTCCGGGTGATGAAAGTTGAATCCTACGTGTGGAAACAACGCTTAGCCCAGAGGTCTTGACAGACCTGGTGACCTTGTTAAGAGAGAGCGTGGACGTGTTCGCTTGGTCTCCCCAAGACTTGGTGGGGATTGACCCGAAGGTGATGGAGCATTGCCTTAATATCAGCCCAGATGTGAAGCAAGTGAAACAAAAGAAACGAAACTTTGGACCTGAGAAGGAGGCCATAATTGAGGATGAGGTAGAAAAATTATTAAAGTCTAAGCACGTCCAAGAGATATAATTCCCGAAATAGCTCTCTAATGCCGTGCTGGTCCCCAAAACTCAGGAAGACTGGCGAATGTGCATCGATTTTTGAGACCTTAACCAGGCCTGTCCAAAGGACCATTATCCCCTACCAAGGATAGACCAGCTGGTCGATTCCACCTCTGGGTGTGAACTCTTGAGCATGATGGATGCTTCACAGGGCTATCACCAGATCAGGTTGGCAAAAGAAGATTGGAAGCGAGTCAGTTTCATAACTCCCAAAGGAACATACTGATATGTGGTTATGCCCTTTGGCCTCAAGAATGCAGGCGCCACATATCAGCGATTAGTAGACAAGATGTTTAAAGGTCAGCTCGGGCAAAACATGGAGGTTTATGTGGATGATATGCTCGTTAAAAGTGTGAAGGCAACCTCGCATGTGGACGATTTGAGAGAGACCTTTAATACCCTGCGGGAATACAAGATGAAGCTCAACCCCAAAAAATGCACATTTGGGGTCAGAGCTGGTAAATTCTTGGGGTATATGGTTATGGGAAAGGGGATCGAGGCCAACCCAGAGAAAGTATGCGAAATCATGAAGATGTAGGCGCCCAGGAATGTCAAGGAAATGCAATGTTTAGCGGGTCGCATTAATGCCTTGAGCCGATTCGTCTCGCGCTCGGCAGAGAAAAGCCTCCCTTTCTTCCGAGCCCTGCGCAAGAAAGCTCATTTTGACTGAAGCGAAGAATGTGAGGATGACTTTAGGAGGTTGAAGGAACACTTGGCCAGCATGACCTTGCTCACGAAGCCTGTCCAGGGAGAGCCTCTCATCTTGTACCTATCGGTTGGACAACAGGCAATCAGCTCTGTCTTGCTCCGTGAGGAGGGAAAGATACAGAAGCCAGTATACTACTGGAGTAAGGTCTTGCATGACGCTGAAACAAGGTATGTCGAAATAGAGCGAGCAATGCTGGCTCTGGTGGGCACAGCTCGGAAATTACGCCCGTATTTCCTCTCTCACAGTATAATCGTGCGGACAAACTTGCCATTAAAAGCCGTCATGGACAAGCCAGAGGCGTCGGGTAGACTGGTCAGGTAGATAATTGAGCTTAGCGAATTTGATGTTCCATTCGAGGCTATGACAGCAATAAAAGCTCAGGCGCTAGCTGATTTTATGCAAGAGATGACCAGCCCTTCTAATGAAGAACATGAGTGGACGGTCTTCACAGATGGTTCTGCCAATAACCAAGGTTGTGGAGCAGGAATTGTCTTGATAGATCCAACAGGGGTGTCGACAGAATACGCGATACGTTTAAATCAATCTCTATCCAATAACGCGGCAGAATATGAAGCCCTCCTGCGAGGAGTTTAGATGGCATAGGACCTAGGGGCGGAGCAGATCTGTGCCAAAGTGGATTCCCAGCTTGTTTGTAAGCAGATAAATGGAGAATTCGAGACTAGGGAAGATAGTATGCAGAGATATTTGGCAAAGTTTAGAGAGCTAGCAAGGTACGTGAAATCTCTGACAGTTGCACAGATCCCTAGGGAAGAAAATGGAAGAGCCGACTACTTGGCGAAAGTGGCCAGCTCTGCCACAAATTACAGGGAAAGGGTGATTACGTTACTAAGAGCGGATGCGGGATTCGATGCCGAGCAGATCTGCTCAGTAAATGAAAAAAATGATTGGCGTTCCCCTATCATTGCTTATTTAGAAACGGGAGAGTTTCCAGAAGAGAAAAGAGAAATGGAAAAGGTAAGACTCAGATCTGCTCATTTCTGTCTGGTCAATGGGGCTCTGTTTCAGAGGGGGTTTGGAAGACCTTTGTTGTGATGTCTAGGCTCAGAAGAAAGTATCCAGGTCCTTAAAGAAGTCCACGAAGGGTGCTGCGGCAATCATATGGGAGCGCGGGCCCTGGCTAGTAAAATATTGAGTGCTGGATATTTCTGGCCATCATTGAGAAAAGAGGCCGAAATTTTCGTAAAAAGATGTGAGAAGTGTCAAAAGATGTCTCCCCTAACTCACCAACCAGCAAAAGAGCTGATGACAATGAGCTCTCCCTGCCCTTTTGCGAAATGGGGAATCGATCTGGTTGGTCCATTCCCAATGGCCCCAGCTCAAAAAAGATTCCTAATTGTAGCCGTGGATTATTTCAGTAAGTGGGTTGAGGCCGAAGCTCTGGCCAAAATAACAGAAGAGGCAGTGATGGGCTTCATATGGAAGAACATTGTGTGTCGTTTTGGGGTGCCAAGGGTGATAGTATCGGACAACGGGACCCAGTTTATGGGAGCCAAAATTACGGCCTGGTGCGTTAAAATGAAAATTCAGCAGCACTACACATATGTTTACCACCCACAAGCAAATGGCCAAGTCGAGGTAACCAATCGAATCCTGGTCCAAGGGCTCAAATCACGGTTGGAGAGATCTGGGGGCAAATGGGTAGAAGAGCTGAATGCGATACTTTGTGCATATCGCACGAACCCTAAAGAAAGCACGGGCGAAACTCCTTCTAGTATGGTCTATGGCATGGACGCCTTTGTTCCTGCGAAGATTAGCCTTGAAACCCATCGAATACAGAGCTATGACGAAAAGCAGAATGAGGAGTTGATGCAAGATGCGTTAGATTTGGTTGAGGAAAAAAGAGAACGGGCAATGGTAAAAATGGAGCATGTACGAGGGCGTATCCGAGCAGCTTACAACAAGACGGTTCGTAAGAGATGCTTCCAGGTGGGAGACCTGGTGTTAAGAAGAGCTGACTTAGGAAAAACGAAAGGAAAGCTGGAGGCTGCATGGCAGGGGCCGCTCCGCATCGTGCAGACCTTACCGGGAGGAGCATTCAAATTAGAAGAGCTGGATGGCACCAAAATTCCCCGGGCCTGGAACATAAGCAATTTACGAATATTTTATGCATAGATTGTATTTCCTTGTTATTTATCTATCTTATTGAATAAAATTACAGGTTTGGCTGATTTAAACACGTGTGCATAATTAGGCCAAGATTGGCTAAGTACGGATTTCCTCGATTTTTCCTGACTTGATTGTCAGTTTAAGCCAGGATTGGCTAAGGACGGATGTCCTCGATT
>BMAC01001058.1:97185-130084 GCA_014905375.1 Phtheirospermum japonicum | reverse complement strand
AAAAAAGAGAGAGAGAGAGAGAAGAAGAAAATTTTGCGATTCATCTGGGGGGACCGCCGATCTGAGGCTAGAGCGCGGCGGACTCGCCAGAGCTCGCGCTCCGTTTCGTGCAGGCAGCGGCGGTACTTATCGGACCGCTCGGTGAGAGAGTGTGCTTCACCGGCAGCGATGGTAAGACGGTTCACCGACTCAAGCAAGTCAGCCTTCTCTTCCTGCAACTGTCGGTTGACTTGCCGGAGCTCAGCCCATTCTCTCTTGTAGTGGCGCTTCTTTTGCCTTTTTCTGTCAAGAAGGCGATAAAGGTAGCTTACCTTTTCTCCGAGCATGACAAGCTTATCATAAAGTTTGAAGTTTTCGACAACCAGAGAAATGTTTTTTCGCTTGGCGATATCAAGTTCTTGAAGGAGAGGGGAAGAAGCCATTGCAGAAAATTGAAAAGAAAATAATGAATACAGGCACGTATTTAAGGAAGTAAAGGCGCGTGGAAAGAGAATCGTAAGGGTACTAAGGTTTCCGGAAAACCAGGAAACCCTAGAGAACTCAAAAGCCACAACGAGACAAAATATAAGAAGTTATCATTTATCCAAATGCATGCAATAAAAACTTCAAAGATAAATCAGACAAGCCACACAGGCAATAACATCAGGTCTGTTTAAAATACAAAAAAGGCATAGAAAGCTAAGGCTCTGCATCCAGCTCTGTGGCTAGCTGTTCCACAGCATCTTCAACCAGGGCACCAGGGGACGCTCCTCCCGGCAGCTCACCCAGACCAGCGAAGGTTAGGGATGGAGAAGAGTCAGGGATAGCTAAGGTGAGATCCTGGTCTGGATGAGAGACAGCAGACGGAGGAGAGCGAAAGAGAGAAAGGATGTGCTCGGCAAACTCCGTAGCCTCCGCAAGATGCAAACGGTCTTGCTCCTTGGCATAAACAAAAGAGGCAGGCTCAGGAGGATTTTTCAGTGGAAGATCCCGATTAAAGATAGCGTTGGGATCGGCCACATTGGCTGCGCTCCACTTAGCTTGCTCGTCTAGGGCAAAATAATAATAGTTCATGGCATCGGGGACAAGCAGGGAGTAGAGCTCTTTGGACCCCAGGAAAGCTCTCCTGGCCTCCTCTCTAGCCAATTGGATTAACTTAAGGCCCTCTTCGGAGCCTAGAAATTCCATCCTCCACTCCGCCTTGGCTTTGATCAAGGCCTCATCTGCCAGAATGCGAGCCTCAGCCAGGGTTTCATCTCTTGCTTCAGCACGAACGGTCTCAATCTTCTTCGCCTGTGCCCTGCTCATCTCTGCAGTTTCATCCTTTGATTTCTTGAGTTTCTCCCTTAGCTCTCCTAGCTCTTCCCCTTGCCTTTTCAGCTGCACTCGTCTCTCCTTAGCAAGAGTCCTGATGCGCTCCATTTTCACAACAAGCTCCTTGTTCTCCTTAACCACATCAAATTGGATCAATGATCTGGTGATGCGGGAGGCCAGAAGGGCCTTCTTGGAGGAAGCCTAATCAGTAAAAATCAATAGAAATTAGCACAGGAGCAAATGATATGCCATGGGTATGAGGAACAAGAAATTTACCCGTGCTTCGTCCTGGCACCAGGACTCCAGTAGCTGACGATCCGTCATTTTTTCCAAGTCTGGTCGGTCTGCTGGCAGCATTTATCGGAGCACGTATTGTACGACAGTCTCCCCCGAGCAGTTGGCTATTGAATTAATCAGAGGTGGGATGCTGCGAGTAACGGGGGAAGGGGCAATGTGAGCTGAGGAGAGGACGAGAGCACGATCGCTGGAGGCTGTGCGCGGCCTCTTGGAAAGAGGAAGTGTATCTTCCTCCGAGTCGGAAGAAGAGGGTCTGGCAAGAGCAGGTCGAGGAGGCAGTTGGGCAGGATTAGAGCTGACTTCTGGAAGGGAATCTTGAGTGGGTTTAGAAGGTCCCACCCTATGCTCGATAGCCCTGGAGGTTCCGCTCGCTCTCCTCTTGGCCGCCTCGATCATTTTGCGCATCATCTTGTCTGAAAGCAAAAGAAAAGAGGGTTAAGGGTAAAATAAACAAGCAAAACAAACCCAGAAGGAGAGAAACTATACCGATCTCTTTGGTTAAAAGGGCTGTTTCTGACCCATCGTTAAAAAAATCCAAGACAGAGGGAAGGAGAAGGTCAGTCACATGGAGAGGATTCTCATTTAAAGTAGAAATAATCTTCTTTATACGGGTAGACCTGTTGGTGGAAGACAGGGGGGGATACGTAGGTAATCCTTCAATGGGCTCAGGATTAAGACCCCAGTCCTCACTACAATAAACAAAGAAGAGTTTCTTCCTCCAATCCTTGTTGGAGGTAGGAAGTTTAAATAAAAAGTGAACTCCAGATCGGGCTGTCAAGTAAAAACAACCTGGAAAAGAGCTTTTCGCTTGGAAGAGCTGGAAGAAGGTATGAGCAGAAGGGTCTAGACCAACATGACGCATGGCCAGACTGTAACAGACCATGATGCAAAAGGAGTTAGGGGTAAATTGAAAAATGGGTATCTGGTATATTTTGGCTATTTCCAGCATTAACGGGTGTACAGGAAGGCGTAGGCTTGCCTGAAACTGGTCTTGGTAAAAGGTTAACCATCCGGTCGGCAATTGACAGGCTAATATACCTGCCGGAGGGCAATAGACGTCATAAGGATCGTAAATTATGTGTCTATGACGAATTTCCTCCACCGTCCTTTTACTCAGGATGGAGGTAATCTTGGGGTGATCAGCGGTGGCCGGGGGATATTCCAGGCCGCCGGAGGAAGAGGAGAGGGCAACCACCGCCGCGGCTACCGAAGAAGAGAGGGATAAAGAATCGGAGTCCACCGTGGGGGTGCTAGATGGGGAGGGAGAAGAAGCTCTCGCCATCATAGGAGGGTCTGATAGTGAAGGGGAAGACAGTACCACCGCCGTCGGAGTAGCATACGGCGGAGAAGCATTAGTAGGGGGCGCGTTAGAAGACGACGCTATTTTAAGGAAATTAAAAAGAGATCAGGGGCTAAGAGAGGTACCTGGTTTGTAAAAGATTTCTGGAAAAATCAAACTGAGAAATTTGAATCGGAGAGGATCGCCGGAAATTCCAAGAGAAAGGAAAAGGAGGCTTGAAAGATTTGGAGAAGTGAGAAATGCAAGGTGAGAGTTCAGCGGGAATAAAAGGAAACAAGATAAATTCGAAAAGCGGAAATCAATAAAGGCGGGATTTGATGGGATCCTCGCATTTAATGTTGGCAGAGGAACAGTACCCTAGGCGGTGAGCTGGAGCGTCAACCGTCCTAGAGTAGGGCTAACGTGGCAGTACTGGGGAAAGCGTGAAAATATGGTAACTGCTTTGGGAAATGAACCGACATCACTAGCGCCTGTAATTAGGCTTCAGGCGGATTTCTTGGGATCCGTGCAAAGTACGAGGAGTAATAAACGTCTGGGGCCTTATTTATGACGGACACCCCGGGGGTATAACAGTTCCACCCCAATACCTGTAGGGGGGAGGAGTTGATGGGGCAATAGATTGATCAGACCTGATTTGGGGTAGATCTGATTTGAAGATCTGGAGTAATGTGAATAAAAAGAATACAACAAGACCAGTTTGGCCTGAGCGAGGGTCTGGCTAGGCCTCTTGGGAAAACAGGACACCAGGAAAAGGTGAGTGCAGCTCTGGATCTATCTTGAGCTGGTGAAAGCTCTTCACCAAGAAAGGCTTGACTGGAGTCAAGCCCGGTATGGACACTTTGGTAACACAGAGGAAAGAGAAAAGGAAGACCTGGAACGGGGAAGACCTGTGTTCTGAGTAAGAGAGAGAAGTGGGACCACTTGTCAGAATTGGTTGCGTAACGGCCCATGATTCACGGCATGTGCTCCCGGGATCCCGGCTGGGGTCCCCACGAAGGAAAGTTATAAATATCTCAGCCTCAAGGCTGAGAAAGGTATGTTGTTTTCTTGAGCATTCCTTATTATTTTCTGGAAAACACCTCAAACGCTTACTGACTTAAGCATCGGAGAGGTTTCCGCCGGAAAACCATAACTTGTGTTTGTGGTGCAGATTGGAGTTCAGGGGTTTTCAGTGTATTCTTGGTACTGGTCATCTTTTGGGCCGGAACACCACTTAAACACAATTGAAGCTCATGATATGCTTCTTATTACAACTCAACTCTTTGCCTTTAAACATTAGGCTTCATAATAACATAAACAATAAAACACAAGCCTTATTAGCGCATAGACAATGACTTAACACGATTCACCATCCTTCTTTTTCTTTCTCTATTTTTTATATATCCCCTTTTATTCTTTTTTTAATGGGGTTCCTTCTTTTTTTATGAAGGATGGTGGACCTTAATTACATTAATTCACAAGTTCCTAATAAAAATCCCAAAACACTAATAACCAATAAAAATAAAGAACTCCTACCCCACGCTTTTAATGGGTTAGTAGGGGTCGACTCAATAAAATCACTCAAGGCTATAAGCATGGATAATTTGGCTATGATTGGCTCATTCGAAATTTATAGTGGCTAAAAACTTAATGATATGGCCGGAATAGGTTTTTTTCTGTGCCTTAACCATATTTTCAAAATCAACTACACACAGCGGTTTCAAAGAGATATCAAATCAGAAACTCATTCAAGCACATGCAAAGATGATAAACACTCGGGCTACTCACAGGCTTTTTGCATGAAAAAGTTTTGAATTGACGCTGCTTTTAAGGTTTTGCTAAATCAATTGCGTACAGGCACCATTTTAAGTTTTGAAATATATATGCACTTATGCATGCTCAAAAGACTAGAACCTCAAATCATACTTAGCTAACTTTGACAGGCATGCCATACAAACACAATTCAACGTAGAAATAGTGATCAATCACGTAAAATTTAGCACTACAAACCCACAAAAATTTAAAAATTGCAAAAATTTCAAATTTCAACTATAACTCAACCATCCCCCCCTTTAAAACTTGTCAATCTCCCGATTGTCATAAAATAAATAAAAGTAAGGGAGATAAGAAAACATCCCTGAAATCCGATAGTAGAGTCTTTCCAAAATGTTTGTGCAATAATCCTTCGTCTTGAACTCGTGATTGGAATTGTCTTGAATTAAAAGCGATTGTAGTCAATTGTGTTGCGCGCAAGTGCCCGGTGGCACATCGTGTGGAATTGAATCGTCCTGAATGCGGCTCATCAAAAGGTTGCCGGACTGCTGCTAAATTGGGTCGGATTGCGACCTCGATCGACGGAGATGAAATCGTAAAATCGGATTTTCTGCGCATTAACACACACATAAACGCACCACGATAATTGACACAATAAAAACAAAAATAGACTAAAGAAAATCGAAATAAAAATTAAAAAAAAACTAACGCTTGGGTTGCCTCCCAAGAAGCGCAACATTTTACGTCGCATGCTCGACGCGTTTCAATGATCAATACTCGACTTGCGGTGGATCACCTAACTCCACCATGTCACTCGCTTGAAACTCCTTCTCAAATGTTTCGTTGGGGTCCATAATCGCAAGGTCCGCTCCAATATCATGAAAATCAATACCAAATAGCTCGGCTACCTTTTCCCTGCTAAGAAAATCATTGTCGTCCTCGACGTTCATATCATCAAAAACCGTTATGCTCTTAAGCTCTCGGACGCATGCATCTACCGGGTCAACGAACGAACATTCTTCTTCTTCCAACAATGGCGCAGGGCAATTATTCACATCTCGCAAAGAAAAAGTAACCGTCTCTCCCAAAACAGACATGCTCATCCTCCCTTTGTTCACATCAATCACCGCATGGGAGGTAGATAAAAATGGACGGCCTAAAAGAATAGTATGCCCCTTATCGACTAATTGAACGATCCGCTAATTGGAGACGCATCCTTGTCGGCTTCAATGGTCATAAATCAAATTGCTTATAAAGGGAATGCGGCATTAAGTTAATTCCCGGGCCAAGATCAAGCATTCCGCGTGCTTGTTGCCCATTCTCCAATGTAATATTGACACAAAAGCTTCCAGGGTCCTTCTCCTTCATAGGTAGTGGTTGCTTGCATAACGCACTCACCTCCTTCGTTAGAGGAACGTACTGATTTGTCTCCGAACGCCTATGTCTTGTAGCAAGCTCTTTGAAAAACTTCACATATGACGGCATCGTTTTGATCACATCCAAAAGAGGAAGGTTGATGTTGACATTCTTCAGCAAGTTGTAAAGCTCCATGAACTTCTTATTTTCTTTTGCTGGTCGAAGACGGCTTGGAAATGGAACTTTTCCGACTATCGGCGAAGTGAGAGCCTTGTTTGTGAGCTTCCCCTTCAAAGATCCCGAAATGTAAGGGTTTGGTGTCTTATGCAATTGTTCTATCGGCTTGGATTCATCTCCCTTTGGCGATGCCGATGTTGGACTCTCCGTCATCTCTTCATCTCCTCCGTCATTTATCTCGACTCCATTATCGATCACTTTCCACTGTGTAGGACTTTAATCACTGAGGCTTGCTCCGTTTGACTCGGAAACTTGTCATTTTCCTTATTTGATCTCGCAATGTCAGTCGCCAATTGTCCTATCGTCCTATCAATCCTCTCCACACTCTTAGCAAGATCATGCACTATCCTAGAGAGACTGTCAATACTATTCACCTTTTTTGAGAGGTCGTCTATCTTTACATTCACTTTAACAAGCCCCTCTCTTTTAATGAGTGTCCCAGTCACTTGATTTTGTTGCCAAACCAACAATTGATCATTTGGTTTAACCGGATTTGACGTTTGCCCCTTCGTAGGTGGTGGCGGTGAAGGAAGGTACCGTGGGTCAGTCTGTGGCTTCATCGGCGCGTAATGTGGGTTCTCAGGACCCCACTTGAAAAAGGGAGAATCAAGTTGTGCCTGAAATTTTTTTGTGGGTTTCTGCCCAGAATTGTTGTGTTGGAAATTTTGCACGACGTTGACCTCTATGTTCGATTCATCGTCAAAAGTCATCGAACACGCATTCTCTCCATGTCCAAATGCTCTACAAACTCCACATGTCTCTTGTGAAGGTTGCGATTGTTGCTTGATCATCATGTTCGTCAACAACTTCACTTGCTTTGTAAGTTTATCGATCTTGTCATCTTCCGCTTGCGCAACTAAAACCTCATTCACTCTAAGTTTTAGAGGCCTTGAACTTGTTTGCCTCGACTTGTCACTTATTAATTCAAAAGGATCTCGTGTTTCCTCCGCGGTTAAGCCCCCAAAATCTCCTGCTCGCATTTCCACGTGTTGCTTGAAATTCGGCAATAATCCTTCATAAAAGTAATTGTTGACCATTTCGTCATTGTTACCATGGTGTGGACATGCATTTAGGAGCTCCTTAAAATGATCCCATTCCTCGTGAAAAAATTCGCCATCCAATTGCTCGAAGTTAGAAATTTCCCTCCTCAACTTTGTCGTCGTTTGGGCTGAGTAAAATCTTCCCACAAATTTCTTGTAAACCATCCCCAAATTTGTTAGGGAATTAGGTTGCAATTGATTAAACCATCGTTTCGCTTTATCTTTCAGGGTACTAGGGAAGTATCTCATTCTAAGCTGTCCTTCACTGAGTCCTCGATCTTGAATCCCAGATAGTGCTATGTAAAATTCTCGAACGAACTCGAATGGGTCTTCATTAGGCAAACCATAGAAAGAAGGTAGTCTATTCAAATCGTTGGTCCTCAAGTTGTAGTTCCTAGCCGCTTGGCCTAAAACTATCGCTGAGCTATATGGTCCAATGGTTGGACATGCGAGATCACCTTGTTTTCGTATGTTTTGATATTTAGGGGCATGTCTTCCTCCAAAATTCGCACGTCTTCCTCCAAAATTGTCCCCATTCTCATAATAATCATCCTCATGAAACTCGTTTTCATCCTCATATTCATCGTCCAGTGTATCATCATCTTGACCATTATTGTACTGTTGTCCTCCTCGTCTGTTTTGGAAATGGTTCGGTGCTCGTTTCCGATTTACATTCTCATTGTGTTGTTGGTTGTTTTGGGGCCGGGGCCCGCCATTACCAACTTGGTTGCGTAAGAACTCCTTGTTTGCACGAGCGTTGTATGCTTGAGCTTCCGCTCGATTCCTAAAGTGCTGTGGACGGTTGATTTGATTTTTTGGAATCATTGCTTGACGATTATCTTGGCCTTGGGGCTCCCTGTTGTTTGGATCATTGAGGAACTGGTTTCCTTCTTGATTCTCTTCGTTATTGATCCTTTGGTTGTTTCCGTCGTTATGCGCATGATTAGGATCAAGAAGCGGTGGATCTTCTTGACGATTATCGTCTTGTGGGTCTCCAAAGTTTAGATCATCGGTAGGTGGCATTCCTATGGTTGGTATCGTAGAGGGGTATTATTATCATTTCCTTGCCCTCGGCCACCATTCGTTCGTCCTCCTCCTCTTCCTCCTGGTCCTCGGCCTCCAATAGGGGTAATGTTTGACATGTTGGCCGAAGTTGTATTCCGATTAATTGCGTTGGAGGAATGAAAGAGTCTTCTCGGTCTCCCAACTCGTTCGATGTTGTCTATATATATATCAAGTTCATTTCTAAGACTTCGACGTCCTAGCATCAACAACAAACAACATCAACGCATCGAGTGGCAAGCAAAGAACCTTTATACAAATAAACGAAAAAGTATAAAATAACACGAACAAACATTATCAAAACCTATTTCAGTCCCCGGCAACTGTGCCAATTTTTGATTCGAGCTTTTGTGTGTGCCTACTTTATAAATAATTGTCAGAAATTTAATAGCTCGCCCGCAAGAGAATGGGATCGCATGTAGGTTGGCAAGCTTAACTCGAGTCGTCTCTCAAGGACTGACGTTCGGGATTTTTAATGTTTGTTTAATCACAATGTTTAACACGAGRRCTTRTATAAATTTGGTTTTTGGAATTATAAACTACTAATAAATTCAAAAGCATCAACTAATTATGATTAACTAATTAATTTATCTTAAGCTTGAAACTAAATTATTTAAGAATTATTAATCTAGGGATTTTAAAGCAAATAAATTCTAAATTAACTAACTAGCTTGCATCAAACTACTATGAACTAAATCTAACATATGAATTCCCAAGATCAATATCAATATAAAATTCTCAAGCAATAACATATCATAAACTAATGAACCAAGCATAAGCAATAAGTAACTAAGCATGAACAATCTCATCACCAAGCATTAACGAAGTAAAACGCAGCAACTAAATTAATATTAAAAATGAAATCTAAGGTTCAAAGCTTCAGCGATTCAACGGTTCAAACGATTCGAAATAAATAAACGAAACTAAAAACTCAAACAAAATAATTAAACATAAATTATCTAGAATTAAACTAGGAATAACTAGAGTTTAGAGAACTTATTAAGTAGCTAAAGGTGCTGAAAGATTGCTGGGAAATCGGACTTTGGATGGTTGATCTCGGTCGAGAAATCGGAGCTTGAACGAACGTCTTCGTCTTGGTGCTTCGAGCCTTGAATCTTCGACTTAGATCTCTAAAATATGTTGTAGGGTGTTGAAATTAGGTTTCTCAACCCTAGGTAAGTGTCTTCAGTCGTGGTTGTTTTTTAAACCGAAATATGAAGGGTTTATATAGATATTGCAAGTCTTTGCGCACAAGAAACCCTAAAATCCGAATTCTGGGCCGTCGCGTTGACGGTGCATCGACTGACGCATGTCAGTGCTCGGCGTTATTGCTGCCTGGGTGTGCGCGTCGGTTGGGCAGGTGCGTCGACTGACGCAGGCTTGCATCGACGCTTCAGAAAGTTGCGTCGACCTTGCATCGACTGACGCCCCTTCAATCGACGCTTCAGAATGTTGCGTCGGCCTTGCGTTGACTGACGCGGATCATGGCTTGCATCGAAGGAGTGTCAATGCTCGCGTCAGTCGACGCGACAGAGCGTCTGTCTCCATTTCTCGATCTTTTGCTACTCGTTTCATCGGAAAGCTCGTTCTCCTATTCTTGAACATCGAACTTCGTCTATTATATGCTAAACTCTTCCGGTTACTTAGCTGTAAAGTGAAAGACCACAAATAATCACTTATTTGCATCAATCTAGGTCAAAAGGCGGTAAAATAAAATGAGAGTAAAAATATACGAATTAAAGTTTAAACTACCCAACTTATACCAAAAATAATAATAAAAACGAGCTAAAATACTAACTAAATTCAAGACAAATTCGTGTTAATCAGTGGGCCCATGAACTCTCTCTTGCTACTATTTCGACTCTTCACATAGTTCTCGTGATAAGGCTTAAGTCGATGATTGTGAACTTGGAAATTTGTCTTACTACGCTCATCGTATAGAGTGGCTACTCCATATTCATCCAATTCTTTTACTAAAAACGGTCCACTCCATTCGGCCTCGAGATTGGTTGGATCAAACTTACGGTTATGATTATACAACACTAATTGACTAACCTCATACTGTGAGTTTATAACTCCCTTGGTGCGAACCTCTTTCGATTTCTTCTTATTTGGCATCCAAGTGTTGTCGTATGTCTCGCCCTTGTTCCTTGCATAGTCAGAATTTTTGTTGGAGTCGAGGGAATCGTACATCAAATGATTTGTTGGTGGCTTCAACTCCACCTTTCCCTCGAATTTAGGTGCTTTGCTCTCCACATCTAATTCATCTTGAAATTCTTTGATAATATCGTTTATGTCAATCCCCAATAACTTGATCAAATCTTCCCCACTCAAATGATTCTCGTCGTCAAACTCATCGTACTCCTCACTTAAGTCAACTTCTAGTATATCCCCCTCCTTCCTTGGAAATCCGGCGTCGTCCCCGTCGCCTAATTCGTCTATAACCACAACTCCTTTTAGCTCGTGGATGCATGAAGCAACGGGGTCAAAGAATGAACAATCATCTAGCATGGCAGGGGTAGGAGTGTTTTGAACCGGCACTTCACCTACGTCCAAGATTACAAATCAACCGGAATTACTAGCTCTCCAACTTGCACTAAAACATCCTCAACCATCCCCAAAGGTAGCCGAATTGAGCGATCGGCCAACTGTAGTCGCATGGTCATCGGCTTCAGTGGTCTAAGATCAAATTATTGATAGAGTGAATAAGGCATTAGATTAGCTCCTGTTCCAAGATCTAACATTCCGTTTGCTTTTTGTCTATTATCCAAGGAAATAGTAATGCAGAAACTTCAAGAATCGCCTTCCTTAGGTGGTAATGGCTTTTTGAAAACCGCGCTCACTTCCCTTGGCAGTGTTACAAATTGTTTTGTCGCCAAGCGTCTCTCCCTTGAATCAAGTTCTTTGAAATATTTCACATAAGCAGGCATTGTTCTGATTACCTCCAAAAGTGGCAAGTTAATATTGACGTTCTTCAATAGATTATATAGTTCCATGAATCTTTTGTTCTCTTTTTATTGGACGCAAACGGCTTGGAAAAGGAATAACATCCTTAATCGGTGTCGTTAATTACTTTGGCGGTGATGGTTTAGGAACATCGTCTTTGCCAAGGAAATTATTCGGAATCGTCCCTTGAATGGATCCGGGAACATATCGATTAGAGGATTTATGCAGCTGATCTACTGGTTTAGAATCATCGCCTTTGCTAGGACTTGGTGTTTTATCCTCGACCTCGACCTCATCATCTCGGTCAACTACTCCGTTATCGATCTTCTTCCCACTGCGAAGGACATGAACCGCCGACGCCTGTTCTGCTTGGCTTGGATGTTTGCTTTTCTCATTTTAGAGTCCAGTTAGGTGGGTATATATTTGTCCTATTGATGTTTCTAGTTTCCTTTGCCCAGCCGCAGTATCAAGAATAGCCTTTTTCATTTTAGCTATATCATTTCAAACTTGCACGAGGTCGTCCCTGTTTTTAATAGTCTCGGCAACTTGATTCTGCTGCCAAACCAACAACTGATCATTAGTTTGAACTGTAGTAGACACCTGCCCTTGCGTATGGAAATTATTTTGAGGTGGTGGCAGTGGTGCTTGCGCATGTGGTGGTGGGTATTGTGGATCGGGTGTCATATAATTTGGGTTTCTAGGGCCCCACTTAAAAAGGGGAGAATCACGTTGCGCATTGAATCTCTTAGCGGGTTGCTGCCCCTGATTAGAAAAATTCAGAAGGGCGTTAATGTCTTCGTGTTGTTCACTGTTGAGCGGCCACATTTCGACTAAATGTTCGGGGGATCCGCATTGGTGACACGTCGCAGCAACCTTCCTTGAAGAGGCCTTTCTCGCTCGCTCGGCCTTCCAAGCTGCTAATTTCTCATCAAATATCTCCTCGCACTTTGCCTTGACTAATTTGCCGTCATCTAAATCAGGATCGGGGATGGATATCTCATTAACTTTTAATTTACGAGGCCGAGAGTTGGTTTGTCTAAATTTCTCGCTTTTCTTCTCCAACACTCGTCTTGCCTTGGGGCCGTCAAATCTCCGAAATCTCCTCCTGCCGCTATCTCAACTTCTCTTTTTCCATGGTCCAACAATCCATCGAAGAAAAATTGGTTAGTCATCTTTGGAGAGTAGTTGTGGTGGGGGTAATCTTGCAAAAGCGTCTTGTAACGCTCCCACGTTTCATGAAATAGCTCTCCCTCCAACTGTTCAAAGGTAGAAATTTGCCTCCGAAGATGCCCCGTTGTTTGTGCTGAATAGTATTGATTTAAAAACTTCTCGCTTATCATCTCCCAGTCAGTCAACAAACCAGGTTCTAGGTATAGTAGCCATGACTTTGCTTTGTCCTTCATGATATACGGGAAATAAATCATTGGCACCTTCTCTTAGTTAAGGCCATGTACCACAAATCTGCCAACTTCATCAACAAAATAGTTCAAAAATGCCAAAGGGTCTTCATGAGCACCTCCGTGGAAGGTCAGGAGTAAATTAAGTTGATGTGGTTTAATCTCCACTTCACTTGCGGTTGGTCCAAGAACAATAGCTGACCTAAAAGGTACAACCTTCGGACGTGCCAAATCGCACTGTCTAGGTGCACAATCTCCCCTTGGTTCTCTAACTTGGTAATTAGCTCTTTCGTAGCGGTTGTCATATGCGTTTCTTTCATAATCATTTTCGCGCTCGTATCTCCTTTCAAAATGGTCTTGTTCATAGCCATGGTTTTGATTCGCCAACCAATCATCTACCCGTCTATGATTGTTAGCATACTCGTTATGCTGATGAAAATCGTCATTTCTTAATGCCAAGTTCTCGATGTTGTGTTGACGATTAGCATTGTTGTTCCTCTCTTCATGTTGTCTTATATTCGCCATGTTGGGTGGATGATCGACTACGTTGTTAAGTTGGCAATTTAGTTAGTCGTTATGTTGTTGGTTAACTCCTTCGTTTCTCCCCTCGTCCTGTCTCATGTTCTCCACGTTTTGCTGATAATTAGCCCAGTAGGCTCGGGGTTGTGGTTGTCCTTGCATAACTATTGGTTCACTACCATACCCGTTTTGAATGTGACGTGGTGGTGATCTTGGTGGGGAATCACTGTTTCAGATTGATTGTGCTCCTAACATTGCCTCAGGGATTTCATCGCAAACAAAATCAGTAGTTGTAGACGAAACGCTCTCGGGAATGAAAAGGGTCCTTGGTCTTGGGCCTTAGTCTTGGTGGATTTGAACGATGGATGTTGTCAATAAATGGTGCAAGATCGCGTTGAAGTGATCGTCTACCTTGCATAAGCTCAAAAACAAATCAGCGTACCAAGTGGCAAAAATCCAAACCAAGTGCAATTATACAAATAACGACGAAATAGAAAATAAAATGAAAAACATCCTTAATTCCTACTCGTTGTCCCCGGCAACGGCGCCAAATTCTTGACCCAGACTTTTGTGCACCCCTTTTAAGATATTTAATTTTTAAACATGCAAGCTTGCTCGCAAGAGTACGAGGAACTTGTAGGGTGGTGAGTTTGACTCAAGTCGATTCTCTCGAGGTCAATTGTTCGGTCTCTTAGATTTTTTCTCAATCACGAGTGATCAAATAATACATACATATTGGGGTTTTTTTAAGATTTGATTTGATCATTTAAAACTAATAAAACTAATTATCCTAAACAAGATTACCAACTAAGAACAATAATTAACCTACTTAAACCTAAGAACTAAGAAATAATTAAACTAGCAATGAAACGCAGTAATGATTTAAACCTAATCAATCCTTGTGAATAACAGTAGTGAATCTAAGAACATGAATATAAGAAACTACCATGAAGTAATTGTATCATAAGAATCTAAAGATAGAAAATTAAGCATAAAGTAGTTCGCATAAATAAGTTGATGAATCCAAAGTATCCAATATATTAAGCATAAAGTAAGTCAAAAACTAATTATCTAACTCTAGAATTAACTAAGAAAGCAATTAAGAGTGTAGGAGACTTATTGAAACTGGTAAAAGCGATAAAAATCTCCAGCGAGTCCGGAGTTGGAAAAGAGATCTTAATTTGAAGTGAATCTTGAACTTGAGGGACTTGAATCTTCAATCTCGATCTCTATCTTCGTAACAGAGTGTGTAAATGCATTATTTATGTGCTCTCTAACCCTAGGTGGTCGTGTCTCCTCTTTAAATCTGAAATATGAAGGGTATTTATAAATATAACATGTCTTGGTGCACAAGAAAACCTAAAAAAACGCATTTGTGGGCAGCCACGTCGACTTCGCGTCGACCGATGCTTGTTGGAGCTCGGCGTCGACGCTGCCTATGCGGTCGCATCGATTGGGCGGAGGCGTCGACTGACGCGGTCATGGATCGACGCAACAGCAAGTTACGTCGACTTGGGCGTTAACAGACGCACCCTTAGATCGACGCTTCAGAGAGTTACGTCGGATTAGCGTCGACTGAGTGTCGACCGTGATGGGAAGGATCCAGGTCGACGCTCGCGTCGACCGACACGACTGAGAGTACGTCTCATTTCCTCAATCTTTCTGCTACTCGTTCACCGGAAAGCTCGTTCTCCACTCTTGAACATCGAAATTCATCTATGTACGCACTGAACTCTTCCGGTTACTTAGCTGTAAGGTGAAAAACAATGAATAATCACCTATTCTCATCAATTATGATCAAAATATGGTAAAATAAGCTGGAAATATAAAAATACGGAATTAAGCTTAAATCATCCAACTTATACCAAAAACAAATAGAAAAAAGAACTAAAATACTAATAAAAATAAGGACAAATCTGCGTTAATCATATAGTAAAAAATGGTCTCATGGGAAACCTACTTCAGTAGGATTTATATTGGTCACATCGAACTAGTTAAAATTGACTAATCAATTTGGCAGGACCCTCACTAAACTGATCAATCAAGTGATATAACATCATCTTTTTAGCACCATATTATGCCGTCCAATGGGGCGCCATAGAGTTCCTGGTAAAGTTACACATAACTTTGGTATGATTTTAGAGCTTAATTGATTATAGGCAAAAATCTATAAAATACCATTTTACTCGTCATGTTATGCACGGTGGGAATAGTGACATATTATTATTAGTAGAAAAATGATGTTTATTGTGTAATAGTAACATTGTTATATCTTTCAAGTAAAATATTTAATTATAATATATAAAAGTGGTGTATGTTTTTTTAAATGACACTTTTTAGATTAAAAAAAATAACAATAAACAAAGTGACATTATAATAATATAATATGAACACGTGATATTTTTTAAGAGTTATAATATAGGGCACTTCTACGGTGCCTTCACGGTACCATTCCTCACTTCATGGGGCTCAATAGTAACCATTAGATCAAGTTTAGTTTTTTTTTATATTAAAAGATCTAAGATTGTAAATGCAGGAGGGGGTGGAGGTATGGTGCCTTGAAGGCACTGTAGACTTTTCCTATAATATGGGCACTTCTACGGTGCCTTCACGGTACCATTCCTCACTTCATGGGGCTCAAAACTGATATTATCATACAAAACATTATTTGTAAGACAGTCACTGAAGACCTACTTGATTATATACTTGTATTATTATTATTATTATTATTATTATTGTTATTATTATTATTATTATTATTGTGCTTTAATTTTAATTATTTAGAAAAGAAAATTACACGTATTAATTTTGTAAGATTTTAAGGCGTTTACGAGTACGAAGGGTAATTAGAACCCTATAAATGATTAACCAATGGCCGCGTGTAGGATAAATCTATAGCAATTTTTATTTTGATCATAAATTATTCATACAAAGATCGATCGAGTTGATTCAATCGGTTATAGAAAACTAAACGAGAGAGATACCAAGATAAAAACTTTGACATTTTGTAGCCAAAATAAGTGTTGCAAGTGAATGAAATGACTTAAGTTGTGTTCGTGCGTGTCACTTGAGCATATATTGTGGTAATCATTCACGACTAGGGGTGTGCAAAACTAGCCCGTACAGGTGATAATTCGGTCCGGTCTATGGTCCATGAAAATGGGATTTTTCGGGTTCCGATCCGGTCTGGTCTAAACCCATAATTTTTCGGTCTGTACCGAAATTGGACCAGTTTTCCAAAAAAAATAAAAAGATAAAAAAAATTCACAAAAAGATTTAAAAAAACCGGTCCAAACAGGTTTTGACCGGACCGAAATTTCCGATCCAAGAGTTTCCAAAATTCTGGTCTACCGGTCCAAAACCGTAAATTCCGGTCCGATCTCTGGTCCAAGGAGTTCTGAAATTTCGGTTTACCGGTCCGAACCGGAACCGTAAATTCCGGTCCGGTCTGGACCGATTGCACACCCCTATTCACGACCATAGTGTGGCACCTCCACACAGATATAAAATAAATCTAAAATAAAAAGTATAATATGATATTCCATAACTAGCCTTCATATTAATTTATAATAAAATTGAAATTTTGTGACTCACTCTCTCTCATCACGTGCAATGTTGGACTTCATTCACTATATATATATATATATATATATATATATATATATATATATATATATATATATATATATATATATATATATATTTTTCACTATAAAAATATCACAGGGCATGTATGTATTTACCAGTGTTCTAGAAATTGGCCTAGGCATCCACCTAGGCGCCCTCGAACCGTCCACGATTTTCAAAAATCGGGTAGAAAAGTCGCCGGAGGAATTCAGCGTCGCCTAGACGCCACGCAATTTTTTTTTTTTTTTTTTATATCCAAAACTTTAGCACCATATTATGCCGTCCAATGGGGCGCCATAGAGTTCCTGGTAAAGTTACACATAACTTTGGTATGATTTTAGAGCTTAATTGATTATAGGCAAAAATCTATAAAATACCATTTTACTCGTCATGTTATGCACGGTGGGAATAGTGACATATTATTATTAGTAGAAAATGATGTTTATTGTGTAATAGTAACATTGTTATATCTTTCAAGTAAAATATTTAATTATAATATATAAAAGTGGTGTATGTTTTTTAAATGACACTTTTTAGATTAAAAAAAATAACAATAAAAAAGTGACATTATAATAATATAATATGAACACGTGATATTTTTTAAGAGTTTATAATATAGGGCACTTCTACGGTGCCTTCACGGTACCATTCCTCACTTCATGGGGCTCAATAGTAAACCATTAGATCAAGTTTAGTTTTTTTTTATATTAAAAGATCTAAGATTGTAAATGCAGGAGGGGTGGAGGTATGGTGCCTTGAAGGCACTGTAGACTTTTCCTATAATATGGGCACTTCTACGGTGCCTTCACGGTACCATTCCTCACTTCATGGGGCTCAAAACTGATATTATCATACAAAACATTATTTGTAAGACAGTCACTGAAGAGACCTACTTGATTATATACTTGTATTATTATTATTATTATTATTATTATTGTTATTATTATTATTATTATTATTGTGCTTTAATTTTAATTATTTAGAAAAGAAAATTACACGTATTAATTTTGTAAGATTTTAAGGCGTTTACGAGTACGAAGGGTAATTAGAACCCTATAAATGATTAACCAATGGCCGCGTGTAGGATAAATCTATAGCAATTTTTATTTTGATCATAAATTATTCATACAAAGATCGATCGAGTTGATTCAATCGTTATAGAAACTAAACGAGAGAGATACCAAGATAAAAACTTTGACATTTTGTAGCCAAAATAAGTGTTTGCAAGTGAATGAAATGACTTAAGTTGTGTTCGTGCGTGTCACTTGAGCATATATTGTGGTAATCATTCACGACTAGGGGTGTGCAAAACTAGCCCGTACAGGTGATAATTCGGTCCGGTCTATGGTCCATGAAATGGGATTTTTCGGGTTCCGATCCGGTCTGGTCTAAACCCATAATTTTTCGGTCTGTACCGAAATTGGACCAGTTTTCCAAAAAAAATAAAAAGATAAAAAAAATTCACAAAAGATTTAAAAAACCGGTCCAAACAGGTTTTGACCGACCGAAATTTCCGATCCAAGAGTTTCCAAAATTTCTGGTCCTACCGGTCCAAAACCGTAAATTCCGGTCCGATCTCTGGTCCAAGGAGTTCTGAAATTTCGGTTTACCGGTCCGAACCGGGAACCGTAAATTCCGGTCCGGTCTGGACCGATTGCACACCCCTATTCACGACCATAGTGGTGGCACCTCCACACAGATATAAAATAAATCTAAAATAAAAAGTATAATATGATATTCCATAACTAGCCTTCATATTAATTTTATAATAAAATTGAAATTTTGTGACTCACTCTCTCTCATCACGTGCAATGTTGGACTTCATTCACTATATATATATATATACTATATAATATATATATATATATATATATACTATAACTATATAATATATATATATATATATATTATCTAGGGGAACATTTAGAGAAATATTTACTTTCAAAGATTCTGAGGGCATTACCGATAAAAATTATTATCGAGGGAATTACTAAATGTCAATACCTTCACTAATGCTCCTTCGATAAATCTTTCAAAGACACGGCTCCAATATTTGCCGCCACTATTACCGAAGGCTTTTCGATGGGAAATTTACTGAGAGCATCTGCCCTTAGAAAAACTAGGGGTGTAAGTTCCCTCAAAAACTCCTGAGGGGAAATAGTTACCCTCGGTAAATCCCGAGGGGGAGAATCCCCTCAGAAATTCTCGAGGGAAATTTACTCCCTCGGATTACTTTTAATTTAAGAATTCGAATATATATATATATATATATATATTATATATATATATATATATATATATATATATAATATATATATATATATATATATATATATATATATAATAACGTAAAAATAAACCATATCCTATCATTTTAGGCACATGAGTGATTTTGACCTAGGTTTCACTATAAAAATATCACAGGGCATGTATGTATTTACCAGTGTTCTAGAAATTGGCCTAGGCATCCACCTAGGCGCCCTCGAACCGTCCACGATTTTCAAAAATCGGGTAGAAAAGTCGCCGGAGGAATTCAGCGTCGCCTAGACGCCACGCAATTTTTTTTTTTTTTTTTTATATCCAAAACGACGTCGTTTTGGTGTCAAAATTTTTAAAGGCAATTGTTACGGACATTGGGCAAGAAATGAGATAAAAACAGATAGAGAACGCCGAGAACAGACAGAGGGCAAGAATGCGGTTGCATCCCGACTGTTGCCTCTTCCCACCAGTACTGCCACCGCCACGTCGCTGCCGCCGCCGCCCTCCTCGTTCCCCCACAACAACGCAACCTGGTATGTATTATCATGTTGTGTATTTTTTTCTATTTGAGTATTCTTTTTGAGATTTTGGAATGGTTAGGTTATGGAATATAAAGTATAAATGAACTACTAAATTTGTAATGTTTGGGAAGTTGATGTGAGGAGATGGAGATGATTGTTATTAACTAGAAATTGAGAAGATATAAATAATTGTTATCTACATGTATTCAAGGTGTTCGATTCAAGTACACAAAGAAAAGCTTGTATTCAAGCCCTTGCGAATCATAGTTTTCACCATTTGTAGTTTGTTTGTGGTTAGTTTATGATAGCTTGGTGGTAATATTATGGAGATAAGTTTGAAGATCAAAGTGCATTTTTTTTCTTTTTCAAAGGGCATTGTTACCAAACTGAGAACTTTTTTCTTTTCGCCAAAACAGAATCAGCGGATCTCAATGTTTGAGGGAAATTGAATGCCAGATTGTCGATATCTAGGGGAACATTTAGAGAAATATTTACTTTCAAAGATTCTGAGGGCATTACCGATAAAAATTATTATCGAGGGAATTACTAAATGTCAATACCTTCACTAATGCTCCTTCGATAAATCTTTCAAAGACACGGCTCCAATATTTGCCGCCACTATTACCGAAGGCTTTTCGATGGGAAATTTACTGAGAGCATCTGCCCTTAGAAAAACTAGGGGTGTAAGTTCCCTCAAAAACTCCTGAGGGGAAATAGTTACCCTCGGTAAATCCCGAGGGGGAGAATCCCCTCAGAAATTCTCGAGGGAAATTTACTCCCCTCGATTACTTTTAATTTAAGAATTCGAATATATATATATATATATATATTACTATATATATATATATATATATATTATATATATATATATATATATATATATATATATATATATATGACGTCGTTTTGGTGTCAAAATTTTTAAAGGCAATTGTTACGGACATTGGGCAAGAAATGAGATAAAAACAGATAGAGAACGCCGAGAACAGACAGAGGGCAAGAATGCGGTTGCATCCCCGACTGTTGCCTCTTCCCACCAGTACTGCCACCGCCACGTCGCTGCCGCCGCCGCCCTCCTCGTCTCCCCACAACAACGCAACCTGGTATGTATTATCATGTTGTGTATTTTTTCTATTTGAGTATTCTTTTTGAGATTTTGGAATGGTTAGGTTATGGAATATAAAGTATAAATGAACTACTAAATTTGTAATGTTTGGGAAGTTGATGTGAGGAGATGGAGATGATTGTTATTAACTAGAAATTGAGAAGATATAAATAATTGTTATCTACATGTATTCAAGGTGTTCGATTCAAGTACACAAAGAAAAGCTTGTATTCAAGCCCTTGCGAATCATAGTTTTCACCATTTGTAGTTTGTTTGTGGTTAGTTTATGATAGCTTGGTGGTAATATTATGGAGATAAGTTTGAAGATCAAAGTGCATTTTTTTTCTTTTTCAAAGGGCATTGTTACCAAACTGAGAACTTTTTCTTTTCGCCAAAACAGAATCAGCGGATCTCAATGTTTGAGGGAAATTGAATGCCAGATTGTCGAGTTTGTGCTTGTAGATTTTTCCAAACTCAGCTTTGTAATTTTCTATCAAATTGTAATTTTCGATTTGTAACTTTGTGTCAATTTGTAATTTTCTGAAAATTTGAAACTAGATTTCAGAAATCTTAATGCCCAGTAATAGGTTAGTGATAGGTTTTTTATTTTTTTGTCGACGACCGACCAATTTTATTTCGGTTGGGAATCTTGTGAATTTGGAATTTGGATTTTGAGAAAATGGTTAGTAAATTCAGATTTTTTGAGAAATTGGTTAGTACTTATGTTTATTAGTTGTTTCTAATGCTTAAATGGTACTTATTTAGTTATTTTGATTTTGTAATGTGTGCTATGGATTTATATTGTTTTGAACTTTGAATTGAACAACAGTTTTGAACTTGTGATCATTACTTTTAGTTTTGGATTGTCATAGACTTTATTGTGTAGCAGGTAGTATGTTGAACTATTACATGTTGGATGTAATGTTGTAAATCAGGGTATTTATTCTCAAATTCTAGGCCCCGCCTAAGCCCTACCTAGGCGACTTAGGCGTTAGGCACTGGTCTGGCGCCTAGCGATTTTTAGAACACTGGTATTTACACGTGTCGTGTAATTCGACCAACAGTAACCATGATACGATCGATCAACTTGTTCAGTTGGAAACGCAAAGCAACAAAGTGACGGATTTTTTATGAAAGTCCCACAAGGTGGTTTCATTATTTTAGCACCACGAGAATTAGTAAAGGATTGGTAAATACACTTTTTTAATATCTTTTAATTTAGAAAAAATAAGAAAAATAGAAAAAAATATAATAGGGTAAAAGTAAACCATATCCTATCATTTTAGGCACGTGGGATGATTTCGACCTGGGTTTCGCTAAAAAAATATCACCGAGCATGTACATATTTACACATGTCGTGTAATTTGACCAACAGTAACCACGATACGATCAATCAACTTGTTAAGTTGGAAACACAAAGCATCGAAGTGTCGTAATTTTTGTGAAGGTGCCAAGGTGTTTCGTTATTTTAGAACCACGAGAATTAGTAATTGATCGATAAATACGCAGTTTCTAATTTTTTGAATATTTTTTAAAATTAAAAATATCGAGGGGAGCAAATTCCCCTCAGGAAATCCCGAGGAGAATTTACTCCCCTCAGTTTCTTTTAATTTTAAAAAGATAAAGAAAATAGAAAAGAATATAATAGAGTAAAAATGAACCATATACTATCATTTAGGCACATGGGGTGATTTTGGCCTGGTTTCACTAAAAAAATATCACCGAGCATGTACGTATTTACACAAGTGTTGTAATTCGACCAACAGTAATCACAATATGATCGATCAACTTGTTTAGTTGGAAACTCAAAGCAACAAAGTGTCGTATTTTTTGTGAAGGTTCCACGAGGTGTGTTTCATTGTTTTAGCACCACGAGAATTAGTAATTCATTGGTAAATACACTTTTTCTATTTTCTTGGTTTTTTTAAAATTTATATAAATAGAAAAAGAAAATAATAGCGTAAAAATAAACCATATCCTATCATATTAGGCACGTGGGATGATTTTGATCTCGGTTTCACTAGCAAAATACCACCGAGTATGTATGTATTTACACGTGTCGTGTAATTCGACCAACAATAACCACGATACTATCGATTAACTTGTTCGGTTGGAAACACAAAGTAACGAAGTGCCGTGTTTTTTGTGAAGGTTGAGTTTCATTGTTTTAGCACCACGAGAATTAGTAATTGATCGGTAAATATACTTTTTCTTTTATTTTTTATTTTTTATAAGATTAAGAATATCGAGAGGAGGAAATTCCCCTCGAGAATTCCCGAGGGTAACTAATTACCCTCGGAAAATCCTGAGGGGAATTTACTCCCCTCGGTTTCTTTTAATTTAAAAACATAAAGAATAATAGAAAAAAATATAATTACGTAAAAACAAACCGTATTATATTATTTTATGAACGTAGGGTGATTTTGACCCGGGTTTCACTAGAAAAATATCACCGAGCATGTACGTATTTACATGTGTCGTGTAATTCGACCAATAATAATCACGATACAATCGATCAACTTGTTAAATTGGAAACGCAAAGCATAGAAGCATCGTAGTTTTTGTGAAGGTGCCAAGAGGTGTGTTTTGTTGTTTTAGAACAACGAGAATTAGTAATTAATCGGTAAATACTTTTTTCTATTTTTTGATTTTTTTTTAAATTAAAAATACCGAGGGTAGCAAATTCCCCTCGGAAATTCCCGAAGGTAACTAATTCCCCTCGGTAAGTCTCGAGGGGAATTATTTCCCTTCAGTTTTCTGAGGGAATCCATTTCCCTTGGTTTTTCCGAGTGGTTTTACTCCCCTCGGTCCCAGCCCTAAAAATAGCAGTGGGACACCCCCGTGCTTTCATTCTGCAACACAGAAACAAAAAAAAAAAAAAAAAAAAAAGGGCCTCGATCCTCCGCCGCTTCACTTCTTCTCCAGCTGCCAATCCTCCGTGAAGTTGCCTGCTCCACTGCCTTCCTGGCCACCTTCTCCAGCCACCGCCTTCACCATCGTTGCTCTTGCTTCTCGCCTTCGCCGCCGCCAGCGCTAGCCAAGGTTACCCAGACTCCCATTTTTTTGTTGTTGTAATTAATATAACTTTATGCTTAGTTTTAGGGTTTGATTTAAATAAGGGATTAACTAGGGTCAATTTTAGGGTTTAATTTTTAATTAGAATATAAATTTGAGGTTTGTTATATAGTTTGAGTCTAATTAGAGGTTTTGCGATCAATTATGCAATTATGGTTTTAGGGTTTAATTTATATAATTTATAAATTAGATTCAATTATAAACATTTGAATCGAATTAGGGCTAATTAGGTCGTTAGTATTAGTTTTAGGGTTCAATTATGCAATTTGGGATTATTTTACGGTTTAATTTATAATTATTTATAAATTGGATTTGATTATAACCATTTAAGTTGAATTAGAGCTAATTAGGCCGTTAGTATTAGTTTTAGGGTTCAATTATGCTATTAGGGTTTATTTCACGGTTTAATTTACAATTATTTATAAATTGGATTCGATTATAAACATTTGAATTGAATTAGGGCTAATTAGGTCATTAGTATTAGTTTTAGGCTTCAATTATGCAATTAGGGTTTAATTTATAATTATTTATAAATTAGTTTCGATTACAAATATTTGGATTGAATTATGGCTAATTAGGTCATTAGTATTAGTTTTAGGGTTCAATTATGCAATTAGATTTTATTTTAGGGTTTAATATAATTATTTATAAATTAAATTCGATTATAAACATTTGAATTGAGTTCGGGCTAATTAGGTCATTAGTATTAGGGTTCAATCATGCAATTAGGGTTTATTTTAGGGTTTAATTTATAATTATTTATAAGTTGGATTCAATTATAAACATTTGAATTGAATTAGGGTTAATTATGCCGTTAGTATTAGTTTTAGGGTTCAATTATGCAATTAGAATTTATTTTAGGGTTTAATTTATAATTATTTACAAATTTAATTCAATTATAAACATTTGAATTGAATGCGGACTAACTAGGTCGTTAGTATTAGTTTTAGGGTTTACTTATGTAATTAGAGTTTGTTTTAAGGTTTAAAATATAATTATTTATAAATTAGATTCGATTATAAATATTTGAATTGAGTTAGGGCTATTAGGTCGTTAGTATTAGATTTAGGGTTCAATTATGCAATTATCTTTAAAACTGCATGTGATGGTGGTTTTTAAATGCCATGGTGATCGGTTGTGTTTAATGTAAGTATGTTATAGTTTGTTGGTATTATATACATTGCGATTGATTGATGTTGTGATTGGTTTGGTAGATGTCGGTGATGACGTGGTGTACGGCGCCGGCCGGGAGGTTTCGTCCCTCCATTTACGGTTTTCAAAATTGTTTTAAATTTTGATGGTGATTTTAAAAGTTTTAAATTATTTGTGATGGTGGTTTTAAAATGTCGTGGTGATCGGTACGTGGATGTTGTGTTTAAGATATATAATATGGTTTGTTGTTATATACATTGTGATTAATTGATGTTGTGAATTGTTGATTTATACGTCGATGCTGACGTGGCTTACGGAGTCGGACGAGAGGTTTCGTCCCTCAAACAACGGAGTTTAAAATGCTATTGATCCACAATATAATCTTTTCTCTTTCTTTACTCAAACTATATACCTTAGACTCGTTTGGGATTTAGTATCGAACAGAGAGTTTAATACTAAATCCGAAATTATCCTCTTATTTGGACAGTTTGAAAGCATGATTGTAATGTGGCTTATCTTATGTATATGTTTTTTGTTGATTATAAATCTTTTGTTTAGTAACTCTCTTTTGTTCTCGGGTGCACTGCAATATATGTGTGTTTAAAGAACTAAAGGCAGATGATGCAAGAAATTTTAGTCAAGAAGATTCATATACTAAGAAGTTGTATTACTGGAAAATCACATTTTCGAATAGGATAGTGCCCTTACCAGTAATTCGATCATTTTCTAGCCACCATCACGCTGCCAATTTTTTAATAAATCAATATAACAATCGTATAATGATAGTATGAGTTCTGATCGTAGTTGGATGCACAAACGAATCGTTAACGGCTTCTTATCCCCATAATTCATGGATGGAGTCAATAGCTTTATTGAATTCTCGTGAGCACATTCCGCATATAAGGATGGAGAGAGGTTGAAGTGTCCTTGCAATTTTAGTAGATGTAGGAATCATAGGTTTCTCGACATCAATGAGATTAAGTATCACCTGGTTAGACACGGATTCGAGCCAAACTATTATATATGAATTTACCACGAAGAAAGCCAGCCCACCACCTCTCGGCACAATTTTCACGTTGGAGGACCCTCTTACATCGCTCCTGAAGAATCATCAAACGTGTACATCAATATGGTTCAAGATGCAGCTGGTCTCGGTTTTGACGTGGTTGCCGATATGGAAGAGTCTTCGAACCCTGAGGCCCAAAAATCTTATGACATGTTGAAATCTTAATCAAAGAGATTGTACCAAAAGACAATCTCGTACCTGATAATTTCTACAATAGTAAGAAGTTTCTAAGGGGAATGGCTTACCGGACGAGAAAATAGATTGTTACAAGAATAATTGTATGATCTACTGGAGAGGTGATTCTGATTTGACAAACTGCAAATTTCTCAATGAACCTCGGTTTAACCCTTTTCTAAAGGCAAAACAAAATGCTAGAAGGCTCACGTCGCGTACAAGAAGATGTACTATTTTCCATTAACTCCTCGTCTACAGAGGTTGTATGAATCTAAGGATACAACAAAAGATATGAAGTGGCATGGTGAACACGTGGTTGAAGATGATGTTATGCGCCACCCATCTGACTCAGAAGCTTGGAAAGATTTCAACCAAACTCATCCAGGCTTTGCGGCTGAAACTCGAAACATGAGATTAGGACTTTGTACAAATGGTTTTCAACCATTTGGAAGGTTTGGCGCACAATATTCATCGTGGACAATCATATTTACACCCTACAACTTGCCTCCGTGAATGTGCATGAAAGAGTCGTTCATGTTCCTCAACATTCTTGTACCATGGCCAAAGAATGTGAAAGACAAACTCGATGTGTTTCTACAACCTCTAACCACCGAGTTGAATCAGTTGTGGACGGTTGGGGATCCCTCATACGATATATCTAAGAAATAAAATTTATAATTGTGAGCAGCATTTATGTGGACAATCAGCGATTTTCCTGCATATTAAATGTTATCCGGTTGGAGTATGGTCGGTCGAACAGCTTGTCCTTACTGTATGGAACGCTCAGAGGCCTTTACTCTTAAGTGAAGCAAGAAGCAATCGTGGTTCGAAAATCACTAGAAAATTTTGGATTGTGGTCACCATTTTCGAAAGGATAAACTACGCTTTCAATAAAGAAGATCTATTAAGACTCCACCGCCGAATATTCGATCAGGGATAGAAGTTCTAGCAGAGATAGAAAGATTGGGGCTTATGAAAGTCACTGAACTAGATGCAGCACTCGTTAATGCACAAATTTCCAAAATGTCTGGTTGGAGAAAATGAAGCATCTTTTGGGATTTGCCATATTGGAGAACAAATCTAATTCATCACAATTTAGATGCTATGCACATAGAGAGAAATATGTTCGACAATGTATTCAATATGGTGATGAATATCAAAGGGAAGACCAAGGACACGTCTAAATCAAGGGAAGAGTTGAATGAGTATTGTAATCGTTCGGAGCTGGTTCCAAACAAATGGGGAAAGCATCATAAAGCCTGCTACAAACTTGATAAGTCGTATGTATTTATCCAGTATATTTTCTAAATTAAAAATGATTCTTCAACGTCATAGGTTAGAGATCCTTCAAACAGTGTGATCGACGTGAATATTAGGAGCCTAGTAGAGGGTCCATCATGATGTGTGAAAACATATAATGGATATAAGATAAATGGTTATAGATTTCACACAATCGAGCATGGATCTAACAAATCAACATCGAGCAGTGGAGTATGCATTAAAGGATCAAACTATGAGGCAGGCGAGTATGATTATTATGGTCGTCTCATAGAAATTGTTCAGCTCAAATACACCAGGTGAATGGAGAAAAACACACTATTGTTCAAGTGCGACTGGTTTGATCCAACTCCTACAGGCACAAAAGTTTATCAACATTATAAGCTTCTCGATATCAATCATAAATGTAGGTTCAATCGATATGAACCTTTTATACTTGCTGCCCAGGCTGTACAAGTATACTATTGTGCATGTCCAAGTTTGAAACAAGACAAGTTGGACTGGTGGGCAATGTGTAAAATCAAGGCGAGATCAAATGTTGAGTTTATCGAGCCTCTACCAGAGTAATCATTTCAAGAGGAAGTTGTAGATACACGCAATCCAGTTCAACTGGATGATGTCGATTTCCAGTTGCATGACCCCACTAATAATGACGTGGATGAACTTGGTGACAAGGCAGATGATGATACAGAAGAAGAGTTACTCACGGATTACGATACAGATCGAGACAAATATGAAGATGAGTTTGGTGATAACTTTAATAGTGAGATTGTCGGTTCAAATGATTAGTTTGGTTGAGATATATGTAAATTGTTCATATTGTAAAATGCTCTTATTTTAAATAATTGGTTTATATTTGGATTTATTAAAATGGTTGATATATACTGGTGTTTTGTAAGATGCTTGTATTATATTTAATTTTATCAGATGTCGAGAGGTCGTGGACATGGATCCAATCTAGGTCGATCAGATATGGAGTCAGCTAATCGTTAACTGGTTTTGATGATGATTATGTGAGATTGGTACTGATCATTCAGCTTCGAACCTAGATACCACTACACTGATACCGTCCAATGCGGGTACATCTCGATAGCACTTGGGCCCACTGGAGAGGCGATACCTTGTTTATATCGTCAGGAAGAAGTAAGTAAATTAATAGTTATAAAATTCTAATCATCATTATTATTAAATTATATTTGTAACAACAAACACAGTTATAAGATACATGGTAGGGAGGTCAGGCCGACCAACATATTTCGGGAGATAATGGAGAAGGAGCTCCATCCCGTCAGGTGGCAGTTTAAGGCAGTCCCTAACGATATTTGTACATTATGGTGGGACATGTTTCAGGTAATTATTATTTGTGTCTAAATTTATTAATGTTTATTGTAACTTGAGAATCATGTATTAATTGAGTTGTAATTAATCTTTTATTTTGTAGGAGATTTCTTATTGGGATACGGACCTATATACTCCACATGCTACTCAGCCGACATTTTTATGGATGATGGGGGACAAGTATGGGAAGCGGCTTAACGAGTATAAGCATTTTCATGATCAGACTGGTCAGCCACCAGAGATTGTTGGCGAGGGAGTCTAGAGGTAAATGATTTTGTTATGTCTTCTTATTAAATTAAGAAAATTTATTACTACAGATGATTTAAATTTTATATATCATGCATTTCAAATAGGGCATGGAATGTTGAGTGGGATAAGCCTTAGAGCAAGAATAGGTCTGAACAGTGTAGCATCAATAGGAGGAGCGAGCCTGCTGGTCTAGGTACTGCGGTGTCGAAGCATAGAGGGGGGTCTAGATCTACGATCGATTATTCTTATGATATCGTAAGTAATTCCATATCGTAATATATTATATTATTTTATTTTTAATGTTAATTATCTGATAATTTCATTTGGATACAGGAACAAGAGATGGGTAAGTCAGCCACTGCGTACCAGATTTTTGTACATATGTACAGGAAGGACAACGGCACGTGGGTCGATACAAGATCAAGTAATAGTAATGTGAGTCTCTTTTTATTTAACTTATTTTTTTTGTTTTAATGTAGAATTCACTAACGAGTTGTATTTCAGGAGGAGTAGACGTCTGGATGAGGCACGTGCTTCTTCATATGATCCGGATAATGAGGATGACCTTGACCTTATTTATCTCGACGTTGTCGGGTCGAGTAAGGGCCAACATACGGCACCGGCTACTTCGGGAAGTTGGTTGCTTCTACGAAGGGTTTTCGAGGCAGCGGTAACTCGAGGCGCAGCTCCAAACCCAGAGGGATGAGTTAGAGGACCCGAGACGAGTTCAACAAGCGACGGAGCAGCAATATAATGAGTCTGAGCTACTGCTTGAGCAGCAACGGCAGGAGCACCAGCAATTTCGAGCGTAGGTGAACGTGCAGATGGCCGAGTTGTTAACTCGATAACAGTAGTACCCGTTGAAGCCTCCCCCATCATAGGACTTCTTTGTATCGAATGTTTTTATAAAGATTTACTAACATTTTGTTGAAAAAAATTAGTAATTTTAAATTTTCAAAAATTTATATATTTGTTCATTTATTTTTCTGTTTATTAATGATTTATTTTTTAATTTTTGGGGGTATTTTAGTTTTAAAAAAATAGGGATTAAAAATAATATTTAAAAAAAAAGAAAAAAAACAGGGAGATTTTCCTTCGGAAAAACCGAGGGCGCCATCCCCTCGATTTTTTCCTTTTTTTTAAATATTATTTTTTAATCTGAAAAAATAAGGGCTTTTTTCCCTCGGTTTTTCCGAGAGGATTTATGCCCTCGGTGTTTCCGAGGGTTAATTTACCCTCGGTTTTCCCGAGGGCAAATCTCCCCTTGATTTTTCTGAGGGTATTAGATTCAATCCCCGTAATTTACTGAAGAAATGAACCTTCGGTATTTCCTCAGAAAAATTATTGAGGGTATATTTCCCCTCGAAAAATTTTACTGAGGAAGGTTTTTCAAAGGAGAACTTACCCTCGGTTTTTTCCTCGGTAAATTGATCATTTTTATATTACCGAGGATTTTTTTCCCTTGGTAAGATTCTATTTTTTGTAGTGATTGTCCATCTCTCTCTCTCTCTCTCTCTCCATAGTTCACTTATTTCATCTGTCATTTTCTCCATTAGCAGAGATAAAGAGACGAAAGATGCCAAAAAAAAAATTATATGTCGTGTTTTAAGGTAGAAGCCCCAAAATCTACTATTCCTGGCAAAAATGCACACCTAATATTATCGAAATCAAATGAAGCATGTTTCACAGTTTTTCAACTGAGGATGAAGTTATTTCCATGTAATAATCGTATCGTCATATGATTTCTAATAAAAAAAATGACCGTACGTATTATGAAGACGATACAACAATTTTGAAGGATAAGGAAAAAATAACGAAAAAAGTCAATGTTAAGAAAATAAAGTTCAATGTTTTGGATTTTTCTTTTTTCTTTTTTTGGTCTGTTAATGATTGGTATTGTAATCGTCATTATAAAATCTAGTTTTGGGTGGACGCATAGCACGTCCCTTTATTGTCAATATGGGTGGTTATGAAATGATTAGTATTGTGTCAATTGACACCAGTGGCGGAGCCGGAATTTTAAATCTACCCGGGCTAAAGTATTTTTAATGGAAAACAAAGTAATATGGAATAAAATACACACCAATAGAGTTTTAATTTTATCTTGCACAATCATAATAAGATAAAGGAACGGGGATTTTGACGCACGATCCAACAAGCTCGGCAATTTATCACATTAATCAGAATAATAAGCTTGACAGTTTAACTCCAAAATAAACACTTACAAGTTCACTTGACACCAATGCAAAGTCCACTAAAAATATAATTGTGAGGCATTGGAACTAGAAGAGAGGCATCCAAAAACATGGATAAACTGACAAAAATCTCCACCATCCTGCAAGAATTTAATGAAGTTTAAATACAATAATATTTTCGAAACCCATCATTCAATGTTAATTATCAAATTAAATATTTTTAAAATAAAAGATGCAAAGATAATTCATATAGACATACCAATATTATTGAAGTTGTGATCTACAATTCTTCAAAGTATAATATTCATCAATTATAGAATCTGAGTTGATACCTGAATCAAACTCTCTCTCAATATATATAATTAGGGAATCTGCAAGAAAATCATCTCCCATTTTATTATGAAGAACTGTTTTCACATGCTTCATAGCCGAAAATGCACGTTCGGTAGTTTCCATGGAAACTGGCAAAGTTAAAACTAGATGGATCAATCTGCCAATAAAACTGTGGCACTACACCTTTCTGGTTTCAAATAAGCCTCGACAAAATTCTGAGATGGTGGACATTTTTTGAAAATTCTCATGACAAACTACATCGAGCTCATAATGTTGAAGCTGACACCTCAAATGATGTATTTTCTGTTCAGTGAAGTGTTCAAGATAATACTTCTCTACAAGAATAGAAATCGAACAATTTAAAATTATCTTTCGGGTCGAAAGCAGTGCTAAGCATAAGAAGTTCTACCGTCTCATCATTGAACCTAGAGTTTAGCTCTTCCAACTGATAATCTATAGTAGAGCTAAATATATCATAATGAAAATGATGCTCATCTGTGATGGTATTCTTTTGACGGCATGAACGACTATAATGCTTATAAGGAGCAGTCATATCTGGTATATCAACATCTAATCTCATGCAAAATGATTCGACATATGAAAGAAGAATATCAAAAACTTCATTTCTCAATGTCAAGAGAAGTGTATTTGTCGTCGAGACTAAATCCATTGCATTGATGATATCGAGATACTTTTGTTGTAAGGAACGACAAAGATTATTTGTAATCCCCATAGTTTTATGCATCAAATACAAAATAAAAATGAAATCAAAAGACTTCATCATTGTTAAGGAACCACCAGCTTCCCCACGCATCGAAGTAAAAGAACCATCAATGATAATGCTTTCAAGCACATAGATAGTTACATCATACATATCTATTAAGCTGCAAATAGACTCAAAATGGGAGCTCCTATGAGTAGTTCCGGATCGATGTAATGTACCAATCCTATTAGCTCCCTGGACAGTCTCGCGTTCACCAACAGCAATAAAATGTGCAATTTCATTAACTTGAAAAGATTGTAACTCGGCATTACGTTTGCAAGAAGATGTAATGAGATAGCAATAGTTGTCATACTTAAAAAGAAAATCCATACAGAGATTTCCTTTTCATCCGCCGCAACTAACGCCAATTGAAGAAAATGAGTGAAACAATGCACGTAATAGGCATAGGGGCAATCTTTAAGAAGTAAAGCTTACAAACCATTAAAAGAACCACATATGTTGCTAGCACCATCATACCCTTGACCTCGCATACTCTGAATTTCTAAATTATATCTACCAAGAACTCCACATATTCTTTCTTAAGTGTTGGAGCATTGGTGTCATG
>BMAC01001058.1:69744-80139 GCA_014905375.1 Phtheirospermum japonicum | reverse complement strand
CGGGCCGAGAAAACCCAACCCTAACCCCCCCCTTGGGCCGCGGGTTGGGGCGGGCTAGCCCGTTAGTCCTTCCCTTTTTTTTTTTTTTTTTTATATTTGAATGCAGAATTGAATAAAATATCTCTTATACTCTCTAAACATGAAAGTTCAGACTATTCTTTTTTTAAGAGATGTCAAAAAAATATATATAGGAAACACAAAAAGAATAAATAAGATTTAATCTACTCATTCCAAAATTTAAATTCCATAAACCAACAACCATAATGATTAGTTGCATAATAAGTTCTAATTAGTTTCCATCAAAAAAATCTATAACAAAATAATCTAACAAGTTCATAAAGCCAAAATAATCTTAAATTACTAACAAAATATAAAAGAAAAAAAAACTCATTAATTATCAGTCACTGCATCATCACCCAAAACCATCATTTTCTCCATGCGACGGGCCAACCCACCCCCGGCCCGCCCCGCCCCGCCAAAGCCCGTGGCCCGAGTGGGCTAGCCCATGTAGGCCCGCCTCTTAACGGGCCATTGAATTCTAAACCCATACCCCTACCTTGTTATTGGCGGTGCGGGCTGACCTAACGGGCCATTACCCATCTTGACAGCCTCTAATTTATATATATTAATATATTATATTAATATTATATTATAATTATATTTTAAATTATATAAATGTAATTATATATATAATATATATTATTTTTTTTTGTGCGGCATGAAAATGGGGTTTCTGGAGTATGCTTTGGGTGAAAATTGATTTTGGAAAGTATTTTTTGTTACATTGATATAATTCCCACACTAATTTTCAAGAGAGCCGTAGTGCATTTTGGAGCATGTTCGCACGGCTTGCATATTACACAATTTAATAATGATTATGTGTGCAGTGCCTTTGATACATGTTATTAGTCCTTTTATTGTCTATGGTGCTTTGAATCATGCTTTACTGTGCTTTAGATAATATGTTTATAGGAATGATTTTTGGAATATGTTTCCAATGCTTTCATCTCAAATTAGGGAATAAAATGATACGTGTGTGGTGTTTTTTGATATATAGCGTAAGTGCTTTTATTGTTTACAATGCTTTGAATTATCATCTAGTGTGCTTCCAATAATATGTTTGCAGTGCTGTGGAGCTAATTGTACAGAGTTTTTACAATATATGTATTTTGTAGTGTTTTCAATGTTTTTGATGGTGCTTTAGATATGATGGTGCTTTGAGTATGTGTAATTGTTGCTTTTGAAAAAATTGTGTTTGGATATGTGCATTTGGTGCTTTGGATATTTGTGTTTGTAATATCAGGTGCTTTGAATATGTGTGTTTGTAATATCCAGTGATGATGTAATAGTTTTATGTGCGAATGTAGTTTGATCACAGTGCTCACAAAATAAATTGTGATAGTATTGTTAATTATTGTTAATTAATTTTATGTGCGAATGTAGTTTTATCTGCCGAGAGAAGTTGCACAAAAGATGGTGGATGAGACTGATGGTGGTGTATGTTCAAGCGCCAATTCCTAATACTAGTTACGTCTTGTCTAATTGGGGCTGCACACAATGGCTACGTGCTTCCGCAAATAATGGACTACTTAGATGACGTTGACAACGTGGCGAATCTCAATTGGTGTGAATACACGTTGATGAGGCTTATAAGCTGCAAGTTGGAATGGGACAAAAATAAGATTAAAGAATTCAGAGGGCCAATATTATTCCTAACGGTAATGTCTCCACGGTCAATGAAAGATCAGACCGTTGTACTATGCATAAAAAAATGTTAAATTTTTTTGTTGTGAAATCTCCTCTATTTCTATTCAGAAACGCACACCTTCCCTGAATCGCAAAAATGTCATTTTGGAAAAGGCGCTTAATATGATTTCCAGAAACAGCTTCATTTATTTTTGTCAAAGCACTGAAATGTTATTGATTAACCAATAGATTGATGTTGATTATTTGGGAATCTTAAAACACTAATAATAGTTAAACGATGATAGGTGATGTACGTTGACCGAGTTATGTTGTTTACCTGAGTTGTTCCGAGAGCTTTCCCATTGATAAAAGGATGGGATAAAGATTCATTGAAGAAAAGAGAGAACCAGGAGGTAGCTGCAAATGGTTTTGGCGCCAGTTTCTCATACGATAGGTTGGAACCTCTGGAGACACAGGTGTATGAAGCGATTCAACCTCCACCACGAACTGAAAAGAACAAACTCACCGTATTACCCGAGGGGGGTAATGTGCACGCATTCACGGATAGGCTGCTTGTGAAGGCAAAGGTGATGGCCGATGCAATGTTGGATATTTTGGAAATGGTGCAGTCAACTTCAAAGGAGCTCCTCAATGATTTGAATTTTAAACGTGTTTTATCTACGACACAACAACTTTTGGGCTGCAGTAGGCAAGATATTTCTCCTGCGGACCGAGCCCAGGACACACTCTGGACTGAAGAGATGGGTGATGACGAGTTCTGGGCAGATCGTCTTGGTATTATAGAAAATGGTGTTAGGAGGAAAATGAAGTACAATTCTACTCAAGTGGAGGTGCCAAGTTTCAGCCTCGGCTTAACACAGGAGGAGATTGATGTTGCTGAAAACCAAACCGAGATGAATCCACCAGTTGCTGAGAACAAGGATTGTGGTGCGGTATTGTATGGTAATCAAGACGGAGAGCAAACACCTATTGAACATCCGACGATCGTTGACAAGGCTGCAAAGGTATTTACACATTGTTATTAAAAATGTACAAATACAGCTAATGAATTATGAAATTATGTACTGTACAGGTTAAGGAGAAGACTTCGGGTAAGAAACTACAATGCGACGGTGTTGGCGGTTAGCTGCGACATGTGGCCAAACCGGTAAACAGTGAACCCAAGTGCAAGGATGCAAAGCAGAAGGGGAAAATGTAATTTTCCTGAACCTCTCATAAAAGTTGACTTCATAATTCAATGTAATTATTCCTATTTTGATGATATGGAAGTGTATGGTTTTGTGTAATAACATATTTGTACTTGAAAAATGCAGACTAACGATGAACGGCAGCCACACAGAATGGTCCATAGGAATGGAAAGCAGCTTAAGAAGACAGTATCTTTTGCATCACCTTACATGAAAAGAGCTGTCACTGTGTCCGAGAGATTGGATAGGTTGGAGAAGGACCTATTCTACTAGGTTTTGTGTAATAAGGATGCTGACAGGTGCGTTGGATACGTGTTTGCTGATATTGTTTTTCCGTGCCTTGTAATTAGTGTATAGTAGTGCATTTAGATAAAAATAAAATTTCTGTTTTTTTTTTTTTTTTTTTGGTTATGAGTGTGTGTTTGGTGATTTAAAATTATGTGTTTATAAAAATTTTGAACATCTCAATTTTTGGGATGACGTTTTGACCCAAAATTACATGAATCTCCAGAGAGGAAATCCTTTTTTTCAAACGGTCGATCTGACCTTAGGCGATGAGAGATGATGACGATTGCACCAACAACGTACGTCAGTACGGCTCTTGTTGATGTTTGGATCTAGATTCTGAACAGTAAAGAGAAATACCGAGCAGCAACATCACCGTGCCGCTTCTTTGCAACGACTGACCCATGCGTACTTCACACACATAATACGGAAATAATATTAAAATTTATGCAATAATTAGTATTATTATTTAAATTTCTGTTTCTTTTTGTAGTGTTATACACTGGTTGACCCACGGAACGGTTGGGATATGAGCAGACGGGAAGAAAAGTTCTTCAAGAAATTGGATGAAGAGCTAAAACAGACTGATGGGCTTCAAATTGGCAAAATAGATATGGTAAGATCAAAAATCGGACTTGATGGCCTACAATTACTAAAAAATAGAGTTTTAAGATCTGACAAATTTTGTTCTGCAATTTTTCTTTCCAATTTACCATGCCGAGCATTTATACGTAATGGCTTTCAATGTACGAAGGTTCCGTGCTGACCTCATCGACAACTCAGTCGTTGTTGATTCGAAAGCATTAGAAGAGGCGTACGGTGATACCCCGATGTTGCTAGTAAGTAAATGCATGCCAATATTGTTATGATAACTCATAGTACGTATACTAAATAAAAATGGTGTTCTTAACTATATGGTTTTTATCATTTGAATATACTTAGCATGATTTTTGTTTAAGAGACCACTGCTTTAATCACTTATGTATAGTGTTTTTTGATTGTTTGTTCGGTGCTTCTTTAAATGTTATTGCTTATGTATTCATTATAGACCGCTGCTTTAATCATTTATGTATAGTGCTTTGTGATTGTTTGTTGAGTGCTTATTTAAATGTGATTGCTTATGAATTTATTATAATTTGCTTTTAATATTTTGTTCTTATTATGCTATTGGATTAAGGGAAATATTGCTTTCAAACACTTGTGTATAGTGCTTTTTAATTATTTATTGAATGCTTTTTAAAGTGTAAGTACATATGTGTTTTTCATAATTTACATTTTGGTCTTCTGTCTTATTGTGCACAGGGAACAGAGCTTTTTACAAACTTGTGTGCAGTGTTTTTTGATTGTGTTGGTGGATGCTTCTTTATGTGTGAATACATATGTGTTCATTATATTATTCATTCTGATCATTTGTTCCGGGATTGATATTGGTTTAAATTGAGCAGTGCTTCGACAAAATTTGTGTAATCAATTGCATAGCTACTTTGTTCTTGGACAGTCAATGAAAAGTAACCAATAAAGGTGCTTGTTAAAACAAGATTTGTTTGTAAATATTAACTGTAAGTTGTTTTGTTGATTTCCCCCAGAAGGATAAGCTTGCTGAGTTTCTGAAGCGTAACGGACAAGCCCATAAAGAAACAGGTCTTAACAAAGTCCCACTGACAAGGTTGAAGATGATTTGGAGAGATGACGACAATAAGTGCGATTGTGCCATATATACAATGCGCCACATGGAAACTACATGGGGACCGAGCAAAGATGGGATGCCGGCTTGAAGAGTAGGTCTGCGAATCAAATGGCTTTTTTGAGGGCCAAATATTGCGTGGTGATACTAACATCGGAGAGTAATGTGTACAAGGATCATAATCCAGAAGCAGCTTCATTCTAATATCGTTGTTCCTGTGAAGACTACGAGATTGATGTGGTTGATCTGCTTATAAATGGAGGAAGCGGTGCCCCCCACCCCCCCACCCCCCCGAATTTGATGTTCATGCGACCGATTGATATGTTAAATTCATGAATAATGTTTTTTTATTTTATTTTCTTAATTAAGACTAAATAACTTTTATTGGAACATGGTGTTTGTTTTAGATTTAACTGGTTCTAGTTTTTGAGTTGCTGAAGATTCACTTCACACTATTTGTTTTTGGTATTAACAAAGTACTGGTTATTTCTTTATTTGTTTTGTGTATCAGATTATGTTTGTTTTGTATAATTATGATAATTTCACTTTTTCTGCAACATAAGCAGTATTATCAAACACTATTACAAAAAGCATTGTGCAACGAAAAGCAGTATTATCAAAGAATAGTACAAAAGGCATCAAACTTTTTTTAACATGCTGCGATCGACTTATTAATTTAAATGAGAACCGGGGTCAATATCCTCTCATCTATATTGTTAAAAAAGTATAAATGGGGGTCGACTTTTTAACTTAAATGAGGACCGGGGTCAATATCCTCTCATCCATATTGTTAAAAAAGAGTATAAAGCACTGATTAAGAAAGAGTATAAATGCGGTCGACTTTTAGACGTGTTGTAGTCAGCTTTCTTAATGGGAAATAATAATACCACTTTGGTGCTAAAAAAAAAGGAAACAGCGCAAACAAAAATACTTGAAGTTGATGCTAATTAAGAACAACAAACCATCTTTATTCTTATTAAGAAAGCGTTTAAATGTCTTAACAAAGAATGTACGATTTTGTGATTATTAATAACGTAACCCTGACAATTACTTCAATTCTACTGGGCAATTGTGAGTGTCATGATTCAATTTCTGCTTGCATCGGCTACACATCCTCAATGGCTTGTTGCTATTTTCAATTTCCATATCCTTAATTGACTTTAGCCGGTTACGAGAACCTTTATTATTGATTGTCGACGGGGGCAAGACTGTTACATCGTCGGGGATTGATGTCCATAGAAGTTATCAAATAGTTTGCGCTTTGCTGAAGAATTATTCGTTTGATCCCCGTCCACCGTTAGAGATGTCTTCAAATCCCTAATACCTCGTAACAACGCCAACATGTTATCTACCTTACCCTCGGCCAAGCCAACACAAGTGTAAAACTCGGACATAATCTGATTCATAAGTGCTTTACTCTCCTCGATACAATTAGTTTGGCCACGAGTGACACCTTGCATATCGTACATGGTGTTCTTGAATGCAGATTTAGTCCAACGGCTAACAATGTACTTATCGAGCACCTTCTCGATTCTCAATTCTTTGAATATGAAAAAAATATGAGAGCACAATAAACCTTCCCTAACGAATTTCTTGCAACTACAAATAACGGACTCATCACTCTTATCATACGCAAGCTTGAACTAACAACTACGATCTTCGACGTCATATAAGAACATATTTCCGTTCTCATTCATGCTGGCAACACGACAACCAAAACAAGCAGCGAAAATATCGTATTGAACTTCTCTAAAAATAAAAGCCCTGTAAATGGACGAAGCGTGTTTTTCAATTGCTAAAGGCGTTTCGAGATAAGGAACCTTGGTTTCTTTCTGACTATTAATAGCATCAAGTGTGTGTCTCTGTGAATCTAACGTACTTTCAATATTCAAAAAAAAACTCTAACAAGTTAGCACGAGGGTTGGTGTACCTGCCGAAGAAACCATTTTCGCTCTCCGACATAGACGTAGTTCTAAATAGCCGACTCATTGGGACATCCCTGAAGTACGCGGGTATCCACATTTCACGTATATCAAACAATGATTTAAACCAGGTGTTGTCCATTAACCCAAATTAGATCATGACCTGCTTCCATTGTGCTTCAAACTCAGGAGGCTCGAGGATATCGGACCACACAATACAATTCAGTTTATCCTTGAATGATTGGTCGTTCTTCAAATTAGCAGGCACTTTTTCAGGAACCTTCTTCATAATGTGCCACATACACAGGCATTGTCTTGTGCCGACAAGTACCTTCTCGATCGCAATCTTCATCGCCGGGTCTTGGTCGGTTGTAATCATTGATGGACTACGACCCATGCACGCCTTAAATTTTTCAAAAACCCATGCATACGCGCCAACATCTTTGCTTCACAGCAACCCGATACCAAATGAGACACATTTACCGTGATTGTCTTTCCCAGTAAACGGAGCAAATATCATATTATACCTAATATTAAAATTAATAAAAATAAGATTAAAATATGTTTTTCATTGGGTATACTGCACTGTAAATGGTGTGTAAACACAGGAATAAATATCAAAAACATAAATCGTGTGTCTTATGTTGAAACAAAACATGTGTAAAACAACTAATGAAAAAGAGCACCAATGAATTCTGTTTTTTAATTAATAATATATATATATATATATATATATATATTTATTTATTTATTTATTTATTTATTTTATTTTTTTTTTGAGCAGTTGTGAAAATAGATTACATTAGTTATAGAGACATGCAAAAACCTATATAAAATATCAAAACTCAACTAGGAAATTAAAACTTGTTTGTCGAGTGCGTGGCATCAAATAACACAACATCTCCAAAAGCAGCAAAGTTCCTACTACACGTAGGGTCAGCCCAAAATAACCGAGTCAACTTATCGTGCTCATCAACTGCATTAATCGAACACAAATGTCGGGTGCAATTCTTTCTTCCTAAAAAGCTTCTCCAACAACACTTGAGCGTCAAACCCAACAACATATGCTTTCAAATCACGTGCAAAGTTTTTGAATTCAACTTTCGTACAACCTATGTTCGAATACCCACCAACAACTTCCTTAAAAAGCCTATATGATCTCGTTGCACCGATATTCGCCCTAGCACAGCTCAACATGAATTGCTTATGAGCAGGATCTAGATTTCTATTCTCTTTAAGGAATGGCTAGTATGGTTCAGAAACTAACATATGATGATGATGTTCGATAAACTCATTAATCACGTAACCTTCACCCGGATAAAACTTAACTTGACACGTGCCATGCACCCACATCGTTTAGACGTTCGTCGTATTTTTTTTTAAAGGACTACTTTTGATGTTTTCATTCATACACATAACACTTTCAATATTAGGGGGGACGACTTGCTTCTCGACATCTCTATTACAATAAATAATTTTGAGCTGGATAGTATTATTGCGGAACCTTTTCTCCGATCCTAGACGAACATCGAAACCACACTTGGAGTCATAAATTCTATAGAACTTGATACCTTCTTCTAACGACATAAATTTTTTCCCCTCGACAGGCTTATAACTCAATTCACAATAAGGCACATAGTACTCAGTGAGCCCAGGAGATATCTCGACGTGAAACTCGGTGCTGCCACTGCAATCGTTATTGCCTGCAGTAAAAAAAAACACAAAAGGCTGTGAAATAAAAATAGGAAATTATGAAGCATATATCGGTGCTTTATACGTTATCAGACAGTGCTTCCAGCAAAAACAGGAAAATCTGCACCATTATATGAACAATTGGTGCTTGTTGGGGTATGCTTAGATGCTTTTCGCGCTATAGTACGATGCTTTCAAGAAAGCAAGTCGGCGTTTTGCCGCCGGTTTCGTTTTTTTTTTCTCCAGCAAGGTCTGCATTTTTTTTCCGCCTATGCTCAGAAAATGGCCGTGGTGTATTTCATGCAGGTTTTTTTGATAAAGTTTGTACAAAAATATTTATGAAAACGAAAAAAAATAGATTAATTTTATTGTGTCTGTTATATTTTCCAACAAAAAATAAAAAAAGAAGGCGAAGATGGTGGACGGAAACCTGATGATTCCATGTTCTGGTACCGTGAGAGGGATGAGAACGACGACAATGGTGCTCCGTAATTCCCTGTGATTGAATAATTCCTTATTTTATGAAAGGAGTTATGGGATGAAACGACGATAATGATTAGAATATACGTTATTATGGGATGTATTAATTGCTCAAATTTCAAAAAGACAAATTTAACCCTAGCCTACTTGAATTGGAGTCAAAAATCTCTTTTAATATAAACCATTGATCTTTTTTAATATATGGTTTAGATTGGTCCCTAGGTTCACATATATTGACGTGGTTCTCATTTGAACCTAATCATATATATATACTAGTTTAACACCCGTGTATTACACGGGATTTATAAAAAACTAAAATACAAGGCAAGGGTTGAGAATACATTATATTAATTTTTTATTTTAAATTTAAAATTCCATAATTATCACAAATACTTTTTATATTTATCTTTTGATAAGTCCCGTGTAATACACGAGTGTTAAACAAGTATATATTAATGCAAAATCCTTCTAATCTATGTGTCTGATTCGTATAATTCGCTTGGATAATAAAAAACTATGGTGCTACGGTTGCTTAATGCCATCCGAGTCTAATATATACCTAATTTAATATTTTACATTTATTATATCTTGACTAATTTAATATTTTACTTTTATTACATTGAGTCTAACTTAATAGTTTTCTTTTATTATATTTTGTCTAATTCAATAATTTTTTTTATATTCCTAATATAAATAAGTCATATATAATTAGTGAATTTTTTTTAATTAATTATTTTAATTAAAAGGAAAACTACATATGAAATAACTTTAATACAAAAAAACTTATTTATGAAAAATAATTAAATAAATTGTGTTTATAATAAAAGTTGAAATAATTTATTTATGAAAATTTAAATATTCTATATATGTAAATTATGATATATTTGAAATAATTGGAGTATGTAACTAAATATTTGTAATGAGTTCAATCTAAATATAAAAAAATAAAATTATATAATAACAATTAATTAATATTTTTAGACAATGGCACAATGCGAGAAGGTTTAAGAGTATGACACCTTATGAAAATTTCAAAGTATGTAACTATAGTTATTAACAAAATCAATCTAAACATAAAAATATAAAATGAGTTAATAATAATTAATTAATATAAATTAGAGACGGGTTTGAAATGTTACATCTTTTGAATTCTTATAAGTATGTAAATATAATTATTAGTGAGTTTAATCTAAGTATTAAAATATAATATTAATTAATAATTATAATAATTAAAAAATTGAATAGGGCACGGGTTGAAAACACGTCCTTTTAATTTTTAATTTTAAATCTAAAACTTTTTCATTTTCACAAATATTTTTTATATTTAGTTTTTTATAAATCCGGTGTAATACACGGGTGTTAAACTAGTATATATATATATATATATATATATATATATATATATATATATATATATATATATATATATATATATATA
>BMAC01001058.1:27443-55495 GCA_014905375.1 Phtheirospermum japonicum | reverse complement strand
TGTGAAGGTGCAAGAGAAAAAATCAAAAAATAATAATTTAGATGATGGTTATGAATTTGATTTGAACAAGTTTTACATTGGCGATAAAGAGCTTCATGACGACCCGGAGATTCAAAAAGTGATTGTTTCAATGCTTAAAATCATTCTTCCAAAATACTTCTAAGTATCGAGCCGCTGAAGATTGAAAAATTGCCACTTGTTTTTTTAACCTTTTTTTAGTTGCTTGGTTAGAATAATTTCTTTTTTCTTGTCTAGATATGGTGGTATGATGGTGCAGTGTGACAGATTCATGATTGTATTCCTAAAACTGTGGAGTAAGATTTAACGTAGAAGGCCAATTCATAAAAAATACCCAATTTTGAAAAGCAAAACTCTTTTATACCCATAGATGAACAAAAGATATTTTATACCAATTGTTGAGGAGAAAAAGGCTAAAAACCCTTACTTATAAAATAAGAAGGAAAGATGCTTTAAAGACCCCAGAAATTTGAAAATACTTCCAGACCCCAGAAACTTTCACAAATTCACACTTTACCCTAAAATAATATGGAACAATTATTCTGACACCCCAGAAGTTCGAAAATGCTACTAGGACCCCAGAAACTTTTACAAATTTACATTCCACCCCAAAATTGTATTTTAAAACACACTAATTTTAAGATATGTCCAAGTTTATCGGCTGGAAACCTGACATGACCTATCGTAATATGATAAGGACTCTGGATAGAGTCCAGGGTCTAAGTAGGTTTAACAATACCACGAATGAAGTCATAGCTTTTAAAACTAATAATTAATTTTAATTTTACAAAATTTCCCAGAAGTTGTGTTATTCTCATAAAATAATGCAGAGGTCGTATGACGACTTCAACAGGCTGATCGGGAATCCATTTCTGATCAAATACGAGCATGCCAGCTGGAACAGTGTCAACTATTTTCAACTTTGTGAAGGCCTCTCCTCCAGGCCGCATCTCCAACGATGCAAAAAGGGGCAATTCGAGAATGGGTCTATAACCCGGAGGTTATGGACTCAAATACCATAATTACGAGTGTTGTAGATGATGCATTCCCCGAGGATGTACAAGTTAAATGAATGTTGAGACCCCGGTGTCACTATCGGAGGCCTCAAGTCAACCCACCACCTTTGGGGTTAAAGAGGGAGAGTTGAATCTTAGGCCACAGACGGTCAACTCTAAGGTTCAAGCTGATGAGACAAAAATTTCTCATGTGCAGGTTTACCAAAGACAATGGGAGAAGTTAGCCACGAGAAGAGGTATCAACCCTGACAAAATAATAGTTGATATCTCTGGAAAATATCCGCGAGTTTGGATGAAGATAGGAAGCCATCCAATTGAAGTACAACAGTGGTATAATTTTGGAGCTCTAGCTTCAGTTTATACCATTGCGCCAGGCTTTCCCTAGATCTCCAAGTTACCAAAATAGATCGGGGAAGCAGTTCGCGAGACCTGGGCCAATAATCCACATTTAGCCAGAGGAGACATTTTGGAGCTGTATTTTATCAGTGTAGCGCCGGAGCCAGCAAAGAAGGGCTTCAATGAAGATTTTCATTTCATCAAGCTAAGGAGACCGGGTGGGAACGCTTTGAGATATATCAAGGCTGCCTCACCGGAGGACGCGCCAGTAATAGTAGGGGCAATTTTCGAAGATGATGCCTCTACAAGACGAGCATGGGGACTATGGATTTGTCTAACGGAAATGGAAAAATTCAAATACCCATTCAAGTTCTTCCAGAATTCAGCAAATGGATCATTCCTCCTGAATTCTATGACAGGAGCCACAACGAGCTTTGCTGAAAATCTTTTCGAAACAAAGAGGAGAGTTCTCTGGGAAAACAGGATCCCGGTAAGCAAAGACACATGCTGGAAATATTGCAACATGGTGCCGGTCGGCCGATGGATTGACCGGATCTGTCAGGCATGTCCGGAGCAAAAAGAGCCCGAGTTCAGAAAAGGCTTTCGACCTAAACCGGACTGACAAGAAAGTACGGTTGGAAAGGACAAGAGACCAGCTAGTTTCAAAAAAGCGCGGGGACCACGCACCATGTGAAGAACGCACCATGTGAAAAGATTCCCGACAATACAAGACTGGCTGAGTCATGAGGGTCTAGCAATAAAGATGGACGGTGGACACAAAACCCACTAACCCACAATACTAGAAGAAAGATGTGAAAAAAAGACACATCTTTTATCAACAGGCTTTGGAATCTGGATTTGAAATCCGGAAATCTGATCTATAAATAGAGAGCATTTGAGGAAGTAGGGGACATCGGGAAAATTATCTTCTATTTTCTCATAGTCAAATAAAATTAAGAGAGAGAGAGAGAAATAATAAATATTATGATTTTCTGTAATAATAAGTTTATGTATTCATGAGTGCAAGCCTTCTCCATGAGAGGCTAAACGGTTATCTCCTCCCAAAAGGAGGTTACTGATGTAATAATATTTTCTTTTAGTTCTTAATAAAATAAAGGCTTTCGCTTCCAATCATGTTCAGTACTTTTACTTTATCTCTATAATCAAAATATCTCGTACGCCTGGAGTACGAAATGAACCAAGGCTGTGCTGATCGGTTTCTGAAGGAGCTGAATAACTTGTAGCTCAACTTCCTCGAAAGGAAATTAGGCGGTGAGGAACCGTCCGTAAAACGAGCTAGGGGCGGTGATTTTTCAGCTAGTGGCGTCGCAACCCATCTCACCCGGGATCGACTCGGTCAAAAAGAGGTATGAAGATTATTGAGATATTTTAATTTACGGAAGCATGATGGGCCTGATATGGTCGTAATTGACTATTTCAATTTTTAAGGATAACACAACTTCAAAATTTAAAAAAAAATAAATAATAAAATAAAATAAAAAATTGGGTAATAAGCTTTCTAGAACAGATAAAAAATAACCATTCTAGAAAGTTTGGGGCGAGCAGTTCAGAAAGTTTGGGACGAGCAGTTCAAAAAGTTTGGGGCGAGTAGTTCAACTTAAAGTTTAGGACGAGCAGTTCAATAAAGTTTGGGGTGAGTAGTTCTGTTTGGGGTGAGTAGTTCAAAATCTGGGCCAGGATATTTTGGTCTTTCTATAGTACAAAATGGGCATAAAAGAACTTTTTTCATAAGTGAGTATAAAAGAGTTTGACATTGGTTGAAGGGGTAAAAAAGAAGTGGCCTTAACGTAGAATTATTTGTTTTTCATGTATTTCGGTGCCGATTGTGTCTCTTTTGCAAAATACTTACAATCATGATAAAAAAAGGTTACTTTTGCAGAGTTGCATATTTTTTGCCCTTTTATGTTGCTTGAACTATTTTGTTTTAATTATATGTGTAGTGCAGTATTCTGGAAAAATAGGAGTTGAAAGATTGATGATGATTATTGAAGATATATATGACCAATTTTAGAGTGTGTGCGATCGTGTGATATTGTTTCTTTCTTTCCATTCCTTTCTTTTTTATTGAAGTAGATTATTAGCAACACAAAGTATTAGAATGAGCAAGATTGTAATGGGGAGATGTTTTTCTTTTTTGTTAGGATCACCAGGAACACTTTTTTTGACTTAGGAGCTCGAAAAAGATTTATATTCTGCAAACAAGTCAAAATGCATGGTTTGAACTTTCATTGCGACGGGGAGATGATATTGTTGATTAGCACGGGTTTGTCTTGTTTTTTATCAGTATTTTAGTTAGTTTTTCTTATTATTTTGGGTATAAGTTGGATAGATTGAGCACATTTTTATATTTTCTTATCTCCAGCTTATTTTATCATATTCTAATCGTAATTAATTAATTTTATGTTTATTTTAGGTATTTTAAAGTATTTTAGTTTGGACGTAGTCAAGAATGGGCCTACGAGTGGAGTTTCAGGGAAAACGGGATGCGATTTGAAGTATTTAAGCTGACACTGGGTACCAGTCCGACACTGGGTTACCCAGTGTCCGAGTCCTGCCGACACTGGCTGCCGAGAGCTGCCCATGTCGATGCCGAGAGCTTCCCACGTCGATGCCGAGAGCTGCTCGCATCGACCGACGCCCTGCCGACACTGGGTATGCTGATTGACACTGGGTTACCCAGTGTCAGCATAGAAAGTCTCTGTGAGCATTGATCCGACATGCGTCGGTCGACGCCCGTCGACGCCAACGCGCTGGAAATGCGTTTTTGTGATTTCTTGGGCCCCAAGATATGGAAAAACTATAAATACCCTATGTATTTCGGATATTCACATACATTATCATATTTCTAGGGTTTTAAGGCCTCTTAGGGCCTGACAACCCCAACGAGAGCTCGTCGATTTCTTAGTTTCTCTTTAAATTTTTTAGTTTTAAATTCTTAGATTTTAGATTAGAATAGATAGTTTAGATAATTTAGATTTAAGACTTCGCATGGAATGCTTCAACTTTCTTCGTTAATTAGTAAGTATTTATTTTCTACGCTCTTTAATTTAGTTGCATGCTTTTCATTAGTTTAATTAATAATTATTGCTTCCATGACGAATTGTGCTTTTGATTGCTTTGAGATTGAGATGTTGATTGTGTTTATGATCGTAGGTTAGATCTAATGGGTCTAGAGTTTAGATTCGTTGTGAACCATCAATTGGGTCTTCCCAAGCGATCGTGGAGATGAATCAAAGCTCTAGAACCCTAGTTCTCTTAAATCGTTTTAAAAGTCTTTTAATTAATTAATTCATAGTTAAATTAATCTTAGATCTTAGATAATTAATTCTTAGTTTAAATAATCTCTAGATTTAATTAATTAGGTCATAGTTTAAGTAATCTTTAGATTTAATTTATTTCTTTTAGTTTAATTAATCTCTAGTTCTTATAACTCTCAAATACCCCCCCCCCCCCCCCCCCCCCCTCCTCGTGTTTAGATTAGTTTTATTTTTATTTTCTTATTCGTTTAATCAAACACAAAATAAACATTCGAATCTAGTCTTCCTCGAGAGATCGACTCGGTTTTAACTTACCAACCTACATGCGAACTCGTACTTTTGCGAGCGAGCTTTTGAATAATTGACAAATATTTATAAAGTAGGAACACAAAAGTTCAAATCAAGATTTTAGCACCATTTCTGGGGAAGGCTAAAGGTTGTGATTTTTTATGTTTGCTCTTCGTAACCTTATTTATGTTTTTACTTGTTTCGTTTATCTTTCGTATTTATTTGTGAATTTTCTTTTTGTTCATTTTTATTATCTTCCGCTGGTACGTTTAATCTTGTGCGTTGAGTATTGTGTATGCAAGGTACATCTCTCGACACCTAGGTTCAACGACCTAAAAAAGATTATTAAAAAATTAAGAAAAAAAGAAGAATGTTTGAATAAGGTATAACATCCAATTGGCGTGGCTTTCGACCGGCCATTCCATTAAGCACCGCAATGCTAAATTACTATCCTGACGAGTACGACCAAAAGTACCTCCCGGTTTTTCATGGGCTTCGAAGCAAGGATCCGCTAAAATTCATCCAAAAGTACGAAGACATCACCCAGAATTGCCCTCTTCTCGGGCTTACTAGAGATCAAGTAAGGATGCGACTTTCCCCTTTTACACTAAAGGATCGGGCAAAGAAATGGTTGGGAAAATTAGAGCCTGATTCCTTGCAAACATGGGAGGAAGTATACGATCGGTTCATGTGGGCGTTCTATTTACCCAAAGAAGTATGTAACCGTTGTGGGGCACAAATACATTTGGTGAATGCATGCAAAGTGATATTTTATGAAGAACCACATGAGGAGGTTATCGCTATTCAGAATTATCCAAGCTACGACCCTTATGCCTCACCCGACTCAATTTCCTACTACCCGAGCTATGGAGAATACACCCCACCTATTCCAGATAATTCAGATGAGGATTTAAAGGCATGGAAGCGAGATCTATCTAAGACTATGGAGAATTTCGAGACAATGTTTGGTCAAATAATGGCTTCTTTAGCAAAAAGGTGAGACGAGATGGACAAACCTCCAAGTTAACCAGAGATGACGATTTTTGATGTGATTGAGCCCACCTTGGATGTTGAGGATTTGAGATTGAACGATCATTTGGGAGATACGTGTGAGGAGGAGGATATTAAAAATTGGTTGAAATCGCTCCCCCTATGATAAGATGAGACTTTAGACGATAATGTTGAGGTATTGCCATTAGAGAACCCACACAACATTGAAGATTCGAGCCTACTCGAGCTCGATGAGAATGGAGGTGTTGCAATGGCCAATTTAGAAAAGGGTGAGACTATTGAACCTCATTCGTTCCACCCGGACCATTGTGGAATCTTAATTTTGAAGCGGTGGAAGAGTTATTGGAGGAAGATGAGATTATTGAGCCTCATACTGTGCCACCCGATGCTTTGGTCGATATTGAGATGGAGGTGATAGACGTGTTAGTTGAGAAGAATTCCAATCCCCCTCCCCTATGCCCGAACATAAATTTAAGTATTGTTGAGGGGGATATCAAAGAAATAAGGGAGTTCGAGATGTTTGGGGGGATTGTCGTTTGTTCAACGAATTTCCTAATTTTCCCAAAAGTGGAGGATCACCCGATGCCGCAATTTACGTTTGATATCTTCATAGTGATCGATTACTCGCTTTTTCGACCTCCAAAGCGAGTTGAAGTTCTTATTTCTCTACGACTTGCTTTTCGTGCTTGCCTTGGTGATTTAATTGCCTACACTTACTCTTGGAGAACACTAAGGCGTGGCATGATCGTCACTTATTTTTAGATCTGGGATAGCATCGTTCGTATAAGGCGTTGGGCTTTCGACGTTAAACAAGCGCTTCTTGGGAGGCAACCCAAGCGTTTGTTTTCTTTTTCTATTTTTCCTTAGCTTTTCTTTTGGTTTTTCTTTCTTTTATTTAATTTATTAGTTGTGTCTTTGCTGTGGTACGTTTATGCGGTGTTGATGTGCATAAAAAATTGAGAAATTTGCCAAAACTAGAGACTTAGCGGTTGTCCCTACCGCTAGCATTACCGTTAGCAATCTCACTCGGGCGTTAACGACGAGTTCAACCGCTAAACTGGACGCTAGGAAGTAATAGGGAAGGGCTAACGATTAACTTAGCGGAGGCACTGACCGTTATATTTACTGCTACCATTGCACAGAGAACTTAACGATTGACCTAGAGGTTGTCCTTACCGCTAAGGCAACCGCTAGCGTGATCAAGTTTCCAAAACTTTGCGGAAATCCGATCAGAAAATTTGTCCTACAAGGTTGTTAATCAAGACATTTCCAATCACGAGATTCAAGACGAAGAATGATTGCACAACACTATTTGGAGCAGCTCGACTATTTAGTTTTCAGGGATGCTTTCTTACTCCTTTCCTCTTTGATTTGCTTTTATATATATTTATGTCAATCGGGAGATTGCCGGATTTTTAGAGGGGCGAGGATGGTTGAGTATGATTTGTGTTTTATAAATGTGCAATTTAAATTCGTGATTTGTAGTAGCTAGTATTTGAATGTGATTGATCGTTATTCCCGTGCTTGATTATGTTTGTTTGGCTTGCCTGTCAAAGTTGACTACGTGTGATTTGAGGTTCTTGTCTTTGAGCGTGTATAAGTGCATAAGATTTTTCAAAATTATTATTTATATATTGTAAAATGGTACTTGGACGCAAATGATTTCGCAAAACCTAAAAAGCAGCGTCAATTCAAAACTTTTCATGCAAAAGCCAGTGAGTAGCCTGAGTGTTTATCATCTTTGCATGTACTTGAGTGAGTTCTGTTTTGAGATCTCTTTGAAATCGCTGTGTGTAGTTAGCTTTGAACATGACGTTAAGGAACAGAAAAAACCTTATTCTGGCCATATAAATATATAATAGCCACTATAAATTCCGAATAAGCCAATCATAGCCAAATAATCCATTTCCTATAGCCATGAGTGTTTTTGAGTCTCCTACGATCATTAAAAGCGTGGGGTAGGAGTTAATTACTTTTATTGGTTATTTGTGTTTTGGATATCTTATCAGGGATTTATGAAAAAGATTGTATTGTAATAAGTGTAAGGATCACCATCCTTAAAAAAAAAGAAAAAAAGAAAAAAGAAAAAAAGAAAAAATAAAAATAAAAAAGATGGTGAATCTTGTTGAGTCATTGCCTATGCTTATAAAGGCTTTTATTTAGTATTGATTTTTCTTATGAAGCCTAAATGTTAAAAGGCGATAATTGAGTTCGAAAGAAGAAGCATATCATAACCTTCTAAAAAATTTAAGTGGTTTGAGCAGCAGTGGGTGTTGGGGTGCGAGTTGAGAAATAGCCTAAGTTTCAAGGCTACGTTATGAGTGTTTATTGAGTTTTTTTTGAGCGAGGTGAAGCACATTGCTTCATGATAAGAATAGTTTGGTGAGTTATTGATCATGTTAGATCATGAGTTAGCCACACGACTTATATATTCCATACCCGTCCAAAGAGCCTACATTACAACCCGAAAAGACATTTTCCGATTCTTTGTTAGTTACACACTTAAACGCGGTGGAGACATTTTTTATTTTCAGTTCTTGCTTATTTTGCTTGTATTTTGATGATTTGAGCGTAAACACGTCCCTATAAAAAATTCTTGAGTGCTTGAGCGTACACCTATATATTACCCTTTGTGAGGATGCGTGATTTTGTCTTTGAAGCTACAATGTAATAATGGTCTACCGTTTGTTGAGTTACAATTATCTATATTTTCGAAATTATCTATGTAGCACGACACGACTCTTTGCTTGAGCTTATTTTCATTCTTGTTATACTTTGAGACTATCATTTGTTCGAGGACGAACAAACCAATAAAGCGTGGGGTAGTTGATTAGCACGGATTTGTCTTATTTTTTATCAGTATTTTAGTTAGTTTTTCTTATTGTTTTCGGTATAAGTTGGATAGATTGAGCATATTTTTATATTTTCTTGTCTCCAGCTTATTTTTACCATATTTTAATCGTAATTAATTAATGTTATGTTTATTTTAGGTATTTTAAAGTATTTTGGTTTGGACGTAGTCAAGAATGGGCCTACGAGTGGAGTTTCAGCAAAAACGAGCCGCGATTTGAAGTATTTAAGCTGACACTGGGTACCAGTCCGACACTAGGTTACCCAGTGTCCGAGTCCTACCGACACTGGCTGCCGAGAGCTGCTCGCATCGACCGACGCCCTTCCGACACTGGGTATGCTGATTGACACTGGGTTACCCAGTGTCAGCATAGAAAGCATCTGTGAACATCGATCCGACATGCGTCGGTCGCCGCCCGTCGACGCCAACGCGCTGGAAATGCATTTTTGTGATTTCTTGGGCCCCAAGACATGGAAAAACTATAAATACCCTATGTATTTTTGATTTTTACATACAGTATCATATTCCTAGGGTTTTAAGGCCTCTTAGGGGCTGACAACACCAACGAGAGCCCGTCGATTTCTTAGTTTCTCTTAAATTTCTTAGTTTTAAATTCTTTGATTTCAGATTAGATAGTTTACATAATTCAGATTCAAGACTTCGCATGGAACGCTTCAAATTTCTTCGTTAATTAGTAAGTATTTATTTTCTACGCTCTTTAATTTAGTTGCATGCTTTTCATTAGTTTAATTAATAATTATTGCTTCCATGACGAATTGTGCTTTTGATTGCTTTGAGATTGGTTGATTGTGTTTATGATCGTAGGCTAGATCTAATGGGTCTAGAGCTTAGATTCATTGTGAACCATCAATTGGGTCTTCCCAAGCGATCGTGGAGACGAATCAAAGCTCTAGAACCCTAGTTTTCTTAAATCATTTTAAAAGTCTTTTAATTAATTAATTCATAGTTAAATTAATCTTAGATCTTAGATAATTAATTCTTAGTTTAAATAATCTCTAGATTTAATTAATTAGGTCATTGTTTAAGTAATCTTTAGATTTAATTTTATTGTTCTTAGTTTAATTAATCTCTAGTTCTTATAACTCTCAAACAACCCCCCCCCCCCCCCACCCACCCACCCACCACCACCCCCTGTCCGCATATTTAGATTAGTTTTATTTTTATTTTCTTATTCGTTTAATCAAACACAAAATGAACTTCTGAATCTAGTCTTCCTCGAGAGATCAACTCAATTTTAACTTACCAACCTACATGCGAACTCGTACTCTTGCGAGCGAGCTTTTGAATAATTGACAAATATTTATAAAGTAGGAACACAAAAGTTCAAATCAATTGTGATGAATTTAAACTGAAATGTCCACTAAACACAAAATAAAAATGGAATATATGCTACTTCATAATCAAGTGCTGTTACAGCTTATTCCACATAAAGCTTTGCTAGACGATGTCGTATCTGCTGCCGCATCTTCACTGAGGCTGGGCCGTTGATCAGGCAATCCTCGCCGAGGAGGAACGCCTCGTCATCATCCATTTCGGCCATGACTGGGACGAAGCTTATATGCAGGTAAATGATTTGGTTATATTTTTCTGTGATTTACCAAAATTAATTACTTTTTTAAGCTTTGTTTCACTAGTTTTTTAGTAGATTTCTTGTTAATGGGAATTATTCAAAGCAGTGGTGTGTAATCTGTTAATATCTTTCTCTTTAGCTAAAATCAGTGGTGTATAATCTTTTGTTGGTAATTTTGTGTTGCCAAAAGAGAATTATTTGAGTAGAAGTACATCATTAGGCAAAAAATAACATGTTCCATTTGTGATCTTGTGTGTTATATATGATCGAATGTTATATGCTGTCACTAACAATTTTGCATTTCCATTTGTTCATGTGTAATCTGTCGTATCTAATTTCCATCAATGCTCGACTTAATTTTCCCATCTTCTGAGAGAGAAAAATGGAAAAACCAGAAAAATGAAATTTCAGAATTCAAATTGTGTTTAGAAGCTGCTGATGCCCACTATAATCAGGTATGGTTGAGATTTAATTTTCATGTTGCCCCACAAATTTGAGTAATTTACATTTTGTATTCGTGGTGCTTGAGATTTCTGGTTTTATGGTGGTTGGATTTAACTGTAATATATGAATTTGATGTTTCTATCAAATATGTTTGGATTTACATTTGGTTAGTTTATTTGCTGATTTACATTTGGTTAGTTTACGTGTTATTATGCATGTGGCTGTATGAAGGTAGGCATTCACTCATTTTTATTAGTTTATGAGTACAACACTATTGATTTTACATTACAATTACAGGCCTGATTTCAACACGATGGACGAGGTGCTATCTTCGGTTGCTGACACGCTAAAGAACTGTGCTGTCATATACCTCGTCGACATCACGGAGGTGCATGATTTCAACTTGATGTATGAGCTGTACGACCCTTGCGACCGTCATGTTTTTCTTCAGGAACAAGCACATCATGATTGATCTTGGCACTGGAAACAACAACAAGATCAATTGGGCCATGAAGGATACGCAGTAGTTTATCGACATTGTCGAGATGATCTATCATGGTGCTAGGAAGGGACGTGGTCTCGTTATCGCCCCTAAAGATTACTCCACGAAATATCGTTATTGATTATTAGTATATGCTATTATGTGTGTGAATAATTGATTCTGCTATTCGAGCGTTTAAGCTACTTTATCCGTGATGTGTAATTGCTCGTACTCTGAACGGTCCTCTATTATTGTAATTCGTCACTATGTACAACACCATAATTGCTTATGGTCTGCTGTTATTGTGAAAAAAAAAAAAGTGATGTTACAGCTTAACATTTTCATATCTATACAACTCCATGGCTTAATCACCAATGTACAACTTACAAAAACAGACAAATAAACATATGTTAAAATCAAGTATAAGGATACAATTATTAAATATTTGTAACAAATGATCAGGTCAGTACATAAAAAAATGATCAGAGCTTTCCAACACTTCCAGTTCAGCAAGATGAGCTTCCTTAAGAATATTTCCGTCCACCTCCAACCTAGCAACCGAAAACTCCGGCAAATAGCCAGACTGTTTCTTACCGAGCAAGTCCCTGGACCCACGAAAGACGAGGTCCATATTCGTAAGGTAAAACCCGTCTGACGATTTTGAGTGCACCTTCAGTTTTTTCAAGCTCGAAGTCGTAGACGCTAATAGTATGAGATTTGATCAAAAACAGAAAAAAAAAATAGTAGAATCATGAGGGGATTAGATAAATCAACACAAAAGCCACAGACACAATTATTAGGGATAATACAAGAACTACCCCTAAGGTTTGTGGTATTTATGGGGAAAAAAAGTTAACTTTGAAAATTACAAAAACCACCCTTGAGGTTTGATTTCGCTCATATTCTGCCCCAGCCAGTTAGTTGACCTAACGGAATTTGCTGACGTCGTCAAATATATTACTATTACACACCTCAACTTTTAAAATATTACAAACAACCCCAACTTTTGGTTTGGATATTTGTAATACTTTGAAAAATTGAAGGATGTAAATATAAAATGTAAGACCAAAATTGAGGTTATTCGTAATATTTTTTTTAAAAAGGATGTTACTATAAAAAAATAAAAAAAAAAGATAATATAAAGGAAGGATGTAACAACAGGAGTATTTTTGTAATTTTCAAAGTCAGGTGGGTTTTTACGTAATTTGGCCAAACCCAAGGGTACTAAAGGTAAATATCTCATATGTGATGCTATTGTAGCTGTATGAGGTAAAGGTGAAACTAGGTGATTAGCACATATTTTTCCTTGTTTTTATTAGCTTTTTAGTCGTTTTTCTATTTATTTTTGGTATAAGTTGGATAGTTTAAGCGTAATTCCGTATTTTTATACTTCCAGCTTATTTTACCGTATTTTGATCGTAATAAGTAAGAATAGGTGATTATTCGTTGTTTTTCACCTTACAGCTAAGTAACCGGAAGAGTTCGACGCATAAATGGATGAATTCTGATGTTCGAGAATCGAGAACGAGCTTTCCGGTGAAGGGGTAGCAGAAAGACCGAGAGAACAAGACGTGTATAAGTGTGATTGATCAGGGGATTGCCGAGTTTTTAGAGGGGGGTGGTGGAGTATGATTGAAGTATGATTGAAGATTGTGTGCAATTTGAAAATTTACGTGTGATTGATTGCTATTTCTGCGCTTAATTGTGTTTGTATGGTATGTCTGTCAAAGTTAGCTAATTATGATTTAAGGTTTTTATCTTTGAGCGTGTATAAGTGCATAAATTTTTCAAAATTTATTATTTATTATTTATTGTAAAATGGTACTTGGACGCAATTGATTTCGCAAAACCTTAAAAGCAGTGTCAATTCAAAACTTTTCATGCAAAAAGCCGATAAATAGCCTGAGTGATTATCATCTTTGCATGTGCTTGAATGAGTTCTGTTTTTATATCTCTTTGAAATTGTTGTGTGTAGTTAGCTTTGAACATGACGTTAAGGCACAGAAAAATCTTATTCCGGTCATATTCATATATATTAGCCACTATAAATTCCGAATGAGCCCCTCATAGCCAAATAATCCATGCCTATAAGCCATGAGTATTTTTGAGTCAACCCCTACAACCCATTAAAAGCGTGGGGTAGGAGTTCGTTAATTTTTATTGGTTAGAGTTTTGGAGATTCTATTAGGAATTTATGATTTTATGAACTTTTGTAAGATCACCATCCAAAAAATAAAGAAAATTAAAGGAAAAAAGAGACCCCATAAAAAGAATAAAAGGGGGATTTAAAAAAAGTGAAGGATGGTGAATCTTGGTTAATCGTGTTGCCTATGCGCTTTATTAAGGCTAGTGTTCTTATGAAGCCTAATGTTTAAAAGGCAAAGTTTTGAGTTGTAATAAGGAAGCATTAACAAGCTTCAATTATATTTAAGTGGTTTACGCTACAAGTCGGTTTTTGGGTTACGAGTTGAGAAATAGCTTATATTTGAAGGCTACGTTATGAGTGTTTAGTGAGGTTTTCTTTTTGAACGAGGTGAAGCAAATTGCTTCGTGATTAGTTTAGGTTGAGTGAGTTATTGATCACGTTAGATCGTGAGTTAGCCACACGACTTATATTCCACACCCGTCCAAAGAGCCTTACATTACAACCCGAAAAGACCTTTTCCGATTCTTTGTTGGTTACACACTTAAATGCGATGGAGAAGTTTTTGATTTTCGGTTGTTGTTTATTGTGCATGTATTGGTATGATTTGACCGTATACACGTCCCATAGAGAAAATACTTGAGTGCTTTGAGCGTACACCCTATATATTATCCTTGTGAAGATGCATGAATTTGATTTTGGAGCGACAATCTAATAAGGGTGGAGTGTTTGAGGTTGCATCACATTTATCTATATTTTCAAAATTATCTATGTAGCGTCGCACGACTCATTGCTTGGACTGATTTTCATTCTTGCTATACTTTGAATCTATCGTCCGTTCCAGGACGAACAAACCAATAAGCGTGGGGTAGTTGATTAGCACATATTTGTCCTTGTTTTTATTAGCTTTTTAGTTCGTTTTTCTATTTGTTTTTGGTATAAGTTGGATAGTTTAAGCGTAATTCTGTATTTTTATACTTCCAACTTATTTTATCGTATTTTGATCGTAATAAGTAAGAATAGGTGATTATTCGTTGTTTTTCACCTTACAGCTAAGTAACCGGAAGAGTTCGACGCATGAATGGATGTATTCTGATGTTCGAGAACGAGTTTTCCGGTGAAGGAGTAGCAGAAAGATCGAGAGAACAAGACATGCAGCAAGCTGCGTCGATCGACGCAGGCGTCGACGCTCCGTCGACGCGACTCTTCCCACGTCGGTCGACGCTAGGTCGATGCCAAGACGACGTAACTCTCTGAAGCGTCGATCCAAGGTGCGTCCGTCGATGCACAAGTCGACGTAACTCTCTGAAGCGTCGATTCATGACCACGTCGGTCGACGCCCATGTCCTGTCGATGCGAGCGCACCAGACGTGTCGACGCCGAGCCCCAGCTTGCGTCGGTCGATGCGACGTCGACGTGACAGCCCCGATACAGATTTTAGGGTTTCTTATGCTCCAAGCCAAGGGAAAACTATAAAAGCCCTTCTCCAAGTCCGTCCCAAATATACATGATACACCACTACGACGCTCCTATAGCTCTTAAACAACGCACCTTACGTTCCATAACAACGTCAAGGATCAAGTTCGAAGAATCAAGAGTCACAAATTCCGAGTACAACCCATTAGTTCGTGATTCGATTCTCGGCCAAGATTCGCACAACCTCCTTCGGATTAGCTGGAGATTTTACTGCAATTCTTAGTTTAAATAAGTATTCTAAACTCTTTATTTGCTTTCTTAGTTTAATTTATGCGATTAAGTAGTAGCTTTTCAATAATTGTTTTCGAATCATTTCATGTTTCAAACCTAGATACTTTTGGTATTCGGATTCGTAATCTTTAGTTTAATTAATATTTGGTTGTTATTCATGTTAGACAAATTCATTCCGTTTATCTTATGCTTTAGATTAATTGCTTTTCGATTATACTAGTGATCTTGTTGAGTTCTTAGATTAGTTTCTCGAATTCACATGCTCTAAATTGCTAAATTAAAGTACTTAGTTTAAATTGATGTTCGTGCGTTTTAAGTTCTTAGTTAATCAAACAATCAACCTCCTCTGTATATGTTACTTGCAATTGAACAAACTATTTGAGATTTCGATTGTATGTTCCTCGAGAGACGACTCGAGTCAACTTTGCCAACCTACACGCGACTCCATTCTCTTGCAGGCAAGCTATTGAATTACTGACAAAAATTTATAAGTAGGCAACACAAAGGCTTGAATCACTATGTACCTTGCTGTTGAAGCGTCCTCTTTGAATAACACCAAAACGATGTTGCTCATCGACTCTAGCAATACGTAAAGCTGAAAATTCCACTTTTTCGGCTACTAAAGTGTGAGTTCCAATGACCATAGAGATATGTCCTGGTAGGAGACCCTATCAAAACAATTACCCAAAAAAAATCAAAGTATGATTTTTCACCAGACACTTCTATTTTCTCAAGAAAGCCAAGAAGATGCTCGTAATGCTGGATAGCTAACAGTTCAGTTGGAACCGTAAAAGCTGTCTGATATCCCGAGCCAATCACCTCCATGCATGCTAGAAATGCTAAATGGTCTTCCCACATCCAACATCACCCTTAAAAAATAAAAGTAAATAAATAAAGATAAATAGTGAACAGATTATTAAAACAAATACTACACATATTTATCTGGAATTTGGACAAATTAATAAACCACCACTTAATAATACTACACAGTTATTTTTAATAAGTGTAAACACCACTTGATATTTGTTTAACCTTGCTCATTGTTTTACTACAGTTTAGTAGGGAATTATATTCCAAGCTTACAAACATAACTTATTATGATACAAAACAACACAAGAAAGCCCCATGTAATAATACACTAAGATATTAATTCATTAAAAGAAAAAAGGCAATAATTATAACTAATCAAAACCAAATTCAAAAAATGCATACCACACACAATATATCAATATGTCCGAATCCACAAAATAAACTAAAAATAATGGCTAAATCACTAGACTTGTGCTAACTTATTCATTACACTCTCTGCTAGGGCCGAGTCACAAGTAATCTGTGTCGGAAGATGACCCTCATTTTCTAGTTTAGCCTTATTAATATGAGGAATTTTGTACTTGTTGGAGCCTCCGACTTTCATAATTTCTCGCATACACAGCTGCAAACTCAGGAAAATATGTTCCACTTTTCGTGAGGAATATTTATCAAAAGGTTCTTGAACTGCATGAATAATATCTCATGCACTCTTCGCAGGCGTCTTATGCTGTAACGATTGAATTGACCTAAAAAATTCGAGATCCAATATATTTAAATCTAGAGAGTTTGATGGTTAAAATACTAATCTAATGTCAAAACTATTTTGTGAACCAGCCATTTGAAACTCCGCTTCATTTGGATTGACATGAGTCCTTGCATTATCTTGTTGAATGAAAATAGTTTTTCCTAAATCCTCTCTCGGCCACAACTCTTGAATTTTAGGTATAACCTTTTCAATTAAATATGCTTTCACAGTCTCTCGTTTAACCGAGGTAATCGGTTTGATCTCCAACGTTCATGCATCCCTGTTTCTACTTCTTCTCTGGGCTGGTTACATGTTGACAAAAGAAAAGATTCCTATTTTTCCCCAAAAAAACTCCTTTCCTTCGTCGTCAAATCTTGGACGAGCCATAGCAGTTAGAAACATTACCTTTGTGATAAAATTCTTACTTTGGCAATTTCGCGAGGGCTCTTCTTCGTTAGGAAGTAAATAATAAGTTTCACGTTTTTTGGTCAAATAAAACTATTTTTCATCAATATGCACCATATTGTACATATTAACAAACTTTGGCTCATGAGAAAAGATGTTTGGTTCTAGCATCAATATGCAAAATTGTAAACAAGCTCTTTTGTGTTCTTCTTTTAGATATGGTTTGATGGCGTTTGAGTGGTGCCGAAGAAGGCCTCGTCTCACTAACCTGAATAATATCGTACAACTCAATTTCAAAGCATTAGCAAGTGATCTCAAAGTTGTTCGCTTGTTCAACTCGACTCCAGCCACTCAATCCATATCAATTTGGATTCTCTTCCGTCCACAATTATTAGTTCTTTTATGGGAGACGTCTACTGAAGCCCCATTCGAGGTTTCTTTGGCTCTTTTCCAAACCCGCTGAACTATTCGAAGAGGCACTGAAAATAAATTTGAAACTTCTTTTGTCGTATCTCGTTTTAGCTTTCCATCGACACTTCTTGACAATAAAGAATTGTAAATTGCCCATCTTTTCTCATTAGACAAGTTTCTCTTCCTTTTTCTCTCTTTAGATGCTTCCAAGTTGTTTGTGCATTGCATGACATCAGTGTCACAAAAAATAAATAAAAACAAAGTAACTTATGTATATACCATGAGACCAAACTATATACATAAAAAATATAGTGCCTGTTCATTTTTTAAATGGCTTCCAGCATTCACTATGACTCTATGAGTATACAGAAGAAAATTATACTATTACACACTGTCTCATCAAAACACACTTTTTCTGAAGTTTGATCAGCCGTAGAAGTAAATATCAACATGATTCTAACAATGGGCCAAAAAAAACTCAAGCTATGAATTTCAATAGAAAAATATAATCCTTTTCAAATTTTCAAAAACAAATATCAAAATAATACTTTTGTCTATCATGATTTTGCTAAAAAATTATTCTTTTAAAAAACAACAACATATTTTATTTATTTTCTCCATCATGAGACTAAAAATCTTTTCTTTTAATGCTATGGAAAAAAAAACAAAGAAAAATAATACCAGAATTAGAGGCGAAACATTTTCATCTTCTTGTAGTTGGCCAACATCCAACTCTAGCAATGGAGACTCAAACTCCTGATTTTTAGGTTCACGTTCAAATCAAGTAACAAAGTTCCTTCCGTGGATGATGTGATTATTAGTGGAATTGTACCCCATATCTCCTCATCGGGTTGCACGTTACGAGGATTTGAGCCAATCTCATTCAATGACAACTCCTGCTCGTCGTCGTCTGAAATATCTGGATTAACATTCAAGTCAAATAATAACTCTCGTTTACGATTTTGAGTGTTGGCAGCCATGGATGTGTTTATTTTACCTTCATGGTTTCACCTCTTCCTCTATATATATGTAATCAAAGAACAATGAGTTTTTTCGCGTTTGGCTCCATGTGTTTTTGAATTTTTTTTTTTAACATTGGCTCCAAAATTGAAATTTGGGATAGAAAATTTTCATGAATAGACGCGCGAGCGAGAGGGAGCATCGCTGCATATTTTGAGGGAGATGGAAAATTTTGTTTAGACTTTGAAAGCACCAATATAAGCAAAAGATGAGAGAAAATTGTTGTAAACAATATTTTATCCTATTTTAAAGGGATTCTTCTAGGGTATATTAGTCAATATATAGAATTCTTAATTCTGCTAATTTAACTCGGGACAGTATACCATGGACCCAGGTGCACCTTATAAGGTGCACCTGTAATTTAATTTATCATCGTATATAACTGGTACATATCATCACATATAACTGCTACATATCATCACATATAACTGGTACATATCATCACAAGTAATTGAAATTCTAAATCTAAAATTTAAAATCCTAACATATAACTGGTACATATCATCACAAGTAATTGAAATTCTAAATCTAAAATTTAAAATCCTAAAATTAAAAAAATAAACCTAAAACAAAAAATTAAACCCTAAAAATGGAAAATTAATCTCTAAAATAAAAAACTAAACCCTGAAATTGAATATTAAACTCTAAATCCTAAATTTCTATTGCATATCATCACATATAACCGACACATATCATCACATATAACTGACACATATCATCATATTTAACTGGCAGAATGATAGAAATAAAATGGAATATTAAATTAAAAAAATAAAAAACTAAACCTTAAAATGAAATATTAAACCCTAAAAATGTAAAACTAAACCCTAAAATGGAAAAGTAAACTCTAAACTCTAAATTTTTGACACATATCATCACGTATAACTACCATATATCATCACGTATAACTGTCAGATATCATCACGTATAACTATCAGATATCATCACGTAAAACAGGGTGCACCTAGCAAAGTGCACCCAGGTCCACCTAATAAATTGTCATTTAACTCAGGACGTCATTTAAAGGAGAAAGGAGGGAGTATAAATATAAAATATTTATGAATATTCTTATACGTAACTTTAGGGCTGTAGCAAAATAGACCCGTAAAAAATGTGTTATGCAAGAAAATCTTGGGTCTATATGGACATTTAAATTTCGTCTTGCAAAATGCATAATGTGCAAAATGGTTACCGTAACTTATATTAAACTCTCAATTTTGGTACTACTCTCCCTGGATTTCAATCACGTGACCAGCACGTGGCAATTCCCAACTTTGGTGAAATTAGGACCACAATTTTTTAATTTTTTTTATAGTTCCAGCACTTAGCAAATTGTGCATTTTGGAGGACCAAAACTGGAATATGCTTCTATATATAAACACGGAATACTTAGATGAAATCCCTTTTTATGACTTTATCATGTATGCCCTGAATGTAATGCAGCGAATGTGATAATATTAGGAAGAATGAGATTAAGAAATAACAAATAAAACTAATCCTACTAAACTAGCAGTTTATGGGTTTGCCGGCCAGCCGTTTCTTCTATGTGCCCATGCTGCATGAATAAAAGTAATACAATTATGATTTTAGAATTTCAACTTGCATCTAAGTTAAGAAAATTAATATAGAAAATAAGCCCCACTAATAAAATGTTAACATTAATAAATTAAATACAAAAATGATAATTTATCTACTTTCAACAATTTTCTCAAAAAAAATAAATAAATCATTTTTTAATGAATGGGGCTATTTATATCTACAAAAAACACACAAAGATGACATTTAGAGTTGTTTTAACAAGCGAGTGGACGTAACCGATGAAACAAATTCAGTCACACTAAAGATTGCACATAATTAGAACTAATGGGACCAAAATTGCACAAAATTAGAACTTACGGATCAAAATTGCTACATATAATAGTTACTTACAGAACCAATCAAGTCAGTTTAGTAGCAAATTAGATTGATGTACAAACCCTAGGTTTTGGGCGTAAGATTTTAGCAAGACGGTCAACAATCTGTCTCCGAGCCTCTCCGTAAATTTCGCCGTGCTCAGTCTACGCTCCTGAATATTAAAGATTGAAAGTAAACAAGTTATTAGAGTTCACTATTGAAAATCTTATTTTGCTATAATCATCGTAGTACTTAACAACCGATAAGAGTGATTGAGCGGGCAAAGAGAAAGAAAGGCTATTTATCATAGCAGCTACAGGCATCCAAATTGGGTAAGGCTCCAAAATATTCAAAACCTCTGCAAATAAAAAGTTTTAAAAAATCAACAATTAACTTGGATATATACACAATTCTTGAACTGACTTTATTAAAAATAAGAATTTAAAATAGTGCTTGAACATGAGAACCTATATATCCTCAACGGTGACATGTGAGTAAGTACGAAAGCTGACCAAAAAAAGGGCAATATGTGCGTGTTCATATTCGCAGCCCAGATAATATACTTCTTAGGATACATTAAATCGTCAACCCCAGAATGAAATGAATCCGAACTCAGGATTATTTTGTCAAAAGGGTTAACAACCTCCAATCTACCCAATATTACGCGGCAAATCAGCATGTGCATTACCCCATCCTCGTCAGAAGGTGATGACTGCAAGCTGAAAAAATAAGTTAAGTTACAAGCATGCATTAAGATCTCAACAATTATTCAGCTGATTATTATGCCAATAGAATTATGAATTTCTGAGAAAAATGAAAGGTAAATTGCAATTATTGGCGTGTTATTTGGGGCTGTAAAATTTTATGTTTGTGCAATTTTAGTGCAAGTTGGTCCCACAATATTTTTGTGCGGTTTTAGTCCAAAAAGTTTTTAACGTTGTATAACTTTGATTATAAAGAATGAATTAATATCTCGCCATTATGGGGCCAGAATTGTACAATAGAGTTTATGGGACCAAAATTGTGCAAAAATCAAATTTCCAACTTACGGAAAAAAAAACACCTACCTTTCCACAGGGTGATCCTTTGCTGAGAGATAAACCCCATGATTCCGGGGATAATCGAAACCAGAAACAAGAACCCCATTGACCTCACCCTTGGAAGCACCATACCAACCACGCTTCACATTGGCATCACCACCACACATCATATTAACGCCTTCCAAATTTACATTAAACGACTCAAGCTTTGATTGACCCGTTGCACTAAAATAACCAATCCTAATGATGCTATTAATTTCAGCATTGAGCCCCCAGACTCAAGCTTGAATCCAGCTTTCTCCTGATGAGTTCATATTTCTTAACAGAAACTTTGTGCGCAGGAGCAGAAACGGGCTTTACGCCTCTCTGACACTGATTTAAAGGATTATTATTATTAGTTTTGGGAAGCTGATTAGCGGTTTCTGGATTGTCGAGAAGATCATCGAAGAGGGTAAGTGGGCTGGTTTTCTTGAGTTCTGAAGGCTGAGGTTTTTCAAAATCATTTAATGTCAGTGATAGAGGGAAGCTTGAAACCCTGGTCCATGTCACTGCTTAGACTAGAATAAGCCGAGGAAAAAATTGGTTTATACGGCTAATTAACCTGAAAATAGAAAAAGAGTAAGGAAATTAATAAATTGGCTGCACAAAAATTGGCTTCAACTCTATTTGCACAGATTCGTATATTCTGAGTTATTTTCAAATGATTTTAATACTTTATTGTGCATGATTTTTAAATGATTTTAATACTTTATAAAAAAAAAGAGTAAGGAAATTAATAAATTGGCTGCACAAAAATTGGCTTAAACTCTATCTGCGCAGATTTATTATTCTGATGTGATTATTGTATTTGTATCACATCTTATGGTATATGCCAATACAGTTTCAATATGTTAAAAAATGAAAATTGCCAAAAAATGGGGGAAAAAAGAAAGAGTAACATTTAAAACAGATATTGCAACGAGACAACTTCAAAAATCGTGAATCCTATAATGAAGACATAGGTCGTTCAAAAATTGTGCAATACTAGCGGCGACTTAAAGCCACGTCACACCAGCCAAAATCTCGACGAATTAGCGACGGACATGTTGTCACTTGTAATTAATATCACGTCATACTAACCAATTGGCTGACAAATGTCATGGACGAAATTTAAATATTTGCGACTACATTACCGTCACTAAACATCAATTTATATCGATCTTTAAAGGTCACTTTTACTAAGTTTAGATGAAAGACTACTAGCAAAAGAGTTATTCCAAGAAGCACATATTAATTAGCTCAACATTTATGATGAAAAAAAAAGGTTTACTCAAAATTAACAGAAAAATGCATGCACAACATGAAAGTGAAAATCAGCATAAGCCCTTCTGGTGGAAGCTTGAAAACCTTGAAAATTAAGAACAAAGAATATTGGTGTAGCATGTGGAGTGTGTTTGAGGGTATATATAGTTGTAAGAGACTCTCAGAGAGGCCATCTCCAAAGAGATGGTGAAATGAATTTGTAATCCAACTCACAAAATGTAATAGAAGATTTTAAAAGGTACGAATTTGTAATCCTACCCACAAGATGTAATAGAAGATTCATATAAAAGGCATCAATTTGTAATCCTACTCTTCTATTCACGAAATATTACAGACAAGTTATGATTTATATAAAAGCCACAGCCTCAGCTTTTATCAACAAGAGTTTTGTGTGTGGTGACAGATGTTTTAAGGGTTAAAGTATTAACAGCCTGTTAATGATGAAGCGATTGTTATCTAGAATGCACGTGTTTGACATGTCACTGTGAAAATTAAGGTATAATTGGCTGACCCTCATTTCCTTCCTTTCTCTTTTTTTTTTTTTTTGAWGAGAATAGTGTGAGAAAATTGTTTTGAAAAATGAAAATGGATGATATGGGTGTAAATATAATGATAATAATTGATGTGATCTTTTTTATTTATAGTGAAATAATGATTAGCCCGAGATTGGCGATTTGGGAAAATTAGACGGTATGAATAGCGTATTTGCGCAAGAATTACACTTGCCAAACTATAAACTTGCACGACCCGAGATCCAATAAGATTGTAATGAAGTATTCATGCGCAAATAACTGAGTTCATTTAATGCCGAACTTAGGAATTCCAATAAAACCTTTTTTTTTTTTTGTTCATATAAGCAAAGATTTACACAAACCCTCGCAATTAAAACCAGAAGAATGCTGAAAATCATGGAACATATAAAATAAGAGTTTATGTAAGATGTGATTTGAAACGGAAGGCTGAACAGAAATTCCAAATTGGAGACTACAGCCCAAGTTACATCACCATCACTGAAAATTTTAAAAAACGTTCTCCAGAAAGCAATACATCAGCTTAAATTTGGACGTTAAATTATCATTATCTCCATCAATCAACAATACACAAATGAAATTTATCTAAATTTAATCAGCGAAAAGTCCAAACATTTCTGATTTCTTAACCAACTTTCATGAAAACCCAGAGTTAATTAAAAAATATACAACTTAAACATTAAAAAAAACAATAATAATAAAATCGTATTTACTCTACCAGAATCGAATACAAGATCGCGGCATGACTGAGATCTGCGCCTGAGGATATTTTTGGTCCAGGAAGCACGGACAATAGCAGTCCTTCCGCAGTGGGACTCCGAGAAGCCAATGGCGGTGTGACATTTTCAATGAAAACTACTCTTTGGTGGCTAAGGTTTTCACGTTTGATTTGGGGATTTATTTCTTTTATTAATTTTATGATTAGGATGGCCGAGATTCACATTGGAGTTTATTTTCACGACTTTCCGGCCGAATTTGGATATTCCGATCAATTCAGGACCAAATTTACGAGTCGTAAATAGGTAACGGGCTGTTTGGAATAAGATTAGTTGGAATTCTGAATTCTAAGAGTATTCAAAATTATATATGTAGATAGTTATTGTAGTTGTCAAATTATATCTGACAACAAGTGTATGATAATATATTTTTATATTGTATTTGATGTCAAATCATGTCTGAATGATAGTGTATTATTATATTATATTTAGTAATATTTAATTTTTTAAATATAATAATAATGTGATAAAAAAAAAAGAGTGTGGGGTTAAGTGTAAGAAATAGATGGTTGTATATTGAAAATTAAAGTCGTAGAAACGAGTATTAAGACTTGGAATCTCAATCCTGATATTGGAATTCCTAGAAAAAACAACCCGTAAAGGACTCGTCAAAAGTCAAAAGATAAATATAAAAAGTATATGTAATAAATACATCGTTATCAAAAATTCAAAACTATTATGATTAATCACTATTTATTAAGTTTTATTATTATTTTAATATTTACATTAAATTTGTTAATAATTTTATTTATCTACTTAGAAAAACTAAAAAAATATCATATTATCAATTCGTGTCGCATCACATTTGACGATGTATAATTAATATTAAGTAATAATAATTATTATATAATTTTATATTTTTATATTTAAATTAAATTCATTAATAATATTTAGTTACATACTTATATTACAGTAAATAACTCATAATTTATTTTTAATGAATCTTTGATATTAAGATTTTATTATAAATACAATTTATTTAGATTATTTTATGATTATATTTTTTATAGTTACTATTATCTTATATGTAAATTTTGATTAATAATTAAAATTCTTTACAAATTATTATATATGACATTTTATACTTTTATATTAGGAGTCTGCCTAAGTTTATGTCACGAATAGCTATTGACTAGAAAATGAACATATTCGAGTTGAAACTATTATGTAAAATATTATTAAGAAAATAAACTTAAAAGAAAAAAAAAACCCTAATTCTAACTTCTCTATTATAATTTTTTGAGTTACTCTCTTGTGTGACGGCTACACGAATTTTTTACCATATGACGGAGCTCAAACTCATCTCAAATCCGAATTCAACCCATCAAATCGGGTCTCGTATAAATTTAAAAAAAAAATCATGTAACAAATTTCATTCCCCTCTTTTCCTTTCTCTCTCTCCCCGACCTCACCACCCAAAACCCTAAATCTCAGCCATTCTCTCCAACCCTCCACTGCGGCTCCCCACTTCCGCCGCACATCAGGTGTCGATTCAACACGACCCCTCCGTTGTTGACTCAGTGATGCGTCTTTGCCATCGGTTTAACACTGCGCCGCTCCTCTATTTTTTATTAACGCCACGTCTCCGCCCTGGGGATAACACCGTGCTCTGCCGTCCACACCGCTGCGAAAATTGAGTTTGTTCGTACTTCACTTCAAACTGATTCATTAATGGGGAAAGAGATTCAACTTAATTCAATGTCCAGATGTAAATATATTATTTATATACTAAAATAGTGATGATTTTACTATCATAAATCAGGGTTTATGAGCAAATTTTAAATGATTTTTTTATATGAATTTTTCGATGAAGGTGAAATATCAGATATATTGGTTGTTATTTCTAGTGATGGAGATGATAGAACTGTCACTTAATTCATTATTCTGCTTGTTTTTTTACTTGTTAATTCGTAATATGACACTTTATCTTTAAACTATCACTTTCTCTAATAAGAATAGTACTTAACCTTAAAATCTTGTCACTTCAATTTTGTACTATTGTTGGTCCTTACTCTACTTGACTTTTGCTTGTTAATTCGTTTTGTGACACTTTATCTTTAAAACAATCACTTTCTCTAATAAAATTGGTACTTTTCCTTTAAAAAATTACTTTTACTTTGTTGATTCTTCTATTGCTTGGTTTTAGTGAGTTAATTCTTAAAGTGACACTTTCAGGTAGGATTTACTTTTGAATGTGGATGGCTCTTTCGTTGTAGATGGGAAACCTTGGAAACGAGTAGGTTCTTCTGAGGTAAATTTAATCCAAATAGGAACTTAAGTTCTAACTAAAAATGTTTGTTCTGATAGATGGAACATTCTTGAACTTTTGTGCTCTTTATATTTGCAAAAAAAAGTGTGAGATCAAAAAGTCTAGTTTTTGGCTCATAGTTTTGTTGTATATTGGTAAAATATTGTCTTTTTTTCTTTTGATTTATTATCTTGTCATTAAATGAGATTATGAGCTTTTATCACGGTATAATATGAAGAAAAAATTCAATTTTTGATCTGAGAATGAGATATGGTTCGATTGAATCATGTTCATGATAGATATTGACTTGGAAAATTATAAACCATATACACTCACAAGCAATAGGTATGTTATATAGAGTCTTATTTTCATGTCATTGTTATGTAATGTCTTTGAAACTTCATTCAATGATTTTTTTTGTTGTTCATGTTCTGGGTATTCGTAATTTTATTTTTGAATATGCTACATTTTTTCTTGAGTTTTAGTTATATACTTTCATCATATATGTGGTTATGATGATACTGAAACTTTTATTTTTCTTCTCAGAAACTGTTACATTTTTCTCTAAAATTGTCACTTTGGGCATTATTTTTGTAACTTATTTCCCTGCATAACTTGATATGTATATTTAGATTGTCTGACACAAATCTTATTTTTGCACAAACTTCGCTTCCACTTGTAGACCTCAAAGTTTAGTCGAATCAACGGAAGTAATTTTACTTGAATAGAAAGAGAAAACCCGAGAAAATTAGTTTTGGTGCATCTGGCGAAGCTTCTAGAAGGCCGATCACTACATAGAGAGATCCATATGTATACCAGTAATGAGCTATCACTCATGCCTAGAGAGGCGGTTGTTGGAGATTAGAGTGAACACTACAAAAAAAAAAAAAGCAAAATTCCGAGGGAATTTTCCTCGGTACACAGGAAAAGTCCCTCGATTTTCCCAAAACCGAGAGAAAAAATTCCCTCGAAAAAAAGCATCCTCGGAATTTTGTTCCGAGGGATTTCCGAGGGACATGTCCCTCGGAATCTCTTCTGCGCAATCCCTCGGTTTTCCGAGGGACTTCCGAGGGAATATTTCCCTCGGATATTTTGACATTTTCGAGGGAAACAAATCCTTCGAAATTCCGAGAGACTCGTATTCCCTCGGAATTCCGAGGGATTTGTTTTCATCGGAAATAGCAAATATCCGAGGGAATATATTTCCCTCGGAAAACCGAGGGATTGTTATCCCTCGGACCTTTGCTATTTCCGAGGGAATATTCCCTCGATTTGTTTTTATTATTATTTTTATGTTTTTATATTTCCGAGGGAAAATCCTCCGGTTTTAATTTCTTTAATTAATTTTTAATTTTTAGTTTTAATTTTAATTCATGTTCAATTATTAAAATTCCCAAAAAATTTGAAAAAAGTAATTAAAGAATTGACAAATAAATAAACCAATTATTATAAAAAATATTTGAAAACTTCAGAATAATCATGCGTTCGATCGAAACAGTAACAAAGTTTATATGAACTGTAAAAAATATTCTATGGATGGGGAGGGGGTACTTGCTGCTGCTGATGGGGAGGGGGGTACTACTGCTGGAGACGAGCATACATCTCAGGCCATCTGGGCATTCATCCGCGCCTGAAATTCCTACTGCTGCCGGCGCTCCTTCGCTCGTTGTCGCCTCTCCTCGCCTGCCTGCTGCTGCAACGCCTCGAG
>BMAC01001058.1:0-24257 GCA_014905375.1 Phtheirospermum japonicum | reverse complement strand
CTCGAGGCGTTGCAGCAGCAGGCAGGCGAGGAGAGGCGACAACGAGCGAAGGAGCGCCGGCAGCAGTAGGAATTTCAGGCGCGGATGAATGCCCAGATGGCCTGAGATGTATGCTCGTCTCCAGCAGTAGTACCCCCCTCCCCATCAGCAGCAGCAAGTACCCCCTCCCCATCCATAGAATATTTTTTACAGTTCATATAAACTTTGTTACTGTTTCGATCGAACGCATGATTATTCTGAAGTTTTCAAATATTTTTTATAATAATTGGTTTATTTATTTGTCAATTCTTTAATTACTTTTTTCAAATTTTTTGGGAATTTTAATAATTGAACATGAATTAAAATTAAAACTAAAAATTAAAAATTAATTAAAGAAATTAAAACCGGAGGATTTTCCCTCGGAAATATAAAAACATAAAAATAATAATAAAAACAAATCGAGGGAATATTCCCTCGGAAATAGCAAAGGTCCGAGGGATAACAATCCCTCGGTTTTCCGAGGGAAATATATTCCCTCGGATATTTGCTATTTCCGATGAAAACAAATCCCTCGGAATTCCGAGGGAATACGAGTCTCTCGGAATTTCGAAGGATTTGTTTCCCTCGAAAATGTCAAAATATCCGAGGGAAATATTCCCTCGGAAGTCCCTCGGAAAACCGAGGGATTGCGCAGAAGAGATTCCGAGGGACATGTCCCTCGGAAATCCCTCGGAACAAAATTCCGAGGATGCTTTTTTTCGAGGGAATTTTTTCTCTCGGTTTTGGGAAAATCGAGGGACTTTTCCTGTGTACCGAGGAAAATTCCCTCGGAATTTTGCTTTTTTTTTCCCAGAAATAAATCCTATTTTTTATTATTTTTTTCTATTTTTTACGATTTTAATTATTTTTTAATTTTTTTTAAATATTAATTAAATTTCCGAGGGAATACAGTTTCACTCGGATTCATTCCGAGGGAATCTGTGATCCCTCAGAATGATTCCGAGGGAAATTGTATTCCCTCGAAAATTCAATTAATATTTAAAAAAATTAATGAATAAAATCGAGGGAAGCAAAGATCCCTCTGTTTTCCGAGGGATTTATTCCCTCGGAATTAATTCCCTCGCAAAAACCGTCGTCTTTTTCCTCGGAAATCATGGCGGGAAAGACTGGCGCCAAAAATTCGAGGGAAATTCCGAGGGAAATGCTTTCCCTCGGAAATTACCGAGTGAAGTTTATTCCCCTCGGTTTTTCCCTCGAAAAATTCCGAGGAAAATCGATTCCGTCAGTTTGTCCCTCGGAAAACTGCTGTTTTTTTGTAGTGGAAGCACCTCCCTACACACATGTTAGGGTCGGTTAATTAAGGATTTTAATGGGACAAGCCGAATGTTGAAGATCGATGCGAACAAGATGTTTGTAATAACTCCAGACGACACCCATGATATATTTTTACTTGCTAGGTATAGCAGGCACAAAGTAGAAATTTTGAAAAAGAACGATGATGTCAAGAATGTAAAAAGTTTCGAGACGAGATGTGGGATAGGTGAAAAAACTAGTGATATTTTCTCTATAAAATATTTTTTTTTTGCTTAAATGCTAATGTAAAAATGTCACTTTTTAGTGAAAAAGTGACAGTAATATCTTAAATAGTGACATTATTACCTGTTTGAGGTTTATTTTTGTTTGACTTATTATGATTGATTATAGGTGAATGAGGATTTAATATTGGTTATGATATTATGAAACGCGTCAAGAAATCTTAGTATTTGGTAATTGTATTTGATGTATTTATTTGAATTTTCTTGGTGATAAGCAAAAGTGACTAATTTTAGTGCAAAAAGTCATAATTTTCAGTGCAAAAGTGACACTTTTAATTGAAAAAGGTTATACATAATGTAATTCGTAAAAGTGATAGTCTTTGATAATAGGGTGAACGTATTAATTAAAAAAAAAAAGTTACTTAAACTCTTGATTACAATATAATATAAAATGGCATATAAAGTTTAAATGCTAACTTGGTAATATAATTTGTAAATCGACATTTATTTGCAATAAGTGACACTTTTGAGCCAAAAAGTGACATATTTTGGTGTAAATGTGACAATTTTCTCTGCATAGAAAACAAATTTATTAACATTAACATACAAAACAACAATATCAATAACAATGATTTTCAGCTAACAATAACAATGGTATTGCAATAATTTATGAACACATCTCATAAGCTACTAATATTATAATTCAAAACAACATTTTTACATCAAAAATCACATTTTTTTTTTACATAAAAAGATCCTTCACTGGTTCAGTTCCTCTTCAACTCAGTATTCGCCTTTTTTTTTTGATCTTCTTCTCAAATCATCCTTCGCTGATTTTTGCAATTTATTTTGTCGCACCCTCCTCCGATTGATCCTTCACTATTTATTGCAGTTTATTTTTCGCATGCTTCTCCAGTTGATCCTTTACCGGCTCACGCTCCCTTTTGTTGAAAACAACCTGCTTCTATCCCATTTAATAATAGACTGTAGTTATTCACAAATTAATAACTTAAATAACACAAAATAAACCACAATATCAGTTAACACTAAAATGTCATTCAACATAAAAGGATGAAAATCCAAGCTAACATCTCTAAATAAAGAACTTAAAAAACAAAACAAAAAATAGTAGAAACAAAATTTCAAAATATAAGAGACCATTATCCAAAATTGTGACGACTCACACTCATTAAACTACAGTTCTTTGAAAAATATACGCGGAAGTTAAAATATTGGTCCATTTGTGATTATTTTTGGGCACATTCTTGCTAAATTGTGCTCACGTTTAACTCAAAATTATCACCTAAAGTTTGTTGGTCATAGTAAACACAACGTGTACTTCGTCTTCTCCATCAATACCCATCTTATAAAAAATTCTTAATCCTTAACATTGTTAATCCCAGTGCATTTAAAGGCATAACTCTTATTTTTAGAGCACTAAAATAATATTTGGCAACACTCCTAAAATAAAATTAGTTTGGTGCACAAGATAACTCTCTATTCAATTATGAACCCACACAATAAAATCATTAAAAATGCATAATTAACTCAAACGACAAACATAACATCACAAATATATGGAATTGCACTCCTCATAAAGCAACAAAAGGTCAAAGTAAAAATACAAATATATTGTAAGAATTGTAAGACTAAGAGACAGTTTTATAAAGAAAAGTATCAATTTTAATAGAGAAAGTGCAGTTTGAAAGAGAAAATGCCACATTACTAATTCAATCTACAAAATCAAACAGAATAAGGAAAAAAAATATTAAGTGCCAAATTATTACAGTTTAAAGAGATATTTTGCAATTTTACTATTCTTGATTAACAAAATTTCTTACATTTATTTATAAGAATCAATAGTTTTACCACTCTTTTCGTCACCCATAATCTGCTATCTTCTGCCGTCACCACTCGTCGGGGATCCAATGAGACTCGTCCAGACAGAGGCGCACTCATCGCAGGTTGGCGCAATCGGCGATCACCGGAGATCACAGCCATTTACCTGGAATTGTAGTTAACAAGTTCATCAACAAAACAACACCATAAAACTAGGATAATAAAATTACACATGAAGATTAAGAATATTCAAAACATGAATTAGGGAAAATAAAATTACAAATTAGAAAAGTAAGTACCTCTACCATCGGCGGCGGCAAATCGGCGAAGAAAGCATCAATTGTACTGATATACTGAAGGAACTTACAATTATAATTTAAGAAAATTAGGATCATGGTGATGGGAGAAAGTACGGTGTTCATTGGCGGCAGAGGCGTGGTATTAAGTGGGAGGCGGAGGCGCGATTGTAAAATTGGCAGAGGTGGTGCAACGAGGTGGCGTAGGGGGCCTCTGCTGAGAGAGAGCGAGGATGAAGAAGAAGAATAGGATAAGTAATGTCCCCTTTTTTCTCCTTCCCTATTATATGGTCCAATTTTATTTGGGTGAGCACAGGCTTGGATCGGATTTGGGCCCCGATAATGGAAAGAGATTCATGTGGTGGTCACTTTTAATTTTTTGTCTAATTTTCTTATGCTCAATTATTGGCACAATCCCCATTTTACCGAATTTCATGTTAAGATCAACAATTTCTCGGATGCATGTACAATTTCCTTACACAATTATCGGACAAAAAAAAAAAGTAGAAAATTTCATATGATCGAGATCGAAAAGCCAAAACATGTAACACTATGCAAAAATAAGTACACACAATCTACAAAACCCGAAACAATAGAACCTCACCAAACGAACCATTACCGCAAGAAAGACAACGACATACAACAAAATGATCGAAAGTAATGACCTCATTATTCAGTCTTCCAAGCATAAAGAAAATGACAGAAGCCCACCGAGCAAGGCTCGTCCGCCAGCACATCCCAAAAACTATTCCCCAAATCCTCACCACCCTCAACACGGCCACTCCCCCCAAACTCACCTACACCCGCATCTCTCCTAAAGACGAAAATGCCCACCCCCGAATGGGTCCCGCTATAAAGCCAGTCGTGCACGTCCCACAGTATCTGCACCCGGAAATCTTCCACCGTAATCGTCTCGTTCCCCCTAAACCTCCAATGCAAATTCGGCACGCGGATCGATTTCGTCCCGTCCACGCTGATCCACATCTCCGGGTCGTATGGCCCGTTGAGAGACGACTCGATGACTATACTATGCTCCTTCTTGTCCTGCCCCAGCGTGGTTTTCGTGCAGAAACACTTCTTCGCGAACACGAGCTCCTTCTTGTGCACTAACAAAGCGTCCTCCAAGGACGGCCTCGATTTCGTCCTTCTCAACGCCTCGATCTTCTGGTCGCCGAGGAGCAAAACCACTTCCTCGCTGCACACCATCGCGACGTAATAATCTGAATTCGGCTGCGGGCTGCAGGTGAATTTCGCAGCCCGTAAGTCCCAGAAAACGTCGATGCGTTTATCGGCGACCGTGAACGTCTTGAGGCCCTTCTTGCCCCAAAACTGCCAGGTCTTGAGGTCGATCTTGCACGTGTAGTGATTTTCCTCGTCTGAGTTCTCAACCGTGATGTAGAGAGTGTGGCTGATCAAAGTCTTGGCCCATGTCACGGTTATGTTGCAAAAGATGTCTCCCAGTTTGACAGAGTAGATGCAGGTTACGAAATTGTGCGTGGGTTTATTCGCTGCCGGGTCGTCGAAAGCGGGCTTTTGTTCTAGAGGAGGAGGAGTTGCAAACATTGTCATGGATTTTTCCAGACAATCAACATTTTCTAAACCTAGTTTTGCTATTCTGATCCCCTTTCCTCCTCAAGTAATTGAGTTTTTCAGCATTCGCCCAAGGGGCATTTTGTCGAACAGATTCAAGGCAATATCTCAATCCCACTTTTTCTCTTCATACAGGCGTGAAATTCATAAACAAAACAACCTCGGAAATCGAATTTGGATTGGGAGTTTACCTTGGCATGTGTTGATTATAGGAAAGATGCCCTGAAAGGAAGGGATTTGGCAAATTTGCAGGCTAAATCGATGATCCACAAACAAGACACGTTTGATATTTTGATATTTTAGAAAGACCTTAACACGTGAATCTTTTACATTATTATGAACGTGAATTGTTCGAACAATCAATGAAGAAAAGAAGCATGAAAAGGTCTTTCTTCTCCCGACAATGCGGATGTCTTATTTGAAACCAACAAACTGCTGTTCCTGTTTTTCCTTTTTCTTTGTATTTTTATTGATTTTATTTTTTATTTTTTCCTTTTGTTGATGGGAATATAAAAACTGCCAAGTGGCAAAATGTGGCATCATAGGGCCACAACTGTTTTTCATTTTATTGAGATAGTTGGCCTAATTACCTAATCTTTGGATCATGTTAATTGTTAGATTAAGTTTTAAGCATAATCTAATTTTGGGGGACTTTTACGGTGCCGTGAAAACACCATTCCCTACTTAATTATTTTCATTAGATCAAAAGTTAGTTATAAATAATGGTAAGATTAAGGAATATAAATGCAGGGGGTGGGAGGTATGGTGCCTTCACGGCACCGTAGTCATTTCCTAATTTTGAATTGAAGTATTGTTTGCCTAATTGTTTTTTTTATTCATCGTACCGCAGTATTAATTTGATTATTAAAATAAATAAATAAAAGCAATAACTAAACTGAGAAAAATAATGTTTCAATATGATGGGTAGTTCCAAGACAATTTACTTCAATTACTAATTATGTTTTTCATCAAATAAACTACAAATAATGTTTCAATATGTCCACCTAGGGGTGAGCAAAAAATCAAAAAATCGAAATAATCGATCGAACCGAATCGAAATTTTTGGTTCGGTTTTTGGTTTGAGAATTCCAAAAAATCGGTTAATTCGGTTCGATTTTACGAAAAAAATTGGTTCGATTTTAACCGAAATTTAATTAAAAATAAAAAAAAATATAATTTTTATATTACTTATTATTATTTTTTATCAATTCGGCTCGATTCGGTTTTAAACATATTCTCGGTTTAGTTCGGTTTTACACCGAATTTCGGTTCGTTTCGGTTTGAAATTTTATGCTAAATTCGGTTCGGTTTTCGACCGAATCGACTGAATGCTCACCCCTATGTCCACCCTATTCACGATCACAAAACTCACATACCACCCTATCGAGATCTGATAAAATTGTTGATTGATTTTTCATACGTTTTCTTCTACACGCAACATATAATAATGAACTCTCAATAAATCAAAAGAATAAAACGTATGTTTAACAAATAATTATTACTATATCAACGTAGAAATTATTTGTGTCAGATATTGAGAACTTCATATTTAACTACTCTCTCGACTTTGTGTGTAGTAAAATAAAGAAAGCGAAACTTGTGAGTTTCATGATTTTCTTAAAACAAATTCGCTCCGTATCGAGCGTTTGTTTTCTATGATTTTAAATCCACACTCCATCATAGCATTATAAAACTTCGCATGCCATTACTTTGGAGCTTGCTTTAAGCCATATAATGACTTAACCAATTTGCAAACATTATTCTCTTTCCCTAGAGCTGAGAACCCTCCAGGTTGCTCCATGTAGATTTCTTCTTCTAAATCTCCATTTAGGAAAATGGTTTTTACATCCATTTGATGTATTTCCAGATTTCTCAAAGCAGCTATAACAATAATTATCCCGATGGGTGTCATTCTAGTTACTGGGGAATATGTATCAAAGTAATCAAGATATTCTCTTTGCTTGTAACCTTTAATTACAAGTCTAACATTATACTTATCAATCGTTCCGTCAGCTTTCATTGTCCTTTTGAAAATCCACTTATATCCTAATGGTTTACTTCCAGGAGGAAGATCCACTAGTTCTCATGTGTGATTTTGCAAATTTGAGTCAATTTCACTTTTAATTGCCTTTTTCCATAGAGGTTCTTTCGTAGAGCTCACTCCTTCAGAATAATTTTGAGAATCAGTTTCAACCATGTAAGTTAGGAAATCCGGACCAAAGGAGTTTTCTAACCTGGCTTTCTCGCTTCTACGTGGTTATACCTCGACGTATTCTTCTTGTCCTTTTTCCATTGTTTCCATAGTCCTTTTAGTGGAACTAGATTCTATTTCAAACTTAAGTGGAAACACATGTTCAAATAACGAAGCATTTCGCGACTCCATTATCTTATTCTTGTATATGTCTTCAATCTTAGACTCATGCACAATAAACTGATATGAACTACTGTTATCCGCATATCCAATGAATATGGAATCTACAGTTTTTGGTCCTATTTTCACCTTCTTAGGTATAAGTATTGCCACATTTGCAAGACACCCACACATTCGTAAGTATTTATACGATGTAGTTCTTCCATGCCATAATTCATAAGGGCTTTTGTCCATTTTCTTTTGGGGCACCTTATTTAAAAGATAAACAGCTGACAATATAACTTCCCCCCACATGTTCTGGGGTAACCCAAAACTTGACAACATTGCATTCATTATTTCTTTTAATGTACGATTCTTTCTTTCAGCAATACCGTTTTGTTGTGGTGAATAAGGTGCCGTTGTTTTATTCCATGTTCACCACAAAAGTTAGAAAAAGGTAATTCATATTCACCCCCTCTATCACTTCTAATCACCTTAATCTTTTTATTTAGTTGGTTCTCAATTTCATTTTTATAGAGAACAAACTTCTCTATTGCTTCACCTTTACATTTCATAAGATACACATAACAAAATTTAGTGCAATCACCTACAAAAGTAATGAAATATTTATTTCCACCACGAGTTGGTGTGTCCTTAAGTCACAAACATCAGTGTAATTAATTCAAGTGGTTTGTTATTTCGTTCCATACTCTGAAATGGTAAACGAGTTAACTTTGCTTCTACATAAGTATCACACTTATGTTTTGCATCAATATGAAGCATTGGTATGCATTTCAATTTCATTAACCTGCGCAGCGTATTATAATCGACATGTCTTAATCTATCATGCAACATTATGAAAGATTCAAGCATATAAACGAAAGAGTTACACTACAAAAAATCTTGAAACACCGATGAAAATTACCGATAGACATTTTTCGGCGGTAAATACTGACGAATTCCCGACGGATTTTAAAAATGATGGACGAAAAATTAATTCCATCGGTAAATTTTTAATTTTTAATTTTTTTATTTACCGACGGAATACCAACGAAAATGGCCATCGGTAAATTTATTTATTCATTATGTTTTATTTTAATTGTATTTATTACCGACGGACATTTCCGTCGGTAACCCCACTTTTATTTTTTTAATTATTTTTTAATAACCGACGGAAGTTACTCCGTCGGTAAAATAAAATTTTTTATTTTTTTTATTTCATTTATTACTTATAATTCTTTTATTAATATATATTATTATTTATTTTTTTATTATTTTTATATTTTTTATTAATATATATTATTATTTAGTAATCAATATATTATTAAATATTAAATATTAATTAATTAAATATATATAAATAGATATAATTATAATATATATATGTATATAATATATATAAGTATAATATAATGTATAATATTCATAATTATAATAAATAATATATTACATTTAACACACACACACATATAATATATATACTAGTATTATATTTTAAAGTTTTTATTGAACAATTCTTTTAATATTAATCTTGTTAAATGATTTATAATACATAAGTAAGTGGTTATACCTGTAGAGTAACAAAATAAATATTAAATCAAAGTAAAGTGAGGAAAGAAGTTAAAATAATAAATTAAAATAAACATTGAAGAAAGAAAATATTTAAAAATGGTTAACAAAAATATTATTATTCTGAGAATTGTAGTTACAAATTATGAAATACTTTCTTGTACACAATATATGTAATATTTATTCTACGTTTGTTATCGTCATCGCAAATCGGAATTTTAAACCCTTTCGATTATGCACTCTTGATATTGTTGACATACAGTTGACCACGACTAAAAATGGGGTATTTGCATAAAAGCCCAATGTGAGATAGGGATTGGCCTGGACTTTAGTTAATTGTCATTGCATATGACACAATAACTGAAAATTGCCTTCGTTGAGACTTATAAGGAAACTTAGGATACGATGGTGTTACGGTCATTCGTGGGATAAAAATTAATTCACATGTGTTGCTTCCTTGGAGAATTGTTGCCTCCAAAACATGATCACACTGTTTCGTAACAACCAATACAGTTCCATTGCACAAACCAAGTGAATGATCAATATAATCAACAACATGATTAGAGTATCAACTTTCAATCGTAGCTCATGATTCGACAACCCAAAACACTTGATTGTGTTTAAAAACATGGGTGAGTGGACATCGTGCAAAATATCAACATTTGCATTAGATTTGTACGTACTACCTGAACTCAAATATATCTTACATTCCCCTTCATCCAATGAAGTCATATATTCATTAATTAAATTGACTACGCGATGTTGGTGCAAAAATAGCTCGACCTCCAAATAAATAGAACATTCGACATTTGTACCGAATTGTGGATATGTGTTAGCCACAATTGTGCAGATTTCATGACCTCATCATACACATATTTTTTTTTTATCTTTATTCAGATTTTGAAAAACTATATCATGTTTTTCAATGAGGGCATCATGATCATTGTCCAATTTCTTAGTGATACATCTGTTGAAATAAATATTAGAGTCAAATTCAGTTGAAATTGGCACTGGAGAAAAATCCTTTAATCTCTTCCCAGGCTCTGCAACAACTTGTCCACTTTGAGCAAGCAGGATTTTGAATTTCAGCCTCACTCATTTTTAAATCTATACAAAAAATATGAAAATAATAATTGTATTTAAACTAATTTGTATGGGGCAATATACAAAAGAATACTATTAAAAACTATGATATAATTGATTATTAGCAGTTAATACATTTATTGTTTGTATAAATGTCATTTGACAAATATTTCTAATATTTTCTCTAAACGTTTTCCTGTTAAGATACACATATCACAATATGTATCATGTTTATTGTCGTTCACTTTTTTAAATTATCGTAACATTATGCTCTTTGAACAATATTGAGGAGGCATCGAGCGTATTAGTTATCACCAGAACCTAGGGGCACATAACCCGATCAATTTTCAATCTTTGCTTCCGAGGGTCCACTCATTTATTTTTTAGTTCCTAACAAAATATTGAGTAAATTAAGCATATAGCAGATTGTGAATTTCAAAATATTTCTTGTTAGTCTCTAATCAACCCAAAAACATTGAAAGAAGTGTTGACTGACGTTTCATCATATTGTCCAATGAGTCATCATCATTATATAGTACATTGATAATCGTAATACATGTCGATCTCATGAGTTTCTAGCTTCCGCCCACCATTGTTATCGATTTGATAAAATATTGTTGTAACCCTGTCATTTCTCATATCCACATATTTGAATAAATATTTGATAGATCTAGAATGATTACACCATTCAACATTCATATGTGCTCCATACTTTAGCAACAAACAACGATTGTGTGGTACAACCCACCTAGTATCTAGTGGAATACCAGTATTTGTTACCCTCCAGCCAGTGTTTCTACGTTTGTACACTGGGTAACCATCATAATCAACAGTAGTAGATTCAACAAACCACTTTGTATAATATTTTGTGCATTTATCATCAACAATGCAAGGAGAGTATTTTTTTTCAATTGCCACATGGTCCATGAATCATCAACTCCGAAACTACAACATAATACCTTGGATCTTCCTTTTCATATGGATTTTCAATTAAAATAATTCGATCGATACCGCATGCATTGGGGCATTTATCTTTTTTAAATAGAAATAGAAGAATGTGGGCATTAAGAACGTCTTGCTTCTGAAACTCCACAGTATAAATAACTACATAAGATGAAATAAATAAAATCAATAAATTGATGATGTATCGAAGTAATTTGAAAAAAAAAAGTCATTTTAATAAATGTATAGTTTGATATTCACACTATAAACTATATTCCCAAATATCTGGTTATCAAGTAAATATCTAATTAAGTCGTACAACTTCATTTTGAATATCTTAAAACTGTATCAGGACGATCTTCTGGCCTAAAATTTATGCTCTCGACAAACCGTACAATCTCTGACCATTTTGAATTTCACGTGAATGTTGTGAACAAATCTGGATATATATCCCATCAACAAATTGTCATAGCATCTTGGTAATTATGAACCATATATCGTGCACCACCAGTAAATGTTGTCGGCAATACAACTCTATTACCCATGCTACAATCGTTTTTTCTCTGCGTATTACTACATTAACAATATTATTATATATCTCACTCCCCAACTCTTTTTGATGGTTTCCGACATACCATGATCTTGTTTATTAATTCATGGTATTCCATCAACCATGAACTGTTGTGTAAACCTTTTTCAAGAGAGGGTAGTAGGTGACTCGGTTACCCTTTATGCAATCGGTGCGAAAAGAACTCCCTTTGGCACACATAATTGATTCTATTTCCTATTGATTTCTAATGGTCATCAAAAGGTATATCTCACCTATAATTACATTTATCGTGAGAAATGAATAGTAGATATCATAGATCAAGGTAAAACCGATGCAACTCATTGATACATTTCAATTTGCCATATTCTCTTTCTGATATAATATCCCCGTCACCCATATATTTTTTCAGTGTTCAACTGGAGTTAAAATTTTCACACATGAAAGTAAAATAAAATATGCTGTTGTATGATTAAATATTCTCTATAAAATGTCATCTTTTATCACTAAAACCGAATATTAATATAAAACTTGTGGTGGCTTCTTCAAATGAGGCAACACGATCTTTCCTTTGTCACACATGTAGAGTACACCGATATCGTAGTTTCAACACTTGACTTCATTCTCTCGCCATACCAAAAATATGTTGAACAATGGCCACATTGAAGATAGGATCATCAATATCCCAATAAACTATTCGAAATTAAATTTTGACAATTCAAAGTGTCATTGAAATTTATAAAAAATTATAAATAAGAAATAGTCTCTCTCTCTCTCTCTCTCTCTCTCTCTCTCTATCTATCTATCTATCTATCTATATATATATATTATTTCTATTTGTATTGAATTAAATACAATATCTTAGTGTATTGTTGAGATAAAGATTTGAAGGAATTACCGTCATTCTGGACTTTAGGTTTCCTGGGCTTCCTTTTACGTGAAGGCTTGCAAAGTATTGTAGTCACTTTCTTCTCAATTACTCCAGTTATTGTTGCATTGCTAATTATAGTGGATGTTGTAGAACCTTTTGAATACCAAAAAGGTATATTTACAAACAAAAAATAATAATTAAACCAATTAATCATCCATTCAAAATATAATATTGAATAAAATATGAATGCTTTGAAGATTACCATTTTTAAAAGTTATCTTAAAAAAAATGACCTCCCACTTTTTTTTTGGGGGGGGGGGGTATTTTATGCAATAATATCAAAATATTGGTTATATGAAAAATCTATTATATAAGTAATATATAACATTTAAAATAAATAAATAGACATTGCATATTCAGAATTATTAATTTAATTAGCAATATTTAGTTGTATTGTATTGAGTACAAAAACAACTGAAATAGTATTAACTGAAAAATAATTATACCAAAATAATAAAATACCATTAGAAGTATCAGTCATCAAAAATCTCTGAAAAGTATATAAATCTTTAGCCACTACCGGTGATTGTAAATTATTTGTTATACCACTCTGATATATATTACGCTCTACTGAAGTCGATTCAGATACACTCATATTTTATGTGAAATAAGAGTAATAGGGGGTAAAATGCGATTCGCACATAGTTCAGATGGCGGTTTATCGAAAAGAAAAATTCGTATAGTAAATTGTAAAAATTGAAATAGTATGTGGGGGTAAAAAATAATTACCCCTAATAATTAAATAGTTTGTATATATATTAATTTAAATAAAAAAGATATAAATACCTTTAAAATAATTTGTTACCTTATTATTTAACTTATTCACCTTTTCGATTACAAATTTATTGCTATATGTTAAATTTTTAATTACTTTAATTGACGCGTTAATAGATTCGTATATTAATTATCATATCATAAATTTTTCAAACATGTTTCCATATGAAAAGTTTTCAATTAAATTAATTGAGAGCTGGAATCCCAATTAAACTATGTTCCCACATCCACATAAGAATAAATCCTTGTATATTTCCATATTAAAGTTATTCAATTACCTTAATTCAAGTAGGTTAGACAGAAACTCCAACCACATGATATTGTTTATGGAAAATCAATATTTTCTGGAATTAAATCTTATGTCCACATCCAAAATAAAATAGACTTAACATCACTTTTGTGACATCATTAGTTGGAACACGAATCAGTTTCAACAGTCCATAGTTCATGATAGTCGCATTTTCATGCTTAATTAGTTTGAAGTAATGAATCATGCGACTGCAAGAAAATGAATGATGCAAAACACCCAAAAAAAATATTAATTAGATAAATAAGTAGCAAATCAATAATAATAAAAAAAAAAGATTACCAACATGTAAGATATCTTATTGACAAAATCCATAAACTTATAAATAAATAAACAAACTAACTAAATTGATGAGTAATAAACCCGCGTTTACGCGGGCTTTAATGATAATATCTTATTGCACGTGAGTTATACAAATACACTTGTGAAGACTTGGTTAGTTATAATAATAGAAAAAAATGAGAAAACGTGTGTAATTCAAATCAAACCGAATGTCTTATTTTCTATTGATTCATGATAGGCTCAACGATCTTCTTCCAATCAATATCGGAGGTTAATGATTCTCATCCTGAGTTTTTGTTCCACCTGAACAAATAAGGACATAATGATCTCCACTTATGCAACAATTAATATTCAAATAATATTTTTAATATATAATTTTTTAAAAATAATTACAAAAATAACCCTTCAGGTTTGGCTTATATGACTAAAATTTGTAATTAAGTGTGTAATTTATAAAGAGAAAAGGATACAGGGTTTAATTTGTAATTAGGTTAAGCATCTAGACAATTTTTGCAATTAACCAAAAAAAGATTCAATACCTTATAAAATACCCGTGTTCAAATGGCAAAAAAATTCCATAATTAGGGGTGCAATTTGTAAAACAAAAAAGAGAGAGAGATAGAGAGAGAGAGAGAAAGAGAGAGGGGCATTTATAATTAGGTTAAACATCTGAGCAATTATTGAATTGCCATTAACCAAAAAAGAATGCACTACATTATTAAATAACCATGTTCAATTGACAATAGAAAATTTGTAATTGGGGGTACAATTTGTAAAACAAAAATAGATAGAGGGGCATTTTATAATTAGGTTAAACATCTAGGTAATTATTGTAATTAGAAAAGTAAATTCAATACCTTACAAAATACCCATCTTCATTCATGCAAAATAAAATTTTCAAATTTTTTTAAAAAAAATAGAGATTTACAAAACTACCCTTGACATCTATTATATTCCAGAAACCATAAGGTAGTTTATGGAAGACCAACAATAAAAATCTAGGGACAAATGCTCTTGTCATTCAAACTGTAATCACAACATTTGCCAGAATGTTTCACCCCTGAGGAAATCATCAAAACAAAATATGCTTAGTTGTTAACTCATCAAAGTATACTTACAGTAATTATATTTTTATTATACAAAAATAAGACCCAACTAATGTAGTAGCTACTAAGGTAAAAAATCACAGTTACAATTTACACTCATGTGGGAAAATAAAAATCAATTTTATGCATAATTGGATGAATAAAATTGATTTTGACATAATCTTTACATGTGATTCATACAATTACACTTCATATGATTTACACTCATTTGATGAAGATTCAAGACTTTTCCTACAGTAGAATCCCCTCGCAGTTGAGTAGTGATATATCAAGAAACAAACACGTAAGAAAAACAAATTGCTTTTTTTAGACTGGCAAAGTTGAAGGGGTACTTTTAACAATTAAAAAAATGGAGAAGTTATAATATTGAAATATCACTTGTTTGAGGGCTTACCCGATCCCAACATCTTCTACTCAACCTTCTGAAGCATTCTCTTTTAATTCGCAAGGCCTTCATCCAAAAAGCACCTAAATAATCAATTTCAACCCAATGTCAAATTGGGCAAAGTATACTTAGGCGCAATCAAGCAAATATGTATTATTATGCATCTTTATAACAAAATAAAACATTTCAGTGATATACTAAAGTTCAAAATATAGAGCATTTTAGGTAAAGATAGATTTTTACATTCACAGTGGCTCAGAACAATGCTTTCTTTTTAGCTTGAGCATCCATTTTAAATAAATTTTATATTTACCTGAAAAATAATAAAATATAAACATCAAACTTCAAAATTATTTGCAAGTCTTAGAATCCTTAGACTACTGATCATTAAGAAAATTTCAAGTTAAAATTCAGAAAAAGTACACAGAAAATAATATATAACCAAGAAAAATAATCAATTAGCAAACTAAAGTTTTGGAAAATTTAGATGAATGAAATTTAGGGATATTTTCAAAAGTGTCGTTGGGGTTTGAGCTAAATATGAAAAATCTGGGGTTTTTTGAATATTACAACAAAAAATAAAAATAAATACAAAATACACGTACAGTTTGTCTTCATTCATTAGCAAAAATATTTCAAATAAACCCTGTATTTATAAGAATATTACATATTCCCTTAAATTTAAAACACAATCAAACCTCAAGGGTAGTTTTTAAAATTCTCAAAAAAAATCTGGGTTCTTTTTATAATTAGCCCAAACCTTGTTGTTTTTTTCTTTCTAATTTCATTAGTTATCTAAGGTTCTGAAAGTTACAAAAGAAAATTAAAATTAAAGTTTGATTCTGTATTATATTGTTCTCATACATAAGCAAAAAAATATATCCAAAAGAACAACCCTGACATTTATAGAAACACTACACTTTACCCCTTAAATTTAAAACAAAAATCAAACCTTAGTGGTAGTTTATGTAATTTTTAAAAAGTTTTAGAATTATTTGTAACCGACCGAAACCTTTTTCTTTTTCAACATCATTAGTAATCTAAAGTTTAGAAATATTCTGGATAATTACAAAACATGCCCTTATGCTGTAGCTATTAAGAAATAACCCAAATGTTAGTGAAAACTACAAAAACAAAATGAAGAAAAACTCAAAGTTTGATCATTCTCATTCATAAGCAAGATAATATTTGAAAAAACTATAAGCCTTAATATTCAAAAAAAAATAAATTAAAACATGAGTTTTTCTTTCTTTCTTTCTTTCTTTTTGTAAATTAAAAAAAAAAAAGATTCTTTTCATAATTAGTCTAAACCTCAGGGTTTTTTTGTAATTATTCAAAAAGTTTAACCTTAGTAGCATTTTATAAGTACCTTGTTTCTCAGGGAGTAATTCTTTAAGTACCTTGTTTCCCAGGGAGTAATTCTTTGAGTATAAGCACCTATCGGAACCCATAAACGACCCTGCAACTCCTCGACATTATATTTTTTAAAATGCACAAATCAATTACAATCATCTCGACAATCATTACAATCATCGTCAAAAAAAAAAGTAAAATGCACAATTCAATTTACCCTATCAGATCATAATTCTACGTCAAATATGTTCTCTAAAAGAAAAAAAGATTGACACCAACAACAAAATAAAAAGTGTATCTTTACGACAGAAATCAAATGACCAGTTAATGAGTCCATTTACAATCAGTTCATTAGCAATGTAAAGAAAATACAATGTGAATGAAATTTCTACCTCCGGCTATTCTTAAAAAATTAAGATCATGCATCGCACATATATTAGATGGTGTCATCTATCTCCAAATTATATATATAATAAATTCACAAATGGGACGTTATGAAGTAAATAAATTGATCTACCAAAAAATTTGAGAAAATAAAGAAGATATGAACTATATCAAAAGTTGAAATAATACATATCCATTTCGACTTTCTAGAAATAATACTGAGAAAATGAATAGAAAGATAGGAGAGTAAATCTAACAGAAATAATAAAAACCTGACCTCGATGGATGGCATGTGATTTATGAAACTAATTAAAATTAAGAAAATTTTGACCGGTGCTTTAACCAAAATAAAAATGTAGAAAGGAATACTCCATAGGTATTAAGAACAAAATCCTTTCAAAATCATAAAGGAATTAAAAAAACCAAATTGATTCAACCCATTAAAATCAAACTCAACAACTACAATTTAATTCAAGGCTGATAAAAAACTTGTTTAGACAATTTCTTTTAATTAAGAAATAGCTGGGATATACAACTCAACTTCTCCATCTACCAAACAAAAATTAGGCATTTGACATCAGAAGATTCTCTAGAAACTAATAAAATAAAGAATCTTGTATCAACAAAGATAATAACAGCTAAAGTAGTAAAATACTAAGGCAAGAAAAAGTCTCTTAATAACGGTTATATTACAAAACTTGATTAATTGATAAAACAGTTATATGGTAATTTAGTTGGATAATTGAGACCCTTAAAAAATAAAAAGTAGCATTTAAAGTTCAAGTACCCAATCAAAAAGGGAAGAAAAAAAAAAGAAAAAAAGAGATTAGTACAAAAACCTAAAACTCACCATTTATATAGATATGAATCTCCATGTTCCCATCATCTGCCAGATAAAGAATTATTTGACTCATCCGGCACTTCCCAAATAGCATAACTGGCCTAAAGTTAGAAAAGCATTGAAATACATTAACCGAGTATAAGTTTTTATAATTCCGCAGATGACTACTTATGTTCAAGAATCCAAAATAGAAGATTAATTCTTAGAATCATACGGTACTTTCCAAATAGCATAACTGCAAGCCCGAAATTAGATAAGCACTGAAATATAACCGAGTATAAGGTTTTATAATTCTGCAGATGATTACTTGTGTTCAAGATTCTAAAATAGAAGATTTTATTCAAAATTTCTCAAAATACACTACCAGTATTATAACTAAATTGATGATTAAGCCCAAAAAGGGTGCATTTTGGCCACTAATGGAAGTCACAATTATCTAACCAATTTCGGTCTCATTCCCACTAACAACAGTTGGTTATGTATCCTAAAATTACATCAACACCAAACTTACAATTTTAGAAAATTTCATATAATTAAAGAAAAAGGAAAAAAAGTTTGACGGACCTTTGAGATATCCTCATTTTCATCATTTTATCCTCTCCAATTTTCATTTCGTTCATTTCTTTGGGAAGCTCGCGCACATCCGATGTGCTTGCAACGACTCCAATGGGGTTAGAAGACTCCTTTCTACCTCCAGAGCTCTCAAACCATTATTTGTTGACGTGTCGTCATCACTGTGATCTATTTCTTGCTCCACATTAATCCATTTAATCCACATATAAGTCCCCACCCTGAAAACAAATAATAAGATCGAGACTTGAAATAAAAAATCAAATTCCATCCCAACAACAAAATGCGGCCGCAGAAATATATATGACATGAGGCAGCAAAATACAAATTTACAGAGCCTGAATGTGAAAAATCAAATAATTGCAAACAACCATAATAGCATGTTTAGGAACAATCCTCGAAGAAATTACATAAAGTATGTTTTTTTTGTAGAATATATCCTCATTCTAATGGTTTTTATTGATTATGTTTGTTTTTTTAAAATGAAAATCCACGTATTCAAAAGTCATACATTTCAATGGTGAGTCCCATGATTGTTAATATTATTGTCATCCATTTCAAAAGCCTGAACAAAAAATTCATTAACAGAACACATTGTGAAACCTCTTGATCTAAAACGCAATTGTGGCAATTGGTTCCTCGAACTGAAGAAAACTTGTCCAATAAATAAGAAACTAAAAGTCTGATCAATTACCGTATACTGTTTTAGATCAGGAAGTGCCAATTGATGTATAGAAAATGATTATTACTTGAAGAAATTGCCAGATTACAGAGGCTCTCATCTTCGATTTTCAACAAAAGTCTAACTCTCCCTCTTCGCATAAAATTCCACGGATACGACTTCTCAATCAAAACCCATCTGAAAATATATCAATCTAGAATTTGAGTATTTAAAAGGCAAAAAAAAAGGAAGAAGAGAAAGATATACTAATCTAGAATTTGAGTATTTAAAAGGCAAAAAAAGGAAGAAGAGAAAGATACCTCATTTGCGCGAGAGAGGGGCGAGAGAGAGAGAGGGGAATAAACAGATCTGGGCAATAATTCACATACGTTCACCGCAGACAACAAAAAAGAAACGGATCTGGGCAATAATCGGCTAGGAAACTTCGAAAGAAATATGCAAAACAGATTTGACTGGAAAAATCGCCGAAGCGGAATAAACAGAGTGTTAATTTTTCCCAAACTGCGTAATAAAAATAGATGAACAATAAAAAACATTATCAAACACCACACAAAACTAACGCTATATATCAAAAAACACCACACACGTATCATTTTATTCCCTGATTTAAGATGAAAGCATTAGAAACATATTCCAAAAAGCATTCCTACAAACATATTATCTAAAGCACAAGAAAGCATGATTCAAAGCACCATAGGCAATAAAAGGACTAATAACACGTATCAAAAGCACCGCACACATAATCATTATTAAATTGTGTAATATGCAAGCAGTGCGAACATACTCCAAAACGCACTACGACTCTCTTGAAAATTAGTGTGGGAATTATATCAATGTAACAAAAAATACTTTTCAAAATCAATTTTCACCCAAAGCATACTCCAGGAACCCCATTTTCATGCCGCACAAAAAAAAATGAAGAAAACAAAATTAAGAGGAGGCCCAACAAAATTAAGTTCAGGACTTCAATTGGAATTATTTTGGGTAACTGGAAATTCAGTTATTCAACCAGTCTGGAATTTTAATTCAAATATATACTACTTTCTAGGGCTTACAGATAAAATCACGAATCAAATTTGTTGAAATGGTACCTGTGACGCCCGCAGTCGCCGTCCGCCGAAGACCTCTGGACCGCCTGTCGTCGCTCTCCATCAGAAAACCTCACAAATTTTTCTCCAAACTCAAAGTGGGATTTCAACACCGCGGTTATCTATACTGCATGTTCGAAGGAGTTCTTTCTATAAGACCGACACACATCCCAGTGAATTYYTTGGGATGAATATATGATACGGGAAGCTTCATATTGTACTTGCCTTTTGGTGTTCCAATTATCACGGGGCTACATAAGTGGCGGGATTTGTACAATATTTTGTTAGGCCTAATTTGACCCTCCAAATTAACAAAGCAGCATGGATATTATATATTTTCCATTTTTAGGCATAAAATTTCAATAAAATTTGGCCTTTGGATTAAATAAATCTACGGTTCAAATTGGTCCCTAGGTTCACATATATTGACAGGTTCTCATTTGAACCCAACCCTATATTATTTTTGTTGAAACATGTTGAGGAATTTATTCTTGGCAATAATTCCTATTTTGTTATTTGCCTTTCTTGGGCACAAAATAAGTTAGGAAACTAGATTTAGGACAATTTTATGTTTCCTAGTTTATGCACAAGACTTTAATTATTCCTAGATTGTGTTTAGGATTTGTTTTTAGGATTTTACCAAGCTTATGATTCTTAGTTGTCTATTTAAGATATAAGAATTCCTACACTTGATACACGGTTTTTTAGAGTCTTCACGCACGGATTTCTTGAGGAGAAGAACGCAAAAGGCTAGACGCAAGGAGGACGCACAAGAGAAGAAGAACACGATAGAGTTACTTGGAGCCAACGATCGTGATAAACAAGATCTTTGAGGTTGCGTGACCAACAGAGAAGATCTTGCCATTCCGGCAACAAGTATTTAGTATCAAGTTTCTTGATATTTAGTTTTCATATATTACTTTATATTGTGTATTGAACGTGAAGTGAAAGTAATATAGTTTTCGGGTTTGTACACCCAAGTTCACAAGTATTTACTTGTGAACTGAATTTGTTAAATTGTGTTCTCGTATTTTATATTCCGCTGCATAAATATTACGTTACTCTGGTCGATGTTGTTAACTGGTGTTGTTAACATCGATTAACAACATTGAAAATCATATCCTTATTTTTAAAACCATAGACCTTGTAATTCAACAAAACAACATAATAATACTGGTATCATTCTTCTACTTTTTTTAACTACTAGATTATTTTAAAAAGATTTTTAACTATTAAAGACAATGATGTGTCAATCTTTGATTGAATCACAATACAAGATATAACAATTTGGGAAAATTCCCATATACTCCAAAACATAAAACCAATTGCCCTAAAATCCCATTGAATATAAAAGTTCCCTAATAATCCAATTATTATAACAATATACTAAACTACCTTGAATAGATTTTTCTCAATAGGAGCAGTTGAAATAATCAAATTATGACTGCTAATAAAACTCAATTAATGCAATTTCAATCTTTTCAAACTTGAAGTTTAAACAATAAAGTAAAAGATGATAAATAAGGTTATTGCAACTTTGCAAAAAAAACGTAAGGAAAAAAACAACTAGGTATCTATGGGTTCCACACATCATCTTTCCATAATCTAAATTATATTAAATGCGATTACATGAGTAATTACGAACTACTCTGTTAAAATTATAAACTACTTTGTTCAGATTGCGAACTACGTACTACTTTGTTAAAATTACAAACTACTTTGTTCATATAAGAGTACTAAATTACCCTTTTTAACTATTTTATTTTGTTATTCGAAAATTCAGAGCTACTCGTGTAAATTCAGAACTACTTACGTAAATTCAAACCTACTCGTTCAAATTCAGAACTACTTGTGTAAATTCAGAACTACTCGTGTAAATTTCGAAACTACTCATGTAAATTCATAACTAATCGTGTAAATTCAGAACTACTCGTGTAAATTTTAAAACTATTCTTCAAAAATTTAGAACTACTCGTGTAAATTTCAGAACTACTCATGTAAATTCAGGACTACTCGTGTAAATTCAGAACTAGTCGTGTAAAATTTGGAAAATTACACACTACTTCGCATATTTTTGGGGAAATTACATACTACTTCACATAATTTTTTGAGAAATTAGGTACTACTTTGCATAAATTGCATACTACTTCACAAAATTTCTGAAAAATTACAAACTACATTCCACGATTTTTGGAAAATTACATACTACTTTGCCAAAACCAAGGTTGAAACAAGGCCAACTATCTGGAATCAAAGATGTAACAAAATCGAATGTGAAATTAAATACCTAGATAATTTACATCGGTAATAATACATTCATTACCATACATTGATGATCCATCAATAATAGAAATGCGACCTATAATTCACTAGTGCAGAAACTGCATATCCAGAAGGGTAATTCTGCCTATCCAGAACGCCTTTCTGTACCTTCTGTAGTGACATAGTTCTGGATTGGCAGACAGTCCAGAACGCCTTTTTTTACCCTTCTGGATTGGCAGACTTTCTAGAAGGGTAAAAAAAAACTGTTCTAGAAAAAAAAAATTATGTTCTAGAATGGTACCTTCCAATACTTATTCAGCCATTTTCCAGATCGGTTTTTACAATTACCGTTCTGGAAAGTTGGACATTCCAGAACGGTATTTTAAACCACTGTTCTGGAAAATCGTCCATTCCAGATCGGTATTTTAAAATACCGTTCTGGACTGTTCATCTTTCCAGATCGGTATTTGAGAAGAACCGATCTGGAATGTACACCTGTCCAGAACAGGATTTTCACATACCGTTCTGGACTGTTCAACTTTCCAGAACGGTAATTTGCAAAAAACCGATCTGAAAGTTGAACTTTCCAGAACGGTTTTTTGCAAATACCGTTCTGGACTCTACAACTTTCCAGAATGGTATTTTAAACAACCGATCTGGAAAGTTCAACTTTCAGATCGGTTTTCGGCAAATTACCGTTCTGAAAAGTTGAACAGTCCAGAACGGTATTTTAAAAACCGTTCTGGAGTGGTTTACTTTTCCAGAACGGTCATCTAAAATACCGTTCTGGAATGTTCAACTTTCCAGAACGGTATTTGCGAAAAACCGATCTGAAAGTCGAACATTCCAGATCGGTTGTTTAAAATACCGTTCTCGATTGTTCAACTTTTCAGAACGGTATCTTAAATTACCGTTCTGGAATGTACAATTTCAGAACGGTTTTTTGCAAAAACCATTCTGGAATGTACAACTTACCAGAATGGTAATTTTAAAAAACCGATGTGGAATGGTTTTTTGTAATCAGCCCTGTTTTACGATTGGTCTTTCCAAAATGTAAAAAATTATAATAGAATATTAAAAACATCAAATCTCAATCGAAAATATACTAAACTATTCATCATTCCATTTAAAGCACCCCAAAACACCAACTACAATATTCATCAATCCAGTCAAAGGAAACACCAACTACAATATTCATCAATCCAGTCAAAGGAAACGCCAACTACAATATTCATCAATCCAGTCAAAGGAAACACCAACTACAATATTCATCAATCCAGTCAAAGGAAACGCCAACTACAATATGTCAATCCTTTCAAAGCACTCCAAAACAACAAAAAAAACCACACTATTCATCAAGTGTCCAAGACAACAATCACCACAATTCACATACAAAAAAAGGTTTCATCAGAGATTTGTTCTTCAAACCAGAATAAAATACAGTCGCACCCTCAAGTAATGACCTCTAGAAAACACTCGGCCCAACGTCTACGAACTACGTCAATGTCATCTTCCGAATAAGGTCCCTCCATATTGAATACCTACACGCAATACACATAATT
>BMAC01001057.1:302798-316302 GCA_014905375.1 Phtheirospermum japonicum | reverse complement strand
CTTCTTCCCCCCTCCATTCTTCCCCTTCTTCCCCCCTCCATTTGCTTAATCCCTCCCCAAACCCAAACCCCTTTTTTCTCCAAAAACATTTATTCTTCCTCTCCCCACCCAAACCCCTTCCAAACCTCTACAAAACCCCAGGTTAAAGATGCTCTAAAAACATGGAGCAAATACTTCGGTGCACATGAAAATATTGTAAGTACAGAAACGGATAAAATTAAAGCCACAAGAATTAGATTGTTAACAATAAAATACTCGGAAAAGACTCGCATAACAAATATAACCATACGAATGCATAAAACGAGACCAACAGGCAACAATCGCTAATCCAATTGAGAAAATGGAAATCAGAAGACAGACATAGAGTATGATTATACAAGATTACACATATCACCAAGATTTTCATAGCAAATACTCTTGGCTAGAAGATTAATGGTAAAACTCAAAAAAAGCCTCACACCGAAGAAGAAAAAAAACAAAACAAAAAAAACAGCGGGTTAGCCTTCCCAGTCAACAATTTTTTCCCCCTGTACATCAGTCCTACTCTTGGTTAGTTCTAAAATCTACCACCACAAAATCGTTCCGGCTAATCCCCAAAATCTATCAGACTCACAAAAAGAAGAACCATTGATAAAAACAAATGGCATACGAAGAGAGGTTGTTAAGGTGTGAAATTAGTCAAAACATCAAAAAATCCTGAGGGGGACACAATTCCTTGCGGAGCTTATGAGAGAAAAGCCTGCAAGCATCCATGCTCAGGTCCAGCGCGGCTGACAAAGCCACAAACGCAGCCGCATCCTCCGTGCAGTTCACTTGCTGCACCCCCACCTCCACCCATGGAGCTGCTTTCCCCTCACCCCCAACACTTGCCGACATCACAAACCCTCTGTACATGCAATAAGGCCAAAGTCCATACCCAAAATCCCCACTGCTTCGCGGGCTGCAGCCAGGGGACGCAGCCCCACTGCCGTTGTCGATGACTAATTTCCCTCCCTTGCTGCAGCTGAGGGTCGAGTCGGCTAAGACAATGCCAGCAGCTCCAGCAGAGTCGGGTATGAGTTCGAATCTATAGCCGAGTCCATCAGCTGAGCCACGCTCACGCCAGGCCTCCAGGCGGCCCCAGGGCTTCCAGGTGCTATCACCCGGGCGGAGAATGAGCCAGCAGCCCGGGTTGGACCGGCTCACCCGGTCTGAACCGGGAGACGCTACAAAGGGTGTGACCATAGAGGCAGCGGCAACTGGAGAACCCGAGAGATCGTGGATTGTGATAGACCATCCCTTTCTTTCTTTGCCGGGCCTTTCTCTTTCACTCCCAAATGAACTTAACCAACCTCTTGCACCACTGTTGTGCTCTGGTGGTAACGACCTGTCAATTTATAACAACCATATTCTATCATGCACTTGAAAACATTACTCCAAGTTTAATTCAGTTTTTATTTTCCGCCAATTAAAAGCTTTTAAACTAAGGAAAGAATGGGCTTTACTCGAAAGTATCAATTTAATGCAGTAGTATTAACTAGGGTGTGAATCTGAGGGTTTATAATAGCCATAATCAGACAACATTTTATAATCAATGCAACTTTCAGTAAGTTTTGACATTCCAATTAAAGTTTGACAATTCTAGTTTCTAGGCATGGTGAAAGAAATTATCAACCTAATTTAACAAATTTCCAGCAAAGCAAATATTCAACAACAACAACAACAACAACAACAACAAAAAAAAAAAATAGATTTGGATTTCCTTACTAAAATTTCTGACCTAGAGCGTTGATTGCGGTCTGCTCGAAAGCTAAACTTGCAGGTGAAAACCGGTTGGCGAATATTACCACGTATTTGAAAAACCTGTGGGCTGCATTCAGGCGCTCCGTCGAACTGGAACACGAATCTCGGGTCGGGCTCCGCCTTCACATTCAAATGAAACTGCGCCACGCTCTTCGTTCCTTTCCCCACATTAATCCAACCGTTGTGGAAAATCGCCGCCCTCGACTCCGCCGAGGCCAGATCCAGATTCAGGGAGATTTTCCCCAGCAATCGGCCCGAATTGACACCGCACGTGGCGCCGCGGCGGCCGGAGTAGACAGAAATTTTGAGCTGCGGCTTTTTGAAGGTGGAAAACAGGGATGATTTCCCGGTGAGCCTGTCGAGATCGGGCTTGCTGAGGTGAAAGGTGGCGGCGGTCTGGGTCTGAGAATTGCCGTCCGCGTTCTCGGGAGGAATGTAGGGCACTACAGCGTTCTGTTGCGAGAAGCTTTTCAGCTTGATTACGCAGAAAAACGGCGACGATGAGGGATGCACGGCGGAGCGAGCTGGCTTCGCCGCCACCGGAATTTTGAGGGCTAGATTCCCCACTGTTAACCTTACGAAAGGACACGGATCCATCAAAACTAAGCAGATTACGCAAATAGATTTTGTCAGAATTCAACGGCGCAGGGTAAAGAACTAAGGAGCTAATGTGCGCTGGCGAAGGGTTGACAGGGTGTAAGGGTAACAGGGGAAGAGTATTCCATAGGTATGCCCCCACCAGTCCCACTTAACGACATACTGTTGTCACTGCCCCCTCTTCTCTTCATCGTTTTTAGTTAGCTAACCTAAGCGTGGGGTGGGGCTGAGTGAGAAATATGGATTACAGCTGTGGACAGCCTGTCTCTCGTTCAATGTCTGCCAGTAGGATAGAAGTTGACGCTATTCGAAATTGAAACAATTGCTAATTTGTGCTCTATAAAGTTATAAATCAATTAAAGCAATTTCTAACTAATTAAGTGTGTTTTGTGTAGATTGAGAAATCAAAAATAACAAAATTCAATCTTTTGAGGGAAACACTTTTGTTAGGCCGAATTAACGTATTAAATTTTATATCAATACATTATAGTGCAAAAACCAATACATTATAATAAAAAACTAATACATCATAGTACAAAAATATTACATTACAAAAACCAATATATCATGGGTCAGAAATTTATGAAAAACTAATATATTACAGTACAAAAACCAATACATCACAATACAAAAACTAATACATTATAGTATCGGGTCAGATGGCCTAACGAATAATGACCCGTTTATCCGGTCTAACACAAGTGCTTGCCAACTTTTAATTATTAAAGCAAATACAATGTGCGGATTTATGCTGCGGTCATATCCACTTGGCCAAGTGAGGAGCCCATGCTCAAATGGTGGGTTTTTTTCCGTGTTGTTTTCTGGAAAAAAAAATTTAAAGATCGAAGGATCGTTGGAGATCCGAAGATCACATTAATATCAATTTAAATTTTTTCTAAAATAATTATAAAAGAAAAGAAAAAATATATTATGTGGCTGGGTTAAATGATCATTGTAGATCCAACGATCCACATTTAATTCCAACTTTTTTTTTCTGGAAAAAAAGACCCCAAAAAGATGGGAAAATTAAAAAAAAAGTGTTTAAATATAATTTTTTGATTACAATATAATACATATTTAAATAAGTTAAAAACTAAAAAATAAATAAATAATTAAAAGAATTTGGAAAAACATAATTTTAAATATAAGTTTATATATAATTTTTTGACTAAAAATATAATAACATATTTGAATATATTCGAAATAATAATACAAATAATCAATAAAATTGAAAAACTAAATAATATCAAAAAATCTGATTTTTGAATAAAAATATTGTAAAAAGGTACTAACGGGTAGTTTTTCATATTTGCCTCGAACTCCTATAAATTAACACCACTCTTTCATCAATTCATTCACAATTTCTCAACTTTCTTTCACAATCCAATTCCAAAAGTCACACTTTCTTTCATTTTCTTTCAAATTCCAATCTTTTTTCATTTTCTTTCATTTTTCATGGCTAATTCGAATTCAAGTTCATCATCCTCCGGTCTTGAACAACCACTTAAGTTTTTACATGACTCATTTGGCGATCACATGCTATTTTACGACCCATCCTAGTGGAAAATGATTATGTAAGAGAAATGATGCTTCTTGAAGAGGGAGGGTCAAGTTCTCGACGTCGCTATACAAGGATAGGATCGAGAACGTGTAGCAAGGGTGGAAAGATTATTCAAAAATTATTTTCCCAAAAAATCCCATTTTTAGAGATCGTGATTTTCGAAGGCGGTTTTGAATGATATTTTTTAGGATCGTTGAGAAGCTAAAAACTAATGTCCCCTACTTTATATAAAGAAGAGATGCAGTTGGTCGTCTTGCCTTGTCAACACTTCAAGAAATCATAGTTTTTGTCTAAATGCTTGCATATGATATTGTCGGTGATGGCGTTAATGAATACTTACGGATAGGTGCATCGACGGTAATATAATACTTGAAGATGCTTAGCCGAGCCATTTACGAGCTATTCTCTAAAGAATACTTGAGGCAACCAACTTAAGCTAACGTTGCTCGTCTTAGTGCTGAGAATGCTCAAAGAAGATTTCTTGGAATGCTCGAAAGCATCAATTGTATGCATTGGACATAGAAAATTATCCCACCTATTGGTCAGGACAATATCAGAGTGGCCATCAAAAATATCATTCAATTATTTTGCAAGAAGCTTCTACGAAAGACAAAGCCTCCTTTGGCGTACTAGGATGCAACAACGAAATCAATGTGTTGGAGAGGTCAAATGTATTCATGAGCCTTGGAAAAGGTGAAGCTCCTCTAGTATGCTTTGAAGTTAACGATAATTAATATGACACAGGCCATTATCTTGATGATGGTGTTTATCCCGATTGAGTATCATTTGTCAAAACCATCCCTCGTCCAATCTCGGTAAAATACAAGACTTTTGCGCGATGTCAAGAGACGTTCCGGAAAGATGTCGAGAGGGCATTTGGTGTGCTCTAAGCACGTTGGCATGTTGTGAAAGGTCCATCTCGCATGTGGGATCCAATTGAATCGGATTACATCATGAAATCTTCCATCAATCTACACAACATAATTGTGGAAGATGAGTGAGAGGATATGATCGAGGATCGGAATTTTCAGTTCGAGATAGTGACATTGTACCCCCGGATGTTACCCTTTCAAGAGACCTACATTAATAGTTCAATGCATTTCTCGAACGACGAGTCGACATTCAACAAAGAATTACATCATAAGCTTCAACGGGACTTGATTGAACATATTTTGCAATTCTCATGGAAATTCTTATGTTTGAAATTGTTTTTGATATTTTTAATTATTTAAGTGTTTGAAATATTTTTTATTATTTGAATTATTAAAGTATTTGTAATGTTTTTAAGTATTTGAATTATTGAATTATTTTTAATGTTTATGATTATTTAATTACATTTAATATTTTTAATTATTAAGTTATTTGTAATTTTTTAATTATTTTAAATCTTCATATTTATTTAATTATCGAATTAGATATAAGGTTTTTATTTATTTTTAGTGTTCTCAGTATTTTATTCATTATTTTTTATTATAAAATAGAAAAAATAAATAAAATAATAATTTCTGCAATATCACCTCAACATTGAAGTTGCTGACATCACACAACCTCATCTAACCCACTGCTAATATCACTTGGCCTCAACCACCCATTTTAGCACTGGACATGCTCTAAGAAAATATCTTTATAGGCATGCCTCATATCGAAAGATCTTTACTAAAAAACATGTATCAACGATTACACTTGAAAATATAAACAACTAATAAAGACTATGAAAAACTTCTATCGAGTAAAATCGTTCTAAATCAATACTAGTCTCCCAAGAGTTAAGAATCACAATCTTCAAGATTGGATATTAATAACAACACAAAAGGATGGAATAAAAATAATTCGTTCAACAGGATGTTGGTAACTGATCGAAGATTTCTTAACACTCTAAGAAATCGTCTCCGCAATAGTATGGAGTCTATTGTAGAGCGGTAAGTTTTCCCGAGTCGTGTCTCTCGAGGATAGATATATCGGTGGTGGGTGTTTTTACTTAGTCTCTTGTTAATCTTAATTAAGCTAATCTAAACTAAGAAAGCATTAAGTCATTTGTTTGGGTTGAGTTTCTAATACTAATACTTAAATTGAAAAGAAGACTTGAAAATTTACTAACTAAGGCATGAAAATGGAAATTAAAGATCGCTTGAAATTAACTAATTTTAATGACATAAATGGAACCTAATTAACAACCCTACATAAATTAAAATCTACTAAACTAAGAAAGCTTGCAAATTTCAAAGGTAAAGTGGAGGGAAAAACAAAGCTTGAAATTGAAAGAGTCAAAGAGCATTAAATGTAAAGAAGTCAAAGTTATCAAAGAGGAAAGTCCCATATGTATTTTGAAAACCCAAGTGTTGTTTAGCTAAAAAGAGTAAAAAGCTTCAAGATGCTACAATGGAGTTTTGCAAGAACAAGAGCAAACTAAAAGATAAAAAGAGAAATTGAAGAACAATGAAAAGAAAACAACATAAACCAAAGCCTAATAACCAACACAACAACAAGAAACATCAATCAATATATTTGAATTGAACACCAAAAGCTTCAAGTCTAGATTACAACCTTCAAAAACAAATTCAAACTTCAACACACTTAAGATCCACAAATGAAGGAGGTGTCACCCTCTCCAACACTTGCTTAAGAACAACTAACTAACTACTAACTAAAAACTAACTAACTAAGCTAAACTAAATGAGGGATTATAACTAGGGTTCTTATAGGAGATGGAAATGAAAAAGGAGCTTAGAGGAGATGGAACAAGTCCCAAAACCACCAAGGAAGGGATAATGTTGTTGGGGGAGAGTTGGGGGGTTTTATAGAGACTGTAGGGGCAAAATTGTCAAAATAGACTAAAGATCCCGAATCTTTCTGCTCGTCAGTCGATCTGGGCTTGTTCAGTCGATCGACTAAAAAATATACGGAATCAGACATCGGTGTCTTCATATGAAACTTAGCCCTTCCTCTTGGCTTTCATTTGCCGTTTGATTTGTGTCAATTAGAACTTTCTTCCGAGAGTGGGAAAATTTCATTTTTAATCCATTATGTTGGCCACTTTTCACAAAAGGTACGTGATGTTGGCCAGCATCAAACCACGTTAGTTAAGTTGGCTAATTCATCAAAAAAGGTCTAAAACTATCAAGTTCGGGCCAAATTGGTGACGTGGCAGGATAATTTATTTTCTTATCAATATTCATTTATTTTTAAACATTAAATATTAAATATGTGCTTGAACTACCTAATTTTCCCTCCTACTTTTCAAATTTAATTTTTCCTGTCTTTTCATTTTTCTTTTTCCCATTTTATTTATTATCTATTTCGAGAGTCCAGCAACAAAAAAAATGAAAATTAAAATAAAAAACATGGAAATTCAGTCGCTCTCATTGTTGGCAGCAGCGTCACCATCGGCGACGACGGCGGCGTCTGGATCGGCAGTGGGCTCAACACTCCTCCAACCTCACAGTTCAGCCGGGCTTACACCGCTCTCCAGGCCTGGAATCCGCAATCATAGGCGATCCACTCGGAATCACAAAATCATGGGCCGGCCCAAATGTCTGTTCTTACAAAGGCGTCTTTTGTACGGACACCTTCGATTTCATGGGGAACCCCACCGGAAAAGCCGTCACCGCCGTAGATCTTAACCACGCCAACTTACAAGGCACTCTAGTCAAGGAGCTCGCTTTACTCACCGACCTCTCTCTCTTCCACGTCAACACTAACAGGTTAAACGGAACCGTCCCTTCCTCCTTCAAGCAATTATCATCTCTAGCCGAATTGGACCTCAGCAACAACCGCTTCTCCGTCCCGTTCCCATCAGCGGCCCTCTACATTCCCAATCTCGTCTATTTGGACCTCATTCAACTCCTTTTGGGGCCCAATCTCGGACAAGCTATTCGACCGGAAATTAGATGCAATCTTTCTCAGCAACAACAATTTCAACAGCCAACTTCCCGAGAATTTAGAAAATTCACCGGCATCAGTGGTCAATTTAGCCAACAATAAGTTCATAGGCCCGATCCCCTTCAGCTTGAGCTACATGGGGATAAAGGAGATTTTATTCCTTAATATCCAGCTTGCTAGGTGAAAATTTAGGTATTTAGATTTACTTATTTAATTTTTTTTTTTGGGAATTAAGCTTAATGATGTTCTTTTTGTGCTTCATTTTTTTTGTTAATTGTATTTGTTAAAGTTTTTTTTTAACAGCTTTATTTATTAGTTTATAATAATATTTCATCTTTATTCATTAGTTTATGCAAGGTTAATTTATAAATTCTTATTAATTTTAAAATTATAATTCTTTTTCTATTTTAAAAAAATTCATGAATATTTATTTAAGTTGTACAAAAATACTAGAAAGAAAAAAACTATTCAACAATTTTTTTAAAAAAGAAAGAAATGGAAAAAGAAAAGAAATAAAGATGGGCAAACTAGACTTTTTTCTTCATTTAATATTTAAAATTAAAAAAAATAATAAGAAAATAAATAATCACGCCACGTCAGCCTTTGGGCCCAAACATGATAAAAATGGACTTTTTTTGATGAATTTGTCAACTTAGTAGATGTAGTTTGATGCTGGCCAACATCACGTATGTTTTCAGGAAAGTGGCCAACATAATGGACCAAAAATGAGATTTTCCCTTCCGAGAGTTATGGTCTCCGCACCAAAACCTGCCACAAGCGAGGCCATGACGCATGTTAGAAGAGTTTTAGTGGTGTTGAAATATATCAACGGGTTCTTGGCTTGGTATTATCGGAATTCGATTCGATTGAGAGAATCAAGGTGTTTCAAGCTTGGAAAAATAAAGGAAAAATGAAAATAGAGCAATTAAAATAGCTAAACTACACTAGGAATTGAAAGTGCATATTGGTAGGATGCCTCGTCGTATGTCTCCACTTAAAGCTGCCTTTTACCATTCTTACACTCAGAATTTGGGATTGTTGTAAACACAAGAGTTTAAGACATTTCTCTCAGCTTCCCAATGATATAAGGTGGAGGCAAATGGCACTAATGGTTTTGGAGTTATGCTTGTATTACGACAACTAATATATCCACTGAGCGAATGCGTGAGGTGACAATGAAAATGGCCACATTTCTCGTCATTTTCGATCGATCCTCACACCAAAGATATGTCGAGGCTTGTCAGTGATTTCCTCGGGTTTGAATCATCTTTCGGTCTTGTCCCGGGCCCACTTTGGCCAAAGTTGACTTTCAAAACAAAAACTAATAAGAAAAACTACTAAATACAAAGAAAATCCTACAAAACCTAAAAAGATGCAAAATATGTCAAGTGAACTCTAAAACCACATAAATACAAGCAAATCACGCACAAATGAGCCGCAATAGTATCATAAAAATACGTACAAAATTGTTCAAATCAGTAACGATGTTATAACACTGTCAGTTACATCTACGTCTTGGCAGATTATTGTTGATCGAATAAAATGCTTCTTTAATAGACATACTTGTTTGTAAAAGAGACCTATAAAAGAAAGGAAGAATATTTTAAATAATATATTGCAACTAAATCACTTTAATAAGGACAAAAGATAAAATCTAAGACTCCTAATAATCATTGACTTGCAACATACGAAATCCTGTTAGGAGAAAGAGAATTGCAACCTAATCTAAATCTAACAATATACAAGATAACTACCAAATAAGATAAGTATAAAATCTATCTTAAACAATTAATATCGAATAAAATTGGAAAGAAAGTCAAACTAATATCTAGACAAAATAATACTTCAAAAGGAATAAAAGACTTATTAATATAATACATATCAAAAAACATATAGACTCTAAGTTAAATAATATCTGGACAAAATGAAATTCTAAGGAATAAAGTATTTACATATCAAACAACATATTAAACTGCAAATTATTTCCATCTCAAACATTATATTCCCTTCAATCTCCCTCTTTTTGTCTTTTTTGGCCAAAACACATATGATAAAAATCAGAAGTATAAATTAGAATAATTATCTAAAAACTCCCTCTAAGTTGCTACAATATAAATTCAAGAAATCAAAGAACATAAAGGAATCATGTAGAAATCAAACATAAATAACTACCACCAAATAAAATTTATCTAAACAAAGAGACTTCCCTTTGGTACAGTAGCGGCAATTTCAAGACCGACCTCTTTCTCACCTTCTTCAACATCATCTTCATCACGAAGTCTCATAAACAAATCAGCACTACAATGGAAATTACTAAAACAAACTCCCCCTGAATTAAACACATCTCAACTAACAACATATATACCAACTCTCCATTATCATCATTAACTACTCCCCCTTTACTATATCTCCCCTGATTGATGATTTCTTAACTCTCTAATTTGAGAAATCGTCTCCGCAATAATACGGAGTTGATTGTAGAGCGGTAAATTGTATCCCGAGTCGTGTCTCTCGAGGATAGATGTTATCGTCAATTGGTGTTTCAGGTTAATCTCTTGTTAATCTAAATTACACTAATTTACTCTAAGAAAGCAATAAGTCATTTGGTTGGGTCTGAGTTTCTTTTTTTTAATGCTAATGCTTGAATTGAAATGAAAACTTGGAAAACACTAACTAAGGCAAAGGTTAATGAATATTAAAAACTTGCTTGAAAGTAACTAATTTAAGAAAATTAATTAAAACCTAATTAAAACTTATAACTAATTGAAGACTACTAAAATATGAAAAGCTTGCAAGTTTTTAAAAGAGAAATGGAGGGAAGTCAAGCTTAAAAAATTTAAAGAGTTTTCTTGGTCAAAGAGCATTGAAAATGTAGAAGTCAACTTAATTAAAGAGGAAAGCCCCATTTGTCTTTCAATAACCAAAGGTTGGTTTAGCCAAATGAGGTGAAAAGCTTCAAGAGATGCTTCATTAGAGTTTATACAAGAAGAAGATTAAAAAGCTAGAAGATTGAGTTGAGAACTTGAAATGTAAGGAAAAACTACACAAGCTAAAACCTAACAACCAACACAAGCAATTACTACAAAATAACACCTCACAATAGAAAATAGAAAGATTACTACCAATTTCACTCCAAACAAGCTTCAAGGTTTAGCTTACAATCTTCAAAAGATAGAGAAAAATTCACCAAAATAACTTCTACAAAGGATGGAGGTGACACCTTCTCCAATAATTTGCTATGAAAATCTAACTAAAACTACTCTAAAGATAATGTGCTAGGGTTTAAAAATACAATGGAATAGTAGAGGCTTGGGAGATATTGAGCAAGCTCAAAAATCAGCCAAGGAAGGGATAAGGTGGTTGGGGAAAAAGGTGGGGTTTATATAGAAGGTCGCACGGGCAAAATCATCAAAAATGGAAAAAATCCCAAAATTCCTTGTGATGTAGTCAATCGGTAGTGGTTCAGTCGATCGACTACCTATCGATCGATAGGATGGCAGTCGATCGACTGCCTTGCTGTTCAAATGGCCCAGCTTCTATCGAGCAGTCGATTCAGGCTATTCGCAGTCGATCGACTGCCGGTCGATAGGTAGAATGGCAGCCGATCGACTGCCTTGTTGCTTAAATGGCCCAGCCTCTGTCGAGCAGTCGATTCGGGCTGTTTGCAGTCGATCGACTGGCATGCCAGTCGATCGGCTGACATGGCAGTTGATCTGGGCTGCCTCTGGCTCGATTTTCTCATTTTCTTCTCCAGAACATCCGCCGATCGTCATTTCTTGTTCGCACTATGTTCCCTTGCATGTGTTCACTTGTCCATTCCATAGCGAGTCGATTGAAATGCCATAAGCGTGCATGGGTCCCGCTTGGTCATTCTACGGCCAAAAACACAAAAACGAGTGAAAGTTTACAATAACGTAATAGAAACCGCACAAATGCTACAAAACCTAAAACTAAAAAAATAGGCCTAATCGACTCCTAATACCCATTAATGCAAGCGAAACACATGCAATCGCGACACAAAAAAGTAACAAAAACACGTACAAAATGTGCAAACCAACCACCCCACACTTAGAATGATTGCTTGTCCTCAAGCAAATTTAGTCTATAATTACGAAACTACCCCCAGATGATCCTAAACTAATGCACAATAACCTAATTCGAGACGTCGTATGCTACAATGCTTGTTAGCTTGATCAAAAATGACGACAAGGATGCGTTGACAAAGAAAGTTTAGATCGACTTCCGGAACCTAAAAGTACTAGATAACCCACCAAGTAGTTCCCCCCCCATCCTTGCCCCGGCTTAGTTTATCCACGCTCGAACCGTTAGTTGACTCCCTACTAGCCCCAATCATTTACAACTCTCTTAACAATCAAAATCTGAAAAAGGAAAAAAAAAAAGAAATCTGCAAGGTTGCACATTTATTTCGTAATAACTTTAAGGACTTATATCGTATCCTTGTTTATTTATCAAATTCTTTATTTTTTTTTGTGTGTGTATTTTTACAATACAAAGAGGGTTCAACGACTCCGATCACTCGGTTCTACTAGCAACTTACAATATTTTCGATCAAGCACATGGAGCAATTGACGACTCCAAATTAGAAGAAAATTACAAAACAAAAATCCTATAGAGAATGTTCGATGACGAGGCTATGAGGCACTAGTTCAAAATTGAGCTCAAGGATAGCACGAATCTAAATTTGAACAAAGTTCCCAACAAGTTAAACTACGTAAGTCCACTACATCCGATCAACAATCTAAACTCCCTAACCAAATCATCAAAACCGCGTCACTTCGCCAAGGTTCTTAGCAAATATAACACACTCACTACTCAAATTATCACAATCAAGCATACAAACAACTTAAAAGCTTAAGGGGAACCCTAACCACCCCACACTTAAAACCTAGCAATGTCCTCATTGCATATTAAGCTAGAAAGTGGTAAAAAGTGTAAGGGGAAAAGAAAACGCCTCTATTCTCGAGCTTGTAATAACGCGTTCGTGCATAAGTCCTCTACGGGTGATAGGCGAGAAATTGTGCTTTATTTAATGGTTTAAATCCTATATTTTTATGTGCTTAATATTATTATATATATTTATTTCTCGTGTATTTATTATTATGAGTAGTCGAGCACCAATTGTGTGTTTTTGATCTATCTTTCAGTAATTAGGTGCTAAATATTTGAGTTGAAGAATGCATGAGAGTTGCACGAGAGACAAAACGAGAGAATTGGCGAAGTAAACAAAGAAAGGACGATTCTGGGCTTTCTAGATGGGTTATCGCTGGGATCAACCGTTATAGAAAGTGCCGCTGACTGCTGCCTACAAGAACCGAAGGACTAGATAAAACAATCTACTCACTCATGGAGTTCATAGAATAACAGGAAAATAAAAAAACAAAACATAAATCTAAGATAGAAAGAGATAAGAGAGCTTAGATCTTGAATCTTGAGTCTTCAATCTTCAAGCTCTTGATGGATGGTTGAATTGGGCTCCTTTTGGTGCCTTGGAACCATAGGATTAATGTGTAAGACGTTTTTGATGTTTAAGGGAGGTATTTATAGGTTTAGGAGTCTTGGGCAATAAGAAACCCTTAAAAATGCATTTTCTGGGCAGTCGCGGTCGACTGACGCATTTCGGATCGACGCGAAAGAGAGTTCTGTAAGCAGGTGCATCGAACGACA
>BMAC01001057.1:266723-280770 GCA_014905375.1 Phtheirospermum japonicum | reverse complement strand
TCGTAATAATATTTTATAAACAACATGTTGATAGCCAATAAAAATAATATCAAATTATATTATATTGGGCATTTTTGTATAATTTAATTAAATAAAGTGATCAAATTATTTTATGAGAAAAAGTTACAAATTTGATTTGATATTGTTCGACTCAAATGAAACAAAATAACAAAAAAACGTAAAAGAAAGCTAAAAATAACATATAAGTGATTATATATATATATATATATATATATATATATATATATATATATATATATATATATAATTCTTATTATTTTTAATGTTAATTATAGTATCTATCCTAATTATATTAAGAAGATTTCTACATAATTAAAAGAGGAAACTAATCCTAAGTGGCTTTTTAATTAATAAGGAACCAAATCATAATTAATTAAATATGGTATATATCATAATTATGTTAAAAAAATTCATACATAACTAAACGAGGAAACTAATCCTAGGTGGCTTTTTAATTAAAAAAAGGAACCAAATCATAATTAATTAAATAAGGTATATATCATAATTATGTTAAGAAAATTCCTATATAACTAAACGAGGAAAGTAATCCTAGGTGGCTTTTTAATTAAAAAAAGAAACCAAATCATAATTAATTAGGTAAGGTATCTATCATAATTATGTTAAGAAAATCCCTACAAAACTAAAAAAAAGAAAATTATCCTACATGGCATTTGTTCTCTACAAAACTAAAAAAAGAAAATAATCCTACGTGACATTTTTTCTCTCTCCAGACCTCTCCTTTAATATATATATAGATATAGATATCTAGGAACACGGGCACGACTCTTGTCAGGCCGGACTAACGGATCATCCGTTAGGCCAAAATTTTAAACTGCTACATTATATTACAAAAACCAATACATTATATTAAAAAGTCAATACATCATAAAACTACTACAAAAATCAATACATCATAACACGGTTCAGATATTTATGAAAAACTAATACGTTGGAGTACAAAAACCAATACATCATAGTTTAAAAATAAATACATTAGAGTATCGGGTTAGATGGCCTAACCGGTGATGACCCGTCAATCTGGCTTAACGCAAGTCTTTGCGGAACAAGTAGTCAAATTGATTATGACCATTGATCAAATAATAGAAAATTAAAAAATAGTATGTAAAAACCACTAATACAACACTATTTATATAGAAACACCAGTTAATTACATAGTATAAAAAAATTGGTGCAATAATTATTTAAATAAAAAATCTGGTGTCAAATAATTACTTAAACACAATTTTTTCTTATCAGTCAATTTTATCGCACACGAAAAGATATACATGGTATCTAACAAAAGATTAAGAAAAAAAAAAGTTGGGAAAAAGGGATAAAAAAGGACAAAAAACAATAAAAAAGAAAAACGGTAGAAAGAGATTCGGAAAAAAAAAGAAAAAGAAAAAAACGCAGCAAAGACATAAATAGAAAAAGCAGGCAGAGACAGAAAATCACATGCGTATACTTAATTAGTAATATAGGGTGGATTATATTATAACATTTTATGTTTTGCTTTTTATATATTATTTATTTAACTTTTGCTTATTATATTTTATTAAATAGTTATTTAGAGTTTTTTAATATATTTATAAAAAAAGATTATGTGGTAGTTTTGATTTATATAAGATTAAGAGTAATTGTGATTAGACAAGCGTACAATTATATAATATTTGGAAAAATTAACATCAAATAGTAGTTGGTTAAATGATTGATTCATACCTTGGTACTATACATTGTAGTTCAAAACTCATTGGTTTTGTTTTGCGGTTTTACTTTTTTTATTGACATTGCTTCTATTATATTTAAAAGGTTTGAATCCACAATGTTTTATATTGATAGATAGCCCCAACCACTCAACCACATGGTCCTGATGTTATATTTTATAAACAAAGAATTATACATTCAAACATAAATTTAATCTTTCTTTTAACCTACATAACTTACTAGAAATTCATTTTTTAAACTTAATGCAAAAGTTAATACTTCCCATAATTATTATATTATTATTATTAATTGTGTAAAACACATAATTTAGTTATTTATTTTAATTAATATACTTCTTTAACGTTAATTTTTATTATTTTTATATTATTGATTACTTCAAATATTATATGATATATAGTATTATATTAATTAACATTACATTTAGAGAAACTAATGAGAAAAATGATGCTTTTAATAACACAAAAATGCAGTGATACCAAAAACCATCTCTAATTATTAGCAATTTGTTATCGGAAGAGCCTCCTAAATCTTGTATGAAATTGTAACAAAAATAAAATTACTATGACAACTTCATACTTGACGTCACCAAAGAACTCTTTCGTGTCAAAATAATATCGTCACCATTTTTCTAGAACTTATGACAAATTATGGCGTTCTCATGAAAACAAACTTACTGTGACACCAAATATCGTTACCATTCTTCAAGGAGATATTAGTGACAAAAATGATTCTGTCACAACTACAAACTTATCGTGACACCCAAATCTCGTCAAACTTTATTACATGTTTGTCATAAAAAGGGTTTCCCGAACCATTGTTTTTTTATCTTCGCAATATAGTGACAAACTACATTTAAACGTCATCAAATATAAGTTTTCATGACGAAATCGGTGAACAAATGTGACAACATAAAATGTTGTCATAGAAGGGTGTTATTCAATGATGAAATTAAAAATCGTCACTAATAATTAACATATTATGACGATTTTTTATGCGTGGAAAAAAAAATCGTCACTAAACATCAGATTTCTTGTAGTGAACTCCTGCGCCAACATGCACGCCACCCGCACGCCTGTCCGCACGCCCGACGCTGGTCCATCCGCACGCCAAGCCCAGGCACCTGCCCAAGGCCTTACCCATTCCAGCGCCAACCTCCACGCCCAGGCCCCAGCCCCCTGCCGACAACCAGCGCCAATGCATGCCCAGGCTCGGCCATTACCGAGCCACCTCGAGCCATATCGAGTCACCTTGAGCTAAAATGTGTCAAAAGGCTAGTTAATGGTCTAGCAAGATAATTTTTGGTCAATTTTAGTCAAACCTAGGAATCTCAAGCCTTTAAGGCTAATTTGACACATTTAACCCCAATTAAACCTAGTATAAATAGAACCCAACTCTCATTTTGGAAAAAGAATGATACACTCTCCTCCCAACCCAAGCATGGGTTTGGGATTAAATTTCTCTCTCTAGATTTTAGATTTAATTTCAAGCTTTTCCTTAGTTTTGTAAGCTCAAGAAGAATTCAAGACATCACTTGGATTTTATTTTTGCTATTTCATTCAAGTTTGTTGGATTCTCATTTTAATTCAAGTAAGTTTTCCTTTATTTTCTTCCTTGTTCTTCAATTTCATGCTTGTTCTTCATTTTATGAATTATGCCTTAGCTCTTAGATTAATTGTTAGATCTTGTGAATTGGCTATGGAATCTAGGCGAGTGACATATCTAGATCATAGATCGAGTCCTTGATCGTTTTTATTTTGAGTATTCATATGCTTTATTTTGGTTTTTATTTTCATGCATGGTTTTATGTTAAATCCTAGATCTACTCTTTGTTTCTTATTATTTTTCGTAAAGTTTTTAACTTTCACGTCAACTTTTATTCCTCTTTCCACTAATACTTTCAATTTTTGCTAATTTACATTATTTAAGTATTTATGATCATGCATGCATAGTTGTACCTTAGGTTTTCATGCTTGTACTTAGTGAAACTTCGCTTTTTATTGCTTATTTACATTATTGCTTGCAATTTCCATTGGGCATACGCACGAGGCATACGAAATACTTGCATTTCATTTCATTGTTAGTCGTAGTTTCATCTAATTTTCATTTTATTTCCATTTTCCTTTAATTTTCTAAAGCTAAAAGCACATAGATCTCTATAACCAATCGGATTCCGATAATACCGAGCCATGAACCCACTCTTCTTATTTTAACATCACTAAAAAAAACTACAAAACAAGTACCGAATTGAGCGGTCGTCCAATTAAAAACACATCCTCGTTTCCTTGAGATCGCCCAACTCCAATTATTTAAAGATGGAGTAGGGCATCAAATTAGTCCCCGCGCCGAGGTCTAGCATCCCTCGTGTTTCCTTGCCATTCCCAAGAGTGATATTTATACAAAAACTTCACAGATCGCCCTCCTTAGGTGGAAGAGGGTTGCTATAGATGATGCTTGCCGCGTTTGACATACACACCTTCTTGTTGTCTTCGAAACGTCGCTTCTTGGATGTCAACTCCTTGAAAAACCTCGAGTATGCGGGCACGTTTCGGATAATATTGAGCAAGGGAAGGTTGATGTTGACTTTGGACAACATCTTGTACAACTCAAGAAATTAGTTGTCTTGCTTTGTCGGTCGGATACAACTCGGATATTGGATCGGAGGTCGGTACGGCGTTGTGGAGTCCCCCGGTAGCCTCGGTATCCTTCACCTCACCACTTGAAAAGGATGTGGATGTGTTAGGAGTGGCTACGGGCTCGTTCGGGTCTTGCACGGTCAAATTGTTTTGAACTTGGAGTGAAGGAAAGGGATCATCGTCGGGATGGGTAACCTTGTTATCTACCACCTTGCCGCTTCGAAGAATCATCACGGATTGAGCTTGAGCCGGCTGACTCGGTAGCTTTCCCTTGTCACGGACCCGTTTAAGTTTATTAACATCCGTCGCCACTTGCCCCACTTGTGTCTCTAAACTCACAAGTCGTTTGGTCAATTGTTGGATAGAACCCAAAAGTTCGGACAAGATGGACTCCATGCTTGGTTGGTGTGATGCCGAATGATCTTGAGGAGCCGAAAATGATGCTTGAGAAGGCGGGAAAGGTGGTAGTGCGCTAAATGGGGCTTGAGGTTATGGTTGTTGCATTGGTGGTTGTTGTTGTGCATTGGTCGTGTCCCTCCACACGGGGTTGTAAGTTTGGGAATATGTATTGTTGTGTCGTTGGATCCCACTTTGTTGGGCTTGGTTCGGTTGCGAGGCTCGGTAGCCTTGGACCACGAACGCTTGCTCGTCGAGCTCACTTGGTTGCCCATAAACCATTGGGCACATACTAGATCCATGACCCGAGATACTGCACGTGGTGCATGTCTCCATTGAAACCGGGTAGGGCTTGGTGAGAGAAGCCACTTGACTTTTAAGGTCGGCAATCTTACGGGCCCACTCGGGCTCATCCCTCATTGATACTTCCTTCACATGCTCTTTTCCCGCCAATATACTCATTTGGTAATCGTCCGCGGCCATATTGTTAGAAGTGTTTTAGTGGTGTTGAAAGTATCAACGGGTTCATGGCTTGATTTTATCGGAAATCGATTCGACTGAAGGATTCAACGTGTTTCAAACTTTGAAAAGTAAAGGAAAATGAAAATAAAGCAATTAAACTAACTAAACTAATCTAGAAATTGAAATTGCATGTGGGTAGAATGCCTCGGTCGTATGCCCATAATGAAAATGCAAGCAAATAAAGGAAATAAGCAAAAACAAGCATTGTTTCACCAAGTACAAGCATGCATGCACAAAGTACAACTATACATAAAATCCTAAATAATGCGAATTAGCAAAAATTGAAAGTATTAATGGAAAGAGAAAGCAAAGTTAACAAGAAAGTTTAAAACTTTAAGGAAAATAACAAGCAATAAAGAGTAGATTTAAGATTTAACCTAAAACTATGCATGTAAATTAAATTGCAAATAAAGCACAAGAACAACTCAAAGTCAAGATGATCTAAGACTTGATCTATGATCTAGATGTGTCACTCATCTAGATTCTATATCAAGTTCTTAAGATCTAACAAGAAATCAAGGTGCTAAGGCAAAAAGCATAAAATCGAAGAAAAATCATGGAAATAAAGCATAAAACATGAAATTGAAAGGAAACTTACTTGAATTAAGAAATGAAACAAAGCTTGAATGTAATTGCATCAAAAGTTACAATCTAAAGGAGTATTTGGATTCTTCTTAGGCTTACAAACCCAAGGCCAAGCATGAAAGTAAATCTAAAACTAGGAAAAGAAATTACATCAAAACTTGAAATTGAATCTAAAACCTAAGAGAGAAGAAAATTATCAAGAGCTTGAGAGTAATTTGATTCCAAACCCAAGTTAGGGTTAGAAAGGGAGTGATCTTTTTTTTATAAATGAGAGTGAGGTTCTATTTATAAAAGGTTTAATTGGGTTTAAATGAGTCAAATTTGCCAAAAAGGCTTGAAATTCACGGGTTTGACCAAGATTGACCCGTGTTGACCTTCCTAGCCACTTGGCTCGACCCTGGGCTTGATTTAGCTTGATTTGGCTCAAGGTGGCTTGGTAATAGCCGAGCCTGGGCGCGCATGGCCGGGCGTGGCTGACAGGTCTCGGCAGGGCTAGGCGAGCGCGCCCGCGCTGGCATGCGCTGATGTCGGTTGGCGCGCGTTGGCTGCCGTGCGGGACTCGGCAACTGCGCACGGGCGCACTTTGGCTCGGGCCAACTTGTGCCAAGGTTCGTTTGGCAAGTCCTGGCACATCCAGGCATGTCTTGGAAACCATTCCAGAATGTTTTGGCATTTTGGAGCTAGTTTTTGGCTCATCTTGGCATGTCTTGGCCCGGCTTGGCTTGTATTTTGGCCCTCAATTTCTCCACCTTTAAAATTATGAATTTTAAACATAAAAACCCAAGAATTTCACCAATCCTTGAACTAATTGAATCAATTAACCCGTTAAAATATAAAATTAGCAAGAAACACGAAAAACAATAAAACAAGAAAAACGACCTAAAAACCTCACGAAAAATGACTCAAAACTACTAAAATCAATATAAAAAACCTATCTAAAAACACAAAGAAAAACACAACAATTACTTGCAAAACAACTACCCCACACTTATTGGTTTGTTCGTCCTCGAACAACGAAAAGAATCGAGAGTGTACATGCAATGAACATTATGTAAAAAGAAAAACCCTTGTGCTTATCCTTATTAATATGATGGAAGTATCAACACAAATTCGTTATTGTCAAGCATTGCTCGTATTACTCGTTCTCAAATGCAAGCTAAATCGATGGCTTCCTCACGAATAGAATTTTGACGGTGTTTGCTCAAATAGCTCAAGTGTATATAGGACGTGTTTACGCTCAAGTCGGTCAATACATACACCTTGTCAAGATTTCACAAATCGAACGCTCAAGATTTCTCGTAGTACATGACCAAATAAGAGTCAAAAGAGGTCTTTATTATGGGTTGTAATGTTGGCACTTTGGCAAGGTATGTAATATTTGGATATAGTGGCTAACACACGATCAAACGTGATCAATGACACACGAAACCCTAATTTATAAAACTCAAAGCATTTGACCGCTTCACCCTTCCCAATTCACCAAACTTTTCATTCGAAACCCTTTCGTCGTACACACTCTTTCCTGACATTTATTTCACAACACTTAGAAGCTTCTTGAATTCGCTTCTTTTCACTTAACTTAACCCTTTTTGAATTAGGATTTTCATTTAAACGCACGCTTTATCACTCTTCGTGATTTATGTTGGAGTATTATTCTTTTTTTTTTTGTATAAGCAACTCAAAACCCAAAACCCACAATCGATTTCCCTCAGATTTCTCGTCAACTAACAACATACCCTCTCACCTCACAATTCATGAAGATACAAGAGCTAAATCAAGCTCGGCTAACAAGAAACGAGACATAGGCTCAAGGGGGCTCGTTTTGAACTTTTAAAGTAGCTTAAATATATGGATATGGCCGGAACAAGGGTGATATATGTGCCTCGAGGTCATTTTCAAATTCAATCATGTACGAGCAAAATCAAACCTCCTCAATGCAATTTCCATAAAAATGCAAGCAAGCCGATAAATCACACAAGGCTACTCCACTAGTTTGCACTAAATTTGGGAGCAAAATCAAAAGAGATTTTAGAGATTTGCAATCTTTTCACGAGTAAAATGTTGATTATACATATATAGGCGGGTTTTGGACGAAGCATAAAAATTCAACCCCTCACACAAGAGGCTATAAACATGCAAAAACCCGACAAGTAAACTATTCAAACTTCCAAGCATGTGGAGATTGCTTAAACAATGTAATAAAGACACAAACGACACAAAAATCGACTCAACCATATAATAGCGCAAATAGTAAGTGTCACTTCGCCAAGAATGCGTCACTTCGCCAAGGCTCGAGTTAAGATAGACAAAACATGCTTTGTAAAAACTCGGACCCTAACCACCTACCCACCCTACACTTAAACCATGCAATACCCTTATTGCATTTTAATGAAAATCAAGTGAAAGGAGGGTGAATAGAAAATTCCTTAACCTAGCGAGTCTGGGTCGAGATCGGTGGGGTCCACTTAAGAATCAAGCAATCCAAGTAAAAATCGAGCATGGCTAGCATCTTCCGACTTCATAAACGCTACCAAGCCATCGAATCGCCCAAGGTTGGAGTCGGAAAACGAAACCTAGAAAATAAAATCACATAAAATTCAAAAACACAAGAAAATATGTACATAAACCCAAACAAAACAAAACTAAAGACCAAAAAGGACCAAAAGACAACTCGAAAATATTTTTTTAGTTTTCAATTTTTTAAATATTTTTGGATTTTCATTTTAAGAAGAAAGAAAGAAAATAAAAGGAATAAACAAGAAGAACTTGGGTTGCCTCCCAAGAAGCGCTTGTTTTACATCATTAGCTCGACGTACTCCCTTTTTGGTCAAGGCGGGAAGATAACGGAAGGGTCCACCAACATAATCTTCTCCTTGTTGGGAGGATCCACTCTTTGGAACATCCTTGGCGCATTGCATAGCTCAAATAGGATCCGCCAAAAAGCAAATGTTCCAAGTGGGAAAATGAAAATCGTCTCGGCTAGGTCCTCGGGTGGGATGGTGATTTTAAAGTGACCCAATGAATCATCAAAGAAACGATAAGAGTAATGGCCGGCTAGCTTCTCCAACCTTTGATCAACAAACGAGGGAGGGAAATGATCTCTCTTGGTAGTCGCATTAAACTTCTTAGAATCGATCAACATCCTCCATCTCGTCGTAGCCCTCATGGCCAACAATTCTCCTTCTTCATCCTCGAAAACTAACGAGCCGCTCGTCTTGAGCACCATGTGAATGGGGTTCACCCACTCACTCTCGGCGACTACGAACATTAAGCCTTCCCACAACATCCTCCAAGTCCCGCCTCTCACTATATCTTCAAGACTCGAACTCAAAGAACTAACTCCCTTACCCACTCCCGGTCTCCAATCCATAGCATCCTTAAGAATTTTAAACCCTTCAACCATCCTCTCCTCCCCTTCTTCCCGGTGCGAGTTTGCAAGAATAATAATCGACTTGCTCTCCTCATCCTCCTCAAGATAATCGTCTTTTTCTCCAAGCTTATCATCAATAACCCCCACCCCCCCTCTAAAAAGTCGTTGTTGCCCTCAACGACCTGAAAACAATCTTCGTCAAACAAGTCTTGGGCACGTAGAGGCACAACAGACTCATCATTGAGAACAAGGGGCTAATCCTCTCTACATCCCTCAATATTGACGTTCGGGCCAACCACCTCCTCATTGTCCATTTCCTCCATATAAGCTCGCTTGGCTATACCTTCTATCATGTCCATATATATCCGATCGATAATAGAATATTTTGAAAGAGAAGGCAAATTGAGGTCCATGGGGGTGGAACCAAGAGGAGGAAGAACACTCGGATTTGAAAGCACATCATCTTCCGATAGAGTAATGACCGTATTGTCAACCACCCCACACTTATCGAGGATCGTGATCGGAGTAGCCGGACAAAATAGGCCCACGTGAGGAGTTACAAGAGGAGGAAGAGTCGGCGCGGGCACGGGCTAGATAACGTAGCAAGTCGAGCCTTCATATCCGCTATCTTCTTTATCAACTCAAGCTCTCGAGAAGACGAAACCTCGCTCGCGTCAATAACATTTGAATATATTGCTCGAGAAGATGTTCGCTCGGGAAGGCCACTTTGGAAAATGTAGCTCGCACATCCAAACAACTCATACGGATCGGGCTTTGGAGCACAGGGGAGCCACCAACCGGGGTAAGATTGACATCGTAAGCCGTCCCCATAAATGGTCGGCTAACATCTCTCATCGTGCGGATGGGAGGGCCACTTGAAACAATGGATTTTGGCCCTCCAAACAACTCGTAAGCCTCGAGATCCTTAGGGTAATAAGCCATGCTTGCCTTAGAATACGTCGCTTGCGAAGATTTTGGCTCGGGAGGATGAAACGTCCCCAAAAATGGTTTGTTGAAATCTCTCATAGTGCGGACGGGGGGTGCATCGGAGCTCAAACCTCCAAAGTACGCATAAGTATCGAGATCTTGGGCATTAGTAGCGGCACAAACCGGGGCTTGATTGAAGTTGGGAGGATGAGAATCGTCATATGGGCCGGGATTCAGATATCCACCACCCACATATCCACTCGGAGTCATCGGCATAGGAGTGAAATTATAACCGGGTGAGGTTCCATATGGTCCGGGATTCGGACTCGGCATATTCAAATAATTTTGTGTAGCACCATAGTCATACGAGCCGGAAGTCGGGGCTTGCACGTTCGGATAGGAATATGGAGCTTGCACGTTCGGATAGGAATTTGGAGCTCCATAACCACCAGAGGAACCATTCACGCCCGACAAACTATCAAACCCAACATGGTTTGCACCATGACCTCCCATGCCAGGTTGCCCATAACCGAAACCACCATTGGCAATGTGGTTTGCACCATGCCCTCCCACGTTGCCAAGGCCATTATACGACATCCCATTCCCAACATGGTTTGCACCATGCCCTCCCATGTTGAGAATGTATCCACCATAGCTATACGTACCTTGCATACTTAACAAAAAATGTCAAATGACAAAGCAAGCTAAAATCACAATGAAACTACAACCAAATCGAAAGCCTTAACCAAGCCGAGTCGCAACGACGCCATTTTATTAGAAGAGTTTTTAGTGTATCCCCAGCAACAACGCCATTTTGTTAGAAGAGTTTTAGTGGTGTTGAAAGTATCAACGGGTTCATGGCTTGGTTTTATCGGAAATCGATTCGATTGAAGGATTCAAAGTGTTTCAAGCTTTGAAAAGTAAAGGAATATGAAAATAAAGTAATTAAACTAACTAAACTAATATAGAAATTGAAATTGCATGTGGGTAGAATGCCTCGGTCGTATGCCCATAATGAAAATGCAAGCAAATAAAGGAAATAAGCAAAAATAAGCATTGTTTCACCAAGTACAAGCATGCATGCACAAGGTACAACTATGCATAAAATCCTAAAAAATGCAAATTAGCAAAAATTGAAAGCATGAATGAAAAGAGCAAGCAAAGTTATCAAGAAAGTTTAAAACTTTAAGGAAAATAACAAGCAATAAAGAGTAGATTTAAGATTTAACCTAAACCTATGCATGGAAATTAAATTGCAAATAAAGCACAAGAACAACTCAAAGTCAAGATGATATAAGACTTGATCTATGATCTAGATGAATCACTCATCTAGATTCCATATCCAATTCTTAAGATCTAACAAGAAATCAAGGTGCTAAGGCAAAAACCAAAAAATTGAAGAAAAAGCATGGAAATGAAGAATAAAACATGGAAATAAAGCATAAAACATGAAATTGAAAGGAAACTTACTTGATTTAAGAAATGAAACAAAGGTTAAATGTAATTGCATCAAAAGTAACAATCTAAAGGAGTATTTGGATTCTTCTTATGCTTAGAAACCCAAGGCCAAGCATAAAAGTAAATCTAAAACTAGGAAAAGAAATTACATCAAAGCTTGAAATTGAATCTAAAACCTAAGAGAGAAGAAAATTATCAATAGCTTGAGAGTAATTTGATTCCAAACCCAAGTTAGGGTTGGGAAGGGAGTGATCTTTTTTTCCAAATAAGAGTGAGGTTCTATTTATAATAGGTTTAATTGGGTTTAAACGGGCCAAATTAGCAAAAAAGGCTTGAAATTCCCAGGTTTGACTAAGATTGATCCGTGTTGACCTTCCTAGCCACTTGGCTCGACCATGGGCTTGATTTGGCTCGAATTGGCTCAAGGTGGATCGGTAATGGCCGAGCCTGGGCACGCATGGCCGGGCGTGGCCGACAGGTCTCAGCAGGGCTAGGCGAGCGCGCGCGCACTGGCATGCGCTGGCGTCGGTTGGCGCGCGCTGGCGTCAGTTGGCGCGCGTTGGCTACGTGCTGGCATGCGGGCGTGACTCAGCAGCTGCGCGCGGGTGTGCCTTGGCTCATGCTAACTTGTGCCAAGGTTCACTTGGCGAGTCCTGGCACGTCCAGGCATGTCTTGGCGACCATTCCAGAATGTTTTGGCATTTTGGAGCTAGTTTTTGGCTCATCTTGGCGCGACTTGGCTTGTATTTTTGCCCTCAATTTCTCCACCTTTAAAATTAGGAATTTTAAACATTAAAACCCAAGAATTTCACTAATCGTTGAACTAATTGAACCAATTAACCCATTAAAATATAAAATTAGCAAGAAACATGAAAAATAATAAAACAAGAAAAACGACCTAAAAACCTCACGAAAAATGACTCAAAACTACTAAAATCAATATAAAAAACCTATCTAAAAACACAAAGAAAAACACAACAATTACATGCAAAACACATATTAACGAAGATGTCATATAGCTCCCTCGTTGAGCGGCCGACGAGGTTTCCTCTGGCGGCATTGTTCACCATGCATTTAGACGCAAATGTCAAGCTATTGTGGAAAATTTGGTTCAAGAAATCGCCGGTGAACCGATTGTGAGGGTACTTGGTATGGTAACTCTTAAAAAGCTCCCATGCCTCATAAAAGGTCTCATCACTTGCTTGACAGAACGAGGTAATATTTGCTCGGAAGTCATCTGTCTTGTCTTGGGAGTAGTACTCTTCCGTAAACTTCTCACTCACCATGTCCCAATCGGTGAGGGAGTCGGTCGGTAACGTCATTAGCCAATCAACCACCTTATCCATCATCGTGTATGGAAAACATCTTATCTTGATTTGGTCAGTATGTATCCCTTATCGCGGAAAGCTTGACACGGTGTAGGAGAAAATCGGAAGGAAGTGGAGAGCATCCTCGTGCATAAGTCATGGAAAGATGGTAGCCGGTTGAGATCGATCGGCCATAAGTCGTACTCGAGGGCCTCGACACTTAGTCGGATGCACGAGGAAAAGTCCCCCATGTAAGGCCTCGACACCAACTTGATGCTATTTGTAGGGCTTCCATCGGGAGTGGCAAAAGGGTGGCCACCCAAATCTTGCACGGCATAAGGATTTTCATTAACGGAGGGCATTTGTGGACGATCTTGAGGAATCGGATTTTGGAATCGGGGCACGGACCCGGTCGGATGTGGGAATCGAGGCTCTTGGATGTGAGGAGCGGGGAAGTGCGGGCCTTGGTAATGTGGCCTTGGCACTTGAAATCGTGGTTGAAATCGAGCCCCGTTCATGACTGTGTGTTGGTATGGCGGGCCATAAACGATCGGTCCTTGGTATTGCGAGCCGTAGAATTGGTTTCCTTGAGACGATAGATCCAAGCGTGGCGAGACTTGGAGTTGTGGCTTGGGTGTCGGCACACGAACATGGGACGGAGAATATGGGCCGTGAAATTGGCTGTTCGAGCTTTGTGGGTCTTGATTTGTGAAACCATTTTCTCCTTGGTCGAGCGGCATTCCGTAAGTAAGTTGAGAACCTTGTGGTGGCGGGCCGTGAGGTGATGATGTGGGCCAGATGATGCTTGTGGCATCACTTGATTGTCATGTGTGTGGGCGGGCGGCGTCGGGTTCTCGAATGAGTTGGTCATCATTTGATCTTCTAGCACCGGGGCTAAAAGTTGAAAAGGCAGGGCGTCGAATGTGTCTTGAGTTCTCGTGGCTCGTGCGTCTCGTCTCAACCTCTCGGGATTGGGCAAAAGTGGGGTCAACTCTCGTACCTTGTGGTGGCGGGCCGTGAGGTGATGATGTGGGCCAGATGATGCTTGTGGCATCACTTGATTGTCATGTGTGTGGGCGGGCGGCGTCGGGTTCTCGAATGAG